>JACEFO010000066.1:0-27520 GCA_015342445.1 Digitaria exilis
TGCTTCAATAAGAACGTTCTTTTTTTTGGTAAGGTTGCATCCTTAGCAACTCGCATGCAATGATCTAAATTTTAGTCCATGGGGAAACATTGCACTAATAGAGAAGGATCTGTAAATGTATCATTATTCTTATCAACTCCTCAACTCAACCCCCCTCCCAACTCACACACCCACATTCCACCAACCATAAAGACCTTGGAAAAAAACATCAAAATAGTAACTATATGTAACCTGTCTGAGCACAAGTTAACAAATTCAAACGTCCTCGATAATAATCTACCTTTTGGCATCAAGCTTAATAATGGAAAGTTAATGTTGAAAAAATGAATTGTACAAGAACTAACTTGGTTCTGCTACATTATTGCGCCCAATAGAAGTACACACTGGACCCAAGGTCAGAAGAAATATTACCTCTGAGCGCACCTCTTGAGCATATGTTGGTGATACAGTTGTGACAATGTTGGAATACACAATCGCACCCTGAACACAAGTTCATAGAATCATTATTAGCGACGTTATACATCTAAAACTCTAATTCCAACTCTTCCGCTACACATTTCCATAGGTCGATTACCTTAACAACATTTATTCTTCCATGTGAATTATCCCGCATTCTGTCTGGTCTATCCAGGTGCTCAACATCAAGGCCACAGTATGCTAAATCCTGAGCTGGAGCAGTTCCTTGATATTCAAAATTGTGACAAGTAAAACAAATTCTAGCTGAGTTGAAGCCCAGATTGCATATACATCCCAATAAAGAGGCGCCTGGAGATTACAATATAACAAAAAAGCATAGCTTAATACCTTCAACTTACTAAATAAGCTAAAAACATTATCTGTTTTACATAATATTTAAATCTTACAACAAATGCAGTCTGCCAGTCATGACAGTGAATTATGTCAACTTTCTTCCCAGATTTATAAAGCAATTCCAGTGCCACGCGACTAAAGTAGGAAAACGTTTTGAAGTCATCATGCTCTCCATAGTATTGTGCCCTCCAGAAGAACTTACCAGGATGCTGTGGCTCAATAAAGTACACAGGAAGACCTGCAGTAGCTAAATTTAGTTAGGCCACTGTATATTTAATTTCATTATTTTCATACAATGGTAGAACTGAGTGTTGCCGGGGACCTTCCACAGTCCCAGTCCATATTTTGTTCGCAAACGTATTCCCCTCAAAGTAGGACTGTACAACAACGTCTAGAACCTGTGCAATCACCAAACAACATTTTTTTTTAAAAAATGAAAAGATGCAGAAGCATAATAAGAGTTAACAAACTAAATACATACCTTAAGATTATTAATTTGGTTATGCTGCATGCAGTCATATTTGGGAAGAATAATCTCTACTAGGTGCCCTTTCTTTTGAAGTGCCTTCCCAAGACCAGAGATCACATCTGCCAGACCACCAACCTACAGAATAATGCGTACAAGAAAGTTAACGATAACCGACTGGATTGAAAGTAACCAATTAGGCACATACACCAAATAATACTACAAACCAATTAGCGAACCATCACATTGGAACCGACATAATATATATGTATACTATTGTAGACGGATTGGAGATCAGTATGACTCAACTTAGTCATAACCTATTTTTACAGCTTCAGGCAATTTAGTAGTGAACTAACATCAAGATTGAGACTTTGTGGGTGATGAATTGATGGCATCTAAAAAAAGGCACACTTTCAACTGTATCAAGCTTGTTGATCTCTCCAATCAGTCTTTAAGATTTTCAAAGACAGGAAAATATTTGAGGAGAAGCACATTACTGCTGAATGAGGTGGAGAAAATACTGTTGGTTGCCTCCCTCTCAAGCCAAAACACACACGTCCCACTATCAGAACTTACTCCGGTTTAAATGGAGCACTATAAAAGGGATATTTTACAACAAACAGGACTGCTAGGTTCTGTTTGTACCTAGTTCTATGCAGCACTCTACAAAGAAACTTATCAAGAAATAAGATAATGAAATCATACACACTTGATGAAAAACTGAATAAGCGGCAAGGATCACCTTTGCAACAGGAGCCATCTCTGCTGCTATGTGGACAATGTGCAAACCAGAGCTGCATTGAATAATAAAATATTCGATCATACTAAATAAAACATATAAATGTTTTATGAAACACATGTTGTTCTATAAACAAGTTTCTTCCTCTTACTGGCAAAGGAGAAAGTGGTACCTCGTTCCTGGTAGTGCCATCTTCAGAAAACTATCTATCAGTTCCCTCTCTGCCATTCCTCTAGATGACAAGTATGCTTCCCGAAGGCGGTTATCCCTTTTCCAAGCCATTTCTCTTAATATATTTGCATCATTGATGGATATTTTCTTCTCAAGTGACCACCCATCAATCATAAGAGAGATCCTACTCCAGAACTCTGATGGCATGCCTTCTGCATAATGCTCCATTGACTTCTTCTCACTTTCTTTTATTAGCTTGCTGAGAGTATCATGAAACTCCACTATTGAGTGTTCATAAAGTTCAATTTGAGAATGCATTTCGAGATTACATGCTTGGAACCGCTCTTCTATTGATTTTACCCTTTCCTTCAAAAGATCAATCAAATAAAGACAGAACTCTGATATGCTTGCCGCTCCCAATGATGCTTCTAGTTTATCAACCTTATCCTGGAGATCATTGTAGCCATCTAGTATCAGAGCAGCATGCTCAACTTGGTTTGCTGTGGACTCAAGCAATTCTTCCAAAGTTTCTACTTTCTCCCACCAGGCATCGTGTTGCATAGGACCAAGTTTCAGCATATCAGATTGGGCAGCTATGAATGCACATTCCAGCTCCCTCAGGGAAGCATCTAAAAGAGCACGTTCTTTCTCCAGCTTGAATAGACTCTCTTCTGTCTCAGCAATCTCAATAAGCTTTGTTTTAAGAAAACTTATATCATCCTTCAGTAGCAGATTCTCTTCCTTTAGTACATCAAACTTCAGAGCCTCTGCATCAGACTTTCCTTCATTAGAAAGCTGGGATCGTGTACCAGTTTCTGATAATTTTATCTCTAAAATGTTCATCTTCTGTTGCAAAGCTTCTTTCTCTTTAAGAATTTTGTCAGCACGTTCCAATGCCTGAAGACGAGCTTGATTCAGAAGCAATATATCTAACCAAATAAAGTTCGAAATCAGTGATTGTCATGCACATGTTTACATATTTGTATATCATGAAGAGCTATATGAAGATTCACAAGGAGAGAAGCCCCTACTCTTCTCAGTATTCTGTATCATTCCTACCAAATCTTCCAGTTGAATGTTTGGTAGGCCATTTTCGTCTTCAGACTTCTACAGAAAAGTGTCAAAACAAGAACCCTTAAAAGCAACCAAAGTGGTTAAATAAGGACAAAGTGAATCGTGTTGGTACTTCCTAAAAAATGTCCATGCTAAAATTGACAGATTGTAGCGCAAGAATAAAAACATAGGAACAAACACGAAGTACCAACACTAACGATAGAATATAACGTGTGGAATCAAGCACGTAATTGCAATACCCGTTGGTGTTCATCATCACTGGAAGCTCCTGCTCTGTCCCTCTGAATATTAACCCTGTTGCGGTAGTTAGGTTGAGCACCAGTCCTGGCACCAGAGAACAGAACTATGTACATATAAAGGATTGCAGAAATAAAATATATGCACACAAGGAGCCATGATGGTCTGATCATGGTTCAAGAAACTATAGACATTTAAGCATTCGTGTTTATAAATGGCTAGACCAGTGTGATCAAGCATGGCAGGAGCACTAAGCCATTTCCTACATACAACGCACGCATGATCGACGGTTCTCATAATCTCACAAGCAATACCCAGAACACATTATGAGCGCCTTCCACATGGAGCTCGAACGGGAGACAAACATGCGCGTCCTCAAGGCCACATACTAGCAGTTACCTGAGATTGCGGTGTCGAGTCCGCCGGGACACGGCTAGGCGGCTCCGGCCGGCAATCGAGGACGGAGCGGGGCGACGGAACAGGAGAGCGGCCGCCTCTGCTCCCGCCGCCGCCGAGCACGCCATAGGAAGCTGAGGACACGATGGGAGAGAAGGGGAGAGTGAGTGGTGGGCCCCGAGGGCGGCGGCGCCTTCGGGATTCGATTAGGCGGCGGTTGGCAAAAAGCTGCGCAATGGAGTGAGGCGGAAGCGTGGGCTGGGGCGCGTGGCCGTGCAGTGTGGGGGCGGGGGAGCCTGGGGGCGGCGGGTGTCCCGTGCGCTGCGCGGGGAAGGCGGAGGAAGGAGGAGAGCCAAACAAACAAAGGCGGGGCTATCTGGCCGCCTGGGCCCCGCTGATCGAGGGGGCGTGGGCCCATCGTGGCAGTGACTTCCGCTGGGAAATGGGCGTTCAGAACTTGAGAACCAAACAGAAAAAAGTGAACATTTTGCGTGTTGATCTGGCTGGCAAGTGGCAAAGGAATACTCTTTTTTTTTATACTTCAAAGGAATACTCTTTGTTTAACCACAAGCAATTGTGATAGTACCTTTTTTTTTTGAAAAATTCGGGGGCAGAACCCCACGGGGTTTTTCATTCAACTTGAAATGTTCAAACTTTTACAAGAAATTCTCCGGCATACTAGGGTGAGAATACAGGTCAGAAGGCAAGAGAATTATAGAGTTATAAGCAAGTGAGAGATGTGAGTTCTCCACTCTAGAATTTGACTCTTCTTGGACTTGTATATGCAAATCCAAAAATCCAAATAATGGATCACCCGTTGCAGGATGGATGACGGCGTGGAGGGTTGACGATCGAAGATCATAGCATTACGTGCTTCCAAATCTGCCACATGATCAACAGTACAACGTCAAGTTGAACCGGGGATGGGAGGGGAAGGTTGTCGCCGATCAGCCAAGGTGTCCGACACCCGTCCTGGTGATAGGTCGCCCCTATAAGGACCCAAACAGCATACGCTAGGTCTCAGTGCAAATTACACAGCAAGAATCTTCCACAGCACGAATCCCTTTGTGCTGGTGTGAAGCTCTTGTATTCAAGCGACCATGGTAGAGGAGCCAGCCGAAATACTCAACTTTGATCGGGACGCGGGTGTTCCAAATGCGCATGATGTTTGGGTGTTCCACCTCATTTGTTGTAGGAGCTTGTAGAAATCGCTGCATCAAGGGGGATTGTGGGTACATCCATCTATGATTCGTGTGTCTGGGTTATCCCTGGGCAGAAACTAGAGGAGGCAATCTTGTAAAATGTTATAATCGCCCCGAGCAATGTCGCTGAGACGGGGTTGTAACTGATCTTGCAACGGTCGAGACATCGCTTCTGACACCGGATGTGTGGTTTGGTGCAGTGGGAGACCAACGCTGGAAATGTTCAAACAGGGGAGAGCTAAAAAGCCACCAATCTAGCTAAAAAGCAGTACCTCTCCCATCGCCACAAGAGACCCTTGAAATTGCTCGGTATCGAGGAAGCTCCTCTAGAACTAGTCGGGCAGTAAAAGAGTCAGCGGCCTGGTTGCCAATCGCACTCAGATGTTGACTGAAAAACCAGTTCTTCCAGGGGAGGGGTTCAGCATCCAGCAACTTTTGGATGATTTTCAGGAGCAAGCAATGGTTCATCGTTTCTAAACTTTTAACTCCAAGAGCAATGCTTTAGTCTTGATGGCCACACGCAAACGATTTTTCCAGTATCATAGTCATAGTCATAGATACATTTATAGATACATTTATCTGCATTTTGCCTTTTGTTTTATCGAAGCAGGGCCGTCTCCAGAAATTGGAGGCCCCGGTGCGAAATGAAAAATGGGGCCCATATATTTTTTTTCTAAAGTACTTGTTTGATACAACTAAGATAATTTTATATGCTTATATAACTTTAGTATGTGCTTTTTAGATAATATTTAGAAACATATCAAGTCTAAACTAATATAAACATTGTACTAACCTTATTTTTATACTAAAAACATCATCCGTCTAGTGTTTCTTGAAATAATGCAAGTCCACGTTAGCAGGACTACTGTCATCAACATTAGCATCTGGGTTTTCTCTAATAATAAATCTATCAAGAGCACCTTTTTGAAATTGAGCTACTGCTTCTAGTCTTTGTTTCTTCTTATACTTTTCAGAAGCAGAATAATAAATCTAGATTGATGAAGCAAAAGATTATGACTTGAAGGAATGACAGTGATAAAAAAATAAAAAGATCAGGAATCACAGTCTCACTCTCACCTTTGCCCTTTCGACCTTTCCTCGCCTCCTCGGCCAATCGTCCCTCTTGCGCGGTCACCGGCAACGACGCGATGACTGGCGGCGATGGGGTGTGGTGCAGCGTCGGGCCGTCGGGGTGGATGGGTGCACCGTGCACCTGCGTCCTGCGACTCCGCGGCTGATTGCCTGATTGATCGGCCAATTGCGTGCGCTCATGGATTATGGCAGCCTGTACGCTTGGACATAAGGGGTGACGGTTGGACTTGTGAATTCTGATGGCCTTTGAGTACTGATTGGCTTGGGGGCCTCTCTTTTTTTGGGGGCCGGAGCGGTCGTGCACCCCGCTCCTGTCCATCGACGGCTCTGTATCGAAGTAAAGTTTAGTTTCATCTGGTCATCATAGTTACTACTCACAGCAAAGTGTCAGTCTCTATACTTACTTTTTTCCCACCAAATCTTGTCTCTCTTCTCACTCTACTGAGGTTATCTTGTTTCTTTTATTTACCACTAGTTTTGTTTGACATTTGCAAGCTGTTGCCCGCTACAAAGTTCACCGCAAGCAGTTTCAGGAAGTAACTTTTGTCACATCGGTGCGAACACCACCATACATCATTTTATCAACAACTAGGTTGAACTTCACAGGCAAAAGAAAACTAGGTTGAACTTTATTTTATAAAAGAAAGCAATTATGCAAAACAGGTCTCGTTGAAACTGTTGGATAATTATCTGCAATAGGCCATATTTTAATTCCAAAAGTTATAATTGAATTCATGAATATTTGCATGACTATAATGAGTGAAACGATCCATGTGCACGTGTTCAAATTTAACACAGATCTAAATAAGAACACGAATAAGATAAAGGATAACAGTTCGGACATCGAAAAGTACCCTGGGGCGGGACCTCTGCCAAAGGCATTGGTTGCGCCGTTACCAGCTGGAGGAATATCATCTGTACTCATGATATTTCTCGACTGGCCTTGCTCGAAGTAGTCGTACAGATTCGATGCAGGAAGATCCGTTGACGCAGTGCAGTCCGAGCGCCGGAGTCGTGCAGGAAGAAGACGAGGCGCAGTGTAGTCGTTCGACGGCGGCGGAGTCCCCAGGACGGTGAACCGTACGCCGGTGAAGACGTAACAGTTCTGGGCGAGCAGTCGCGTAGAGACGCTCCCCAGAAACCTGATTGCCCCGATATCCCGAGCAGGATCTCAAGGAGGCAATGGTGTCGGAGGCACCTGCTCTCGCCGGTGGTGTGCGCGCAGCGCCGGCGATGGGGAGGCAGATTTACAGCAGAGGAAGGAGGAGAAGTAATGGACTCCAAAAACTCTGTACCACAGGAGAAGATGGCTCTCTCTATTCATAGCCCTTGGGTGAGACGAGAGGATGAACCTAGACGGGAGAGAATCAGGAAGGCTGAGTTATGGAAGGCTGAATTATGGAAGGCTGAATTATGGTATCAGTGATTGCCATAATCTGCTCTTCCAATTACCGCGTCTTCAGTTTCCATAACCAGCACAGGGAGATCCCTCCCGCACGCAAGTCAGGCTCAGACTCAGGCCAGCGCCAGGGTTCTTTGAGAAGCGCCAGGGTTCTTTGAGAACCCCCAGGGTTGTCTGCGACCCACAGGGTTCTCTGCAGAATCAACCCTGTGACTCGTACGTAGCGTTGCCAGGGTTCTTTTCCAGTCCGAGCAGAGTTCTTTTCCATTACAAGTATGGTTTTGACCATAATAACTATAACATAAAAAGTAGGCTGTAATCCTTTAGACTAACTAGAATAATGGGCCAGACCCAAATATTCTAACAATCCCCACCAAGGATTCTAAGCCGTACTTGAAATGTTCTCAGATCCTCTTTGATATACCAGTATTTGATGGAGACTGTTAAGTTGAACTTCCATCTAGAACTAGGGTTACATTCGTTCACAACTGAACAATGGACTATGCCTTGAATTGCCAGTTTTGTGCGAACAAGTTTCACCAGAGCTCTACACTGATACTAGGCTGCAGTAGCATCCCCGCTGTTTTGGAGCTTATGGGTCATACTCCATGCCTTTCATGAGTTTCTAGAGATCACCCGAATCTCATAGACTGTGACCAGTAGTCAGGCTCATATAGGTGTGTTCCTTAAAGATGTTCTGTAGGACAACATCTCTGTTTCAATGAAACAACTGCCTTGTTCCATGAAACCACTTGGAGCACATTAAGGTATACACCATCCTACCTTACAGGGTTGAAGAGAAATGCATCTTCTCATGGAATGAGCCTTCATTAAAGGTTCTCTTCTCTCAGTTACACTATAGCTTGTTGCTCCATACTGCTTCACGGGATCTCCGATCACACAGAATGGGTTTCAACCATAGAGTAACTCACGTGGGTCTCAAGCCCAATTCCAAGGATGCATAGTCTATCACATTGCGTGAGAGACCCTTTGTGAATTGATCTGCCAGGTTTTTAGCCGTCTGAATATAATCCAAGGCTATAACTCCGGAGTTTCTCAGTTTCCTGACAGACTTTAACCGCCTTTTTACATGTCTGGATGACTTCATGTTGTCCTTAGAACTGTTCACCTTGATAATCACAGTTTGATTATCACAGTTCATCAGAATTGCCGGTATCGGTTTTTCAACTATCGGCAGGTCAGTAAGGAGTTCACGAAGCCATTCAGCCTCAACTGTGGCAGTATCCAGTGCTGTGAGTTCTGCTTCCATTGTTGACCTTGTTAAGATGGTCTGCTTGCAAGACTTCCAGGAAACAGCGCCACCTCCGAGTGTGAACACATAACCACTCGTGGCCTTGAGCTCATCAGCATCTGATATCCAGTTCGAATCACTATACCCTTCTAGAACCTTAGGGTCCCCGGTATAATGAATTCCATAGTCCATTGTTCCTACTAGATAGCGCATTACTCTTTCAAGAGCTCTCCAGTGATCATCGCCTGGGTTTGAAACAAACCGACTCAATTTGCTTACAGCGTATGCGATGTCAGGCCTTGTAGCGCTGGCTAGATACATCAATGAACCAATTATTTGAGAGTATCTCAGTTGATCTCTCGTTATCCTTTTATTCTTTTTCAATATCAGACTGGCATCATAAGGAGTTGAGACAGACTTGAAGTCACTGTAACCAAAGCGACTCAACATCTTCTCCACATAGTGGGCCTGTGACAGAGTCACCCCACCATTTCTATCCTTTACCAGCTTGATATTGAGGATAACATCGGCCTCTCCCAGATCTTTCATCTCAAAGTTCTGAGAGAGAAATTCTTTGACTTCCTTAATCACACTAAGGTTAGTCCCGAAGATCAGTATGTCATCCACATACAGACACAGAATCACTCCATCACCTCCACCAAAACGATAGTACACACATTTGTCGGCTTCGTTCGAAACAAAACTAACAGAGGTTAGGGTTCGATCAAACTTCTCATGCCACTGCTTAGGTGCTTGCTTGAGGCCATACAAAGACTTCAACAGCTTGCACACCTTTCTCTCTTGACCATTTGCTACAAACCCATCAGGCTGATCCATATAGATCTCCTCTTCCAACTCCCCATTTAGGAAAGCTGTCTTCACGTCCATTTGATGAATGAGAAGCCCATAGGAGGCTGCCAGTGAGAGTAGCACTCGAATAGTGGTCAAACGAGCAACAGGTGAGTAAGTGTCAAAATAGTCCTCTCCTTCTTTCTGGGTATAACCCTTGGCCACAAGTCTAGCCTTGTACTTTTCGATAGTACCATCAGGCCTAAGCTTTTTCTTGAACACCCATTTGCATCCCACAGGCTTGCATCCATAAGGGCGATCAACAACCTCCCAGGTACCATTAGTCATGATAGAGTCCATTTCATTTCTGACAGCTTCCTTCCAGTAGTCAGCGTCAGGAGTTGAATATGCCTCTTTAATGGTCCTAGGCGTATCATCCACGAGGTATACAATGAAGTCATCACTAAAGGACTTTGCAGTCTTCTGTCTCTTACTCCTTCTAGGAGCTTCATTGTTATCCTCCTCAGGATGTCTCACATGAGAGAACCCATCGTGTACGATCGGTTCGGCAGAGATATCATCCTCGATAATCTCTTGCCTAGATGAACTTGTTCCATTTTTCATTGGAAACATGTTCTCAAAGAACGTAGCATCTCTGGTCTCAAAAATTGTACCGACCACCATGTCAGGTACTCCAGAGTTCACTACCAAGAATCTATATCCAACGCTATGAATAGCATAACCAAGAAGAACACAATCTACAGTTTTAGGTCCAAGTTTGCGCTTCTTGTTGATGGGCACACATGCTTTGGCCAAACAACCCCAAGTACGCAAATAGGAAAGCGTTAGCCTTTTCTTTTCCCATTCCTCGAATGGTGTCTTTTCTTTATTCTTTGGAGGTACACGGTTTAGGACATGACATGCTGTCAATATAGCCTCACCCCACCATTCCCTAGAAAGTCCCGAGGTATCCAACATGGCGTTAACCAAGTCAGTCAAGGTTCGGTTCTTTCTTTCGGCAACCCCGTTTGATTGGGGAGAGTAGGGAGGTGTCCTCTCATGAATAATACCGTGTTCTTCGCAGAATAAGTCAAACGACTTTGAAAAGTACTCGCCACCGCGATCTGACCTAATCCTTTTGATTTTCTTCTCAAGTTGGTTTTCTACTACAGCTTTATAGATTTTAAAGTAGTGAAGAGCTTCATCTTTAGTTTCCAACAAGTAAATATAACAATATCTAGTGCTATCATCTATAAGAGTCATGAAATATTTCTTTCCACCTTTTGTCAATACTCCATTCATCTCACAGAGATCAGAATGAATTAATTCTAGAGGTGCCAAGTCTCTCGCCTCAGCAGCCACGTGTGGCTTGCGAGTTTGTTTTGAACCAACACATGCAAGGCACTTAGAATTCTTGGCAAAAGTAAACTTTGGAATTAAACTCAGGTTTGCAAGTCGTGACATACAACCAAAATTAACGTGACAAAGCCTCGAATGCCAAACATTAGATTCATCAACGTTAACAATGTTGTTCACTACTTTATTACATCCATCATCAAGTGAAAAACGGAACAAACCTCCGCTATCATAACCTTTACCAACAAAGGTTCCAAACCTTGACAGGATACATTTATTTGACTCGAAGACTAATTTAAAACCATCTCTACAGAGTAGAGAGCCGCTGACTAGATTCTTCTTGATGGTGGGGACATGCTGCACGTTCTTCAGCTGCACGATCTTTCCCGAAGTAAACTTCAGATTGACCGTACCAACACCAAGTACACGCGCATGATCTCCGTTCCCCATCAGCAAGGAGGTAGTCCCCCCGACCTGGTATGAAGAAAACAAGGAAATGTCAGCACATACATGAATGTTAGCGCCAGTGTCCACCCACCACTCGGGTGTACACATAACTGAAAGAACTGTAGGTAAATAATTACCGTACCCCAATGTTCCTGCAGGCTCGCTAATAACCATGTTGGCAGACTTGCCTTCTTTGCGTTGAGGACACTTTCCAGCAAAGTGATCCTCACTCCCGCACACATAGCAGGCTCCCTTCTTCTTCTTGAACCCGGCGGTTTGTTTAGTCTTCCCAGGGTTCTGTGGCTGAGGCGGTTTCTTGCCTTTGCCCTTGTTGTTGGTGCGAGCATTAATGTTCTTTTGAACAAAGTTCGCGCTTGCACCGACAGGTGTCCCCTTGTTACGTACGTCCTTTGCTCTCGCCTTTTCCTCCACATCAAGAGTGCCAATGAGTCCATCAATCGTGAACTCCTGCCTCCTGTGTTTCAGAGAAGTAGCAAAGTCCCTCCAAGAAGGTGGCAGCTTGGAGATGATACCTCCGGCCACAAACTTGTCGGGCAGCACGCAAGGGTTCTCTTTGTTGCAACAGCCAAGGTCTTTAGCCAGCACATGCAACTCATTAGCTTGTTCCACCACAGGACGGTCTTCCACCATCCTGTAGTCTAGGAACTGCTCCATAAGATACAGCTCACTGCCGGCATCAGACACTCCGTACTGAGCATCAAGGGCGTCCCACATCTCTTTCCCTGTCTTCTTCTTAAGAAGGGGATTAATCAAATGTGGGGCAATCACACCAAGGATGCATCCGCGGAAGAGATTATCTTTAACCTCGAACGCACTTCCCTGCTCGGAGGTGCATTGTTCGGGCTTCCCTTCCGCCACATCCATGATGCCCATGGTGGTCAACCACAGTACCATCCGTTCACGCCAACTCACAAAATTTGTACCGTCAAAAGTGTTTGGTTTAATGGATGAAGCAAATTGAGCAACAGAAAACCTATCAACATAATTATCACTAAAATCAGGTTTCTGGATTGTTGGATAATTATCTGCAATAGGCCATATTTTAATTCCAAAAGTTATAATTGAATTCATGAATATTTGCATGACTATAATGAGTGAAACGATCCATGTGCACGTGTTCAAATTTAACACAGATCTAAATAAGAACACGAATAAGATAAAGGATAACAGTTCGGACATCGAAAAGTACCCTGGGGCGGGACCTCTGCCAAAGGCATTGGTTGCGCCGTTACCAGCTGGAGGAATATCATCTGTACTCATGATATTTCTCGACTGGCCTTGCTCGAAGTAGTCGTACAGATTCGATGCAGGAAGATCCGTTGACGCAGTGCAGTCCGAGCGCCGGAGTCGTGCAGGAAGAAGACGAGGCGCAGTGTAGTCGTTCGACGGCGGCGGAGTCCCCAGGACGGTGAACCGTACGCCGGTGAAGACGTAACAGTTCTGGGCGAGCAGTCGCGTAGAGACGCTCCCCAGAAACCTGATTGCCCCGATATCCCGAGCAGGATCTCAAGGAGGCAATGGTGTCGGAGGCACCTGCTCTCGCCGGTGGTGTGCGCGCAGCGCCGGCGATGGGGAGGCAGATTTACAGCAGAGGAAGGAGGAGAAGTAATGGACTCCAAAAACTCTGTACCACAGGAGAAGATGGCTCTCTCTATTCATAGCCCTTGGGTGAGACGAGAGGATGAACCTAGACGGGAGAGAATCAGGAAGGCTGAGTTATGGAAGGCTGAATTATGGAAGGCTGAATTATGGTATCAGTGATTGCCATAATCTGCTCTTCCAATTACCGCGTCTTCAGTTTCCATAACCAGCACAGGGAGATCCCTCCCGCACGCAAGTCAGGCTCAGACTCAGGCCAGCGCCAGGGTTCTTTGAGAACCCCCAGGGTTGTCTGCGACCCACAGGGTTCTCTGCAGAATCAACCCTGTGACTCGTACGTAGCGTTGCCAGGGTTCTTTTCCAGTCCGAGCAGAGTTCTTTTCCATTACAAGTATGGTTTTGACCATAATAACTATAACATAAAAAGTAGGCTGTAATCCTTTAGACTAACTAGAATAATGGGCCAGACCCAAATATTCTAACAGAAACCTCGATCTGTATACAATAACAGAGTCCATGACTCCATGTACTACAAAACTATGAGTTGGACAACAATATCTAAAAGGATCGATGTATGTCCCCTTAATCTTGTCTAGATTCATGTCTATTGCACTCAAATCATTAAAAGCAACATTACATATGTCCCACTAGTTCATGAGTCATGAATACGAACACCTCTTACTCATAGCATGAGTCGAATCTGTTGACATTGTAGATCATGGCAGCATGCTGATGTAAAAATGTCTTATCTCCGTGCTTCAAAAGTAGAGATAAGAAGCCAAGCCCAATCTGAAATCCATTTCAGTATTTCACAATGGTTGACGCAGAGAGGAGAGACTAGCCAATCTGAAGTCGCCAATGGCTTCTATTTTGTCCAAGAAACTCTAGTGACAGTCTTCACAAGTTGCTCTCATCGCGAGGTTAGCTACTACGTAGTTTTGTTGATTTTAATTCGCAAGTTGTTGTCTCTACAAAAAGCTGTAGAAAAATGTCACCGATGGGCATAGAAAACTTTTAGCTTTTCAGGAACTTTTGTCGACGAGCTTAGTCAGAATTACCAAATCAAAATTAAGAGAAGGGGGGAAGGGGGGGGGGGGGGGATTTGTGAGAAATCTCTTCATCCTAAGGTATTGTTCATGAGAGGATGGGGAGGGATCAAATCTCTTGACCCGACCTTGTTAGGACGCTGATGGACCATCTCTCTCCAAACAAGAATCCGAGAAGCGAAAAAAGATGCTGAACATCTTAGCAGATCCATTGCATATTCAAAACTACAAAAAAACTTCGCCATTCAACGGCATAACCTCCGTTTCATTTGCCTCGTTATAGGTACGGCACGATACAAGCGGAATACAGCCAATTGACCTTCAGAAACTAGGTGTCGGACACCATTATCCCTAACTACAGAACGAATGAATGTTCCCTTCATTCAGTCCAGATTCATAGCCGCTGCACAGAAGTTGTTAAAACTGAAAAAATAACATTGTGTGCTACTCAATCACGAGCCACGAGTATGAGCAGAGCACATCTTAGCATGAGCTAACGTTTGTTGTAGTCTTGTAGACCATGGATACCACGCTGAATTGCTGATGTTAACACGTTCTTACCTTTTTTTTTTCATGCTTCTGACTTGTATAGGCCGTGGAGGTCCAATGATCCAACCCATTTCAGTTCTCACCACAAGCACAAAGGTAGATCCAACCCATTTCAGTTCTCACCACAAGCACAAAGGTAGCAGAAAGGCGGCGGCAGAGAGGGTTGGAGCGCACGCCCTCACACTTGTCCCGTCCCCTGCTCGGCATATATTCCCCGCCGCGCCCGTCGGCCTCCGTTCACCGGCCGCATCTCGCGAGTGGCCCGCGTTCCTCGGCTCATTCGCCCACCGCTGCCCTGTCCCTCGCTCGACCACACCCCTCCGCGATGCCCGCCGGCCAGCCGCACGCGCGCGAGGACGGCGCCGCCGCCGGCGGGAGTGGCGGCGCGAACCACTCCAACCACCACCCGGTGGCGCCGCCGCCGCCGGCGCTCCCCGCGGAGGTGGTGCCGGCGTACCCGCCGCCGGAGTCGGAGGACGACGAGACCTGGGTCTGGACCCAGATCAAGGCGGAGGCCCGGCGCGACGCGGAGGCGGAGCCGGCGCTCGCCTCGTTCCTCTACGCCACCGTGCTGTCCCACCCGTCCCTGCCGCGCTCCCTCTCCTTCCACCTCGCCAACAAGCTCTGCTCCTCAACCCTCCTCTCCACGCTCCTCTACGACCTCTTCCTCGCCACGCTCTCCGCGCACCCGTCCCTCCGCGCCGCCGTCGCCGCCGACCTCCTCGCCGCCCGCTCCCGCGACCCCGCCTGCGTCGGCTTCTCGCACTGCCTCCTCAACTACAAGGGATTCCTCGCCATCCAGGCCCACCGCGTCGCGCACGTGCTCTGGGCGCAGCAGCGACGCCCCCTCGCGCTCGCGCTCCAGTCCCGCGTCGCCGACGTCTTCGCCGTCGACATCCACCCCGCCGCCGTCGTCGGGAAGGGCATCCTCCTCGACCACGCCACCGGCGTCGTCATCGGCGAGACGGCTGTCGTCGGGGACAACGTCTCCATCCTCCACCACGTCACCTTGGGTGGGACTGGCAAGGCGGTGGGCGACCGGCACCCCAAGATTGGGGATGGCGTGCTGATTGGTGCGGGAGCCACGATTCTTGGTAACGTCAAAATCGGTGCTGGGGCTAAGATTGGGGCCGGATCCGTGGTGCTGATAGATGTGCCGGCGCGGAGCACCGCGGTGGGGAATCCTGCCAGGCTTATCGGTGCTAAGAAGACTGAGGGTGAGAAGGACGAGGACATGCCAGGGGAGTCCATGGATCATACATCCTTCATACGCCAATGGTCGGACTATACCATTTGATATAAATTTTCCAATGTCTATTACTCTGTATCATTAGTAACTGTTGTGTGCCAAGTACTGATGTACTGCTCTTTGTTATGTGCTATGGTTTTGTCTGCAAGGAACTGTATTGCAGAGGCATAGTTTATGATCAATCGTTTCGTCAGCTGATTGTGCCATGCTCAGGTACTGATAAAATTGCGAATGATGAATGAATAAAGATGTATGTATGTCTATAGAGGAGTTAGTTGTTTTTTGCCACCTGCCTTATGAATCAAGCTCCAAGGACAGACTGAAGCCTATATATCTGATGTTGTTTCACGGTTCTGTAGTCTGTTATTTCTGTCATATGGAAAGATTTGTGACTTGACTAACTGAATGTTGCGCATTGTTCCCTCTAGAAGATACTAAATCTTAGAGTAACCAATGAGTTTGTTTTTTAAATCCACTCTGTAAGTCAGTCTGCTTTACCACTGCAAACATGTCGTCAAATGTAGTTCTGGGGTAGTTTTAGCAGCCATATTGTCATTGTTTTGCCTGACAGCAAAATGTTACTACCTGTACTTGTTACTCTTAGGTTTTTTATGTCACAAAAAATGTTCAGAGGTGGCATTTTTTGTTTGCTTGGAACATTTATTGAAGCTGCTGCAGAACTGCCGAGGAAATTTCAATTCTTCATAGTTTAAATACTTTTCTTTCATCCGCCCAGTATGAATGTGGTTGTAGTTCATTCTCATTAATCTTCACATGTTTTCTTATCCATCCATTTCTGGAACGACAATTGGTATGGTTTTGCTATCATTCAGGTAAACATGATTTGCTTGATGGGTCTGTCGCTGGGAGTGTTGAATTACCGAATTTTCTAGCTCACATTTTGGTAACCCTATTCTTTAGATGTGTTTCTGTTATCTCGAGTTATTCGCTGTACTGATTAATGTCAATGTGCTATAGTTAAAAGAATGTGGAAGGTAGATAAACATAACCTGTGATCTTCCCAGTCTCTACACTAGGGACTTGTATACATAAAAAGTAACTCTTCAAAATCTGTTCTTTTTTTTTCCTGTGCCGAATCTGTTCTTTTGGCTGAATACTTTAACCTTTTTTTTTTCTAGAATAAATACTTAAACCTTGGTATCTGTGATTTATTATAATTAAGTATTTAGTCTTGGCCGACTTCTGTTTCATGTTTGTTTTTTCAAACTTCTCTGTATTTTGGTATAGGTAGTTCTTACACAAAGGGGTGGTGAGTATGAAGAACCTCCATCATGCTCTTGCGGTCTAGTCATCTGAATAGTAGATGTCTGTGGTTTGCGTTGTAAGAAGAGCTCAACAAATGTTAATTTATCATATTTTGAGCATGTATATAAATAACCATAATCGATACTCAAACAAAATTGAACACAGGTAGTTGCATTTCCGGCGTATCTGATCTTGATGCGCACCTGAGCCCGAGGGCCGCAAAATACAGCAGACTGCATGTGAAGGCACTGGAGTTGGCAACCAAAACATTTTTCAATCTGTAATAATTTTGGAGCATATGTTTTCTCCAAACATAAAAAGTCAATTAAATTTAGGACCTAATCTCAACCTGCTGCTAGTGGAAAAAAATTCTATACAGCACTCCTGTAAAATGGAGTCCGTAGAGGACCTTCTTAGATGCTAGCCACATGTCCTCCCTCCCGATCCGACGCATGCTACTCGCTTGGCTTCCACACATGTTAGCGCTCGGCTCTAGGCATCAAACTTCCGGCTCGTAGCCAAAGCTTTTGGCCTGCAGGTGCAGCTTAACTTCCATGAAACGAGGTCCACACGCAGGAACGAATCACAATCTCGATTCAGTCGGTAAGGCCGCCAGATGCACAATCGCATTTGCGGCGGCACCCTGGTGCCCTAGTGGCCGCACCCTCGTGCCCTGGTTGCTGCAGCCATCGTTGTGCTCAGACGTACCAGCTGTGAGCCGCCATGAAGATCAACGTAGTGGCTGCTAGTGAAGTGAAGAGGATGCAAATGCATTTGACACTTCATACACCGGTGACCACACGGTGTATATGTGGATCTGAGCACCATGTCCACCTCAACGATACTGTTTATTCATTGTTGATCAGTAAACTTCATCTTCCAACAGCATCAAAGATCAAAGAAGCCAAGAAAACCAGGAACCAAGAACTTTGCAATTTTCTACATTGCCACCTGAAAATTTGGCATAGAAATCAGAATAATGCAGGCGTATCTACTTTATAAACTGAAATTCTCAGATCAGGTATCCATTATCATTTATCAGAAGGGCAGTGTCCATTCTCAGTTGCATCAACCCATAGTTCTTAAAATGTCAAAGCATGTTCGACTGCAAGCCTGTAACGGCTGAAAAACTATGACTGAATCTAGGCCCCAGAGGATTGAAGCAGCTACAACCGCTGTAGAAATTAAAATCAGCATCCCAACAGGCTAGTGCTAGTTGCGGCCTCCTCGCCGTGCTGATGGTCAACTTCGCTCGCCCATGCCATAACCCATCATGGTCTACCACGCCACCAGCGTGGTGTTCGACGGCGCCGTGTCGGTCTCCGTCGTCTACTACAGCGCCTTCTCACCGAATCACAAAGCCCCCATCGCCAACTTTCTGCACTCTTCTCCTCGCTCACACATGGCTAGCCGCAGCACCATGGCTTCGGCGCACCGGGTCTACCGCCGTCAGTGGCGCGGCGGCAGAGCGCCTCGATCTTGGCTCTTGTGTGTCGCGAGAGTCGCAGGCTAGCTGAGCTGAGCCAGCGCCAAGCGGAGCCAACAACCGAACAGAGAAGTTTTATGAGCCGAACGATTCGTTCCCAAGACTGTCCGTCCGATGACAGACGAACGGCATCTGAGAAGGTCCTGTACGGACTCCGTTTTACAGGAGTGCTGTATAGAATTTTTTTCCCTGCTAGTAATTCCTTGAACTAAAAGTCACTGCTCAAATCTTACAGCGTTCAGTAAGGGATATATCTGCCACTCATTATTCAATACAATTATACAAAGCTAGCCCTTCCCCCTATTATAGGGATTTATCTTAGTTAATTTCCTTGGAGATCTTCTGGTAAATCGTAGTCTGCTATCAGTTCAGCCTCACAGCACCTTTCTTGTTGATCAATGTATGTCTTTTCTCTTCTGTTATTCTGGTACATGAATTTGGTTGGCCCATGGTAACTCTGCCTGTATTTGTGATTTCTGACTGGCGTGTACTCACCACTGAGTAGATGCTGAAATTAGGTCCCTGTCTTGGGTACATCGGTCATGGCTTCTTGTTGGGTATCGCACGTTGATTTCTCAAAGTATTGGATCTTGCGTGTTCTAATCGACCTAGTTGCTTAAAAAATAAGCATAAAACTCACTGGTTCTAGAACATCCAGGTGTCTCTACGTCTCGAGTTATTCCAAGTTGGTGCATCACATCCATCAGACAAAAGGCATCATTGATTTGCTTAGATTTAGTGTTGACTGCGACACCAAACGCAATGCTCTCTCCTATTTTGGATCAATATCAACAGTCAATCCTACTCTTTTTCACTTAAATTTCAACAACTACAGAATCTGGCTGCTTTCACCTGTGATTTCAAGTCTAAATTGATATTCGCAGCATGGAACCACGCTTTATACCATGGTTGAAATTCTCGTCACAGCGAGCAGAGCAGATATCTCCTGGTATGGTTGTCACTTCTCAGTAGCAGATAGGAAGGACAGTGGTGCATTTGTAATGTTGAAAATTTGATTGATTACACAATATAGTTTGGCAAATGTGGCCCAATTTGACTAGAATACCTTTTTTCGGTACGAGTATTGCATAGCAAGTTGCCCATCCACTGAAAATAGGCTGGGTATTTGGCCCATGAATATAAGTACTCAGGCCCAGAGGTGTCATCAACTTCTGGATACTAGGTGGCTCCGTGGCTGGCTGGCTGGCTGGGCATGCAAAAGTTGCAGGCTGCGCCTGAGTGACACAACCTGGAGCATGTTATCGGACAATCTTGAAGTCAAGCACACTGGCTCTCCACTCGAACATTAGTCAAAGAAACACTAGAATGACACTCGATGCTGCATGCAGGAACAATCTTATCAGTTTTAATTTGAATATTTCAGTATACTTCAACCTCAGTCAACAAGTATGTTCATGTGACCCTACCCCAAACGTATCATTGGGCCATTAGTGTTTGGTCGGCCTTCTCCCTTCTGCTTTCTACATCATGGGACTCTACCCCACTCCTAGGGGGGGTGTTTGGATCCCAAGGGCTAAAATTTAGCTCTGCCACATTGTATGTTTTGATACCAATTAGATAATTACATAATTAAGCACATGAATCATGCCAAACACAAGATTGCTACGGTTTATTAGGCTACATGAAGGACTTTGCACTCAGAAACATATATGGCACATGGGAGTAAAATGATAATCAACATGATCATGGGTTAATGACACGGGGTCTTAGTCTAAGATCTCTGTCGTGTGAAGCATATTAATTAATCGCTATATCTTCCAAATTGTATTTGGAAGGACAGATTCGAAAGAACATGCGAAACTAGCACATGTGGCTATGGATATGCCATATACAAGCTGTGGCATCATTCATGGATACAAATTTAACACTCATTTGTGGTGCACTCTGCTCGAGCTATCAACGCCTATTATTATAAGGCATGGTATGTTTACATGAGTGATTATAAATATAGCACATCTATTCTTATAAATAATTCAGATTATTAGTCTAGATTATATAATCTCTATAGGATTGTTTGTTTCTCCAAAATATTCAGGGTGTAAATGGTTAGTGTAGAAATAATCTGAAATAAGCACCCATTGGGCGCGGGGCTAATAGGATTATGGATAATCTATCTAGGGGTGTCAATTATACAATATAGATAATAATCTAAGTTGTTTGTTGCCCATGGCATATTATAAAAACATTATAATTTAGATTAATAAGCTTGGTTATTATATGACTAAACTAAACGACTAATCCTGGTAAACATTTCTTGTGCGGAGCTGTTATCAGAAAGATTCACTTCATCAGCTCGAGGTAAAGATGTTGCCTTAGGATGGAAATCTCAGTACCTACAAGATATTTTGTGCCCAAGATATCATCAACATGCAGGGTAGGAGAGGTTGAACAGCTTGCTTTGTTACAAATTAAACGTGATGGGTTTCACCAGACAGTTCTTGTGGCATCACAGTGTTTTGTATCTATTGGGTAATAGGTTATAGTTCGATCGGTGAAGTGTGGCTCTTTCGCTACTAAGTCAGGCTTTCCCCAATGGTGCCCTTCGGCGGCCTCGTTGCCCGTCTCCTCCACACCATCAGTCCTTTCGACCTCCATAAAGCAGATTCCTCCAAGGATGATCCTCGTATCGAATATCTTCAATCAGGTTGGCACGAACATGTCGATACCAAGCGAAAAGTGAATCAGCACCGCATGAGAAGATGAGATGCTCCCCACCCTGGAGCATAACGCACCATCACCACCATCAAGATCAGATCTTTGTGGTGGTCTTTATCGCCGTGTCGTCCCTGTCATTGTCTTCAACTTTCTTGTTCTAATTTTATTCCTTTAATTTGTTCCGCACATTCTTGCTTTTCATTGAATGTCTTCTTCCCTTTTTTAACTTTTAAACCAAAAGACTCTCCCCATTTTTCCATCATTCATGCAGGTGACAAAGAAGGCCTAGTATCAAATGTTACCTACATCATCTGTTGATACGAGACCAATAACAAACTTTGATCAATATATAGCATTTTAACTATTTGGCGTTAACATTTTTATTCAAGTATTTGGATCAATTGTTAATCTATTTGTGTGGTTGTGTGGCTTAATTATGTCTTACTTTTGTTCATATGGTCAAGACCATTTAATTATGAGTTTGTATTATTATTAAGGTAGGTTGTTCATGGTTATTTGATCACTTGATCTCATGATTGATGGGTTCTATGGAAGCTTTTATAACAAAGTGCATGAGGTTTAGTTATACATATGTACCGTATTCATGCAGTTACACATAAAATTTATCCTCTGTTCATCTTAGAAATGAGAGTAAATTTCATTTGAATCATGGAATTTATCCTCACACATAGCCTATATTTTATTTAATCTTTTTTAAGAAAATGTGTATATGTTATTAGATAAATATTCAACATTTTAAAAATCATGGGAATTTTCCCCAGATAGAGCTGCACCCAGATGAACACGACACAACCATATGGCGACGGGACTGTGGTGGTGCGCAGGACCGCAAGTGATCATGATACTCATCGGGTATAACGCACCGCCAGTGCCATCCTGGTCAGGTCTTTTCAGCTCCTCGCGATCTTATCACCAAATTAATAGATTATGGAAGAAAAATAAGATAGTGATCGAAGAGGCTTGATGGTCGGGATCTTTTGGATTCAACCCTCAAAACAAAATTTATTTGATATGTGAATACCTGCATTATCACAAGGCTAACAATCATTCAGACTTTTGGGGGATTTTTACATATATACATATACAAAAATTTAGATAAGGGCCTCCCATGCTGTTTTCCTAACAATAAAAAATCATTCGGATGATTAGTAAATAAACGCTGCAGCTGGGAGAAATTCAACTTCTTGCTCGGCAATCTCAAACGCAAGTACCTAGTTGAGCTATATGGTTCAGACACCAAGAGATGCATATGTTGCTGCAATACTAGAAAGCAGAAAAAGCATGCATATATGGTTGGAAATATGGATGGGGGTGAAGGTCATTTGCATGTACGTGTATATGAGTATCTGTGTAAGTATTGTGTTTTGAGGAAAAAATGAATAAGCTTCGTTGCCAGGGTAGTGATGAGTTGGCAGAAAGAGAAAACAACACTCTTTTCTTTTTGTAAGCCTCGCTTACGACAGGATTCGTATCTCATCAAGCGTCCATATGTTGTGAACATTGTTAGTGTTGTTGGCATCAGCGTTGCAACCACGCGGATTGATGCTTTTGGGTTCGGCTGGAGCATCTTGAAGCAGTTTTCCAATAAAATGCTATTACGATATATCACAATACCATTATCATGGACTATTGGGAGATATACTTTGTAATATTTTAATATTTTCTCTTCTTTATTTGAGGAGAGTTGAGGTGGATAAATGAGTCTGATTTGTCCCAATAATTTTTGAGAAACTAGAGGTTTAATGAGAGTTGTGTTGTAGCACTATTTTTCAATACCCATCCGTAATCTGTTGTCGGATTAGGGAAAGGAGACCATTACATATGCTCCACCTTATAAATACTCATCAAGTCATAGCAGCAACCGATAAGAGATATGGCGGTCCAATAACATCATATGCTCTTGAGCTCCTCCCTCTCCCTTTCTTGCACAATCTATATTCTATAAGATCGAGGGTGGGGGACCGGGTCTTGGCGATGGAGCCTGCCTCCAGCGCAGCCCTCGGCGAGTTCGTAAGGGAGGACCGTGTCGTTCCTGCTCGCCGAGTGCGCGAGAGGCCTCCGGTGACCGGCCAGGAGGACCTGAAGCGGCTGCGCAGCCTGCTGCTTCGGAGCGGCACCATCCTCGAGCAGGCCGAGCGGCGGCACGTCGCCAGCCGGGCCATGCTGCTGCAGCTCAGGGTCGCTCAGGGAAAGACTTCAGAGGCTACTACATCTTCGACGCCATCAGGTGGCCGATCGTCCCTAACCCTCCACGGAGGCACAAGGATGACGGCGATGGTGGTGTTGAGGAGGAAGAAGAAGAGGGTGAACCGCCGACCTTTCACCTGTCTAGTCCAACACGGCGAAACGTGCCGCTCTCTCTCCTCCAACTCCGACCGTTCAGAATCGTCAGAGGCGGCAGCAGGGGCGGTGGTTGTTGAGAGTTGCATGCAGCCCAAGAGAGTACAGGAGATGGCTTGCAGCTTGGAAGCCATGATCCGTGACATGAAGGAGTTTGTTGTGTTCTTGATGGGGTATCCTATTCTTGCGGGAACCCTTACAGCGCTCATCTCTTCTGTGGAGAAGTGCATGTTTGGCCGCAACATGGAGAGGGAGAGGATCATGGAATTCTTGCTGCAGAAGGACCCTGAAAGGCAACACTAGTGGAAATAACCTGCTAGGTGTCCTTCCTATCACTGGCCCATCGCTGATTGGAAAGAGTACTATTGTGGAGCATGTTTGCAAAGAAGAAAGAGTGCGCAACTACTTCTCGTTGATCTTATGGTAAGGTGGAAATGACCTTAGAGACGAGACAATGCCAAGTTTTAGAGACAACTGTGTGATAAAGCATAAGAATGATAATGCCTCGGAGCAAAGGTTACTGATTGTAATTGAGCTTTTGGACGATGTGGATGACGAGATATGGAAGAGCTTATACACTTCTGCAAGAAGCATTCCACGGGAAGTAAAAATGCTCATCACCAGTCGATCCAAGAAGATCGAGAGGTTTGGGACAACGGAAGCTCTTAGGCTGAAATGTTTGCCCACAGAAGCCCATTGGTATTTCTTTAAGATGCTCGTCTTTGGAAGTGAAGATCCAGAACAGCATCCAAAGTTGATATCCCTAGCTATGGAGATGCATATGACATGCCAGGGTCTTTCATATACCCACACTTGGGTGCCGCCTTGCTATTAAAGCATTTTTAACCCTAAAAGGTGGTCCATGAAATCCTCACCAGGTTTAGAGAGTACTTAAAAAAGAACGTCTCCGGCTTGTTGGGGTGAAGAATACCGGACGATCTCTGAGGCGGCCAGGATCAACCTCAATGTGCTTGGACCGTAACTAAACAAAAACCAGACGAATATTTTATGCTTCATGAAATTTACCAAAGAGGTCTCTGCACCAGAGGAGGTCCCAGGGATAACAGTACTAGATCTGCGATGTGGGTGTGATCACCACAAGGGAGGTACGAGGTCTTGTTTTGGAAGGTCTTCAAATACCACCCTATTTTAACTTACATATGTACATGTGATATCCAAACATGAAATAGTGGCCAATATATATATATATAGCATAAAGCTAGACCAGGGTGTAGGGATCTAAGCTGGCCTGGATTCTCAGCGGTGCCCGACCGATGGTTCGTTGCTCTGAATATTTTTCTGCTCCTGTCTGGTCTCCCTAGATATAGACTGAAACTTTCCTTACCTGACGATGAACTATGACTTAATATTTGTGCTTTCCCAGTTCAGAGATATATAATAACATCCGAAATGCTTGTTGGAAAAGAGTACAAGAATGCTTGGACAGCTGATTAACTCAGTGTTTAATTTAATAGACTTTCCATACATATGATGTCTTTTTTTTCTTGGTCCCAAGAGGGTGTCTTGACATTACTTTGGCCAGTATTTTTCTAGCAAAAGTGATGATAAGAAACAAAAGTATTGTGTTGCTAATGGGCCATTCTATGCTACCCCAAAGCCATGGGGATAGAGATCTATAAATAAAGAATTAAGAACAAAAACACTGGATTAAATTTAGAGCAAATATCTCTATAATCCCCACCCTCCAAAAAAATGGGAGTATAAGGTAGGTTGACCACTGAGTACAACACACTATGGAAGGCTTGGCAAGGTCATCTCCTACTGCTTTACACGAATATTTAAAACAAGTTTGCAAGTTAGAACTTGAATCTATTATATGTGTGTAAATATATCTTCGTTTGCTCATAAAAATGTGACAACGGTATTGGTGCAAATGAGTGATTGTAGGTGGCAAATAATTCATAAGCAGGGTCTCCTAGCGTACCTTAGCTCGAAGTAAACTAACATAGTTCTGAAACAATTTTGTCCCACTTTCATATTAGAAATCAATGGTTAACGCTGATAGTTTCACTATTGTTTTGTGAACAATGGTGGGGCGAATTTCAAACTTTCGCTCCTGATTCAAAAACCAAACGTTCTCTGCGTAGAGGAATCCTCTTCTCTCCTGCATACTTTTGACTCACTTTTCTGGTGTATCTGAATGGGAGCGTACAGTTGAGTAGTGAAATCTATTTCTCCAATTAGGTATAGCCTTGTCACACTTAAGATCTCACAGGCTTCACACTCGTTCCTGGTTTGGGATGCCTTAGCCAGGGATATCCCTTTTAAAAACATGAGAAAATCCAATGATGCCACAAAAATTTAGCACCTCTTCCATGAGTGCCATAAAAATTTCCCGATTCCATTATGCCCACGTTAAATTTTTACTATGCCGCCATGCCATTTTCGTCCATTCATCGTGAAGTCACAGAAATAGAAGAGGGAAAGATCTCAATGCCCTCTCCAATAGGAATGGAGTAAATTTCACATTTTCCATCAAATGCCATTGCAGTATGAGAAATCTGAGCATTAAACATGTAGCACTAATTTTTCTCACACATGATATCATACATATTATTTCGCCACCATTGCCCCATACAGACCCAAAATAATAGGATATTCTAACAGTGATATGTGAGTACAAGTACGTCTCATATACAAGGTAGTAGTACAACTTCAACCTTCATGGCACAAAAGTAACAAACACAATAGCTTATACATTCAATCTAGAACTATTCTACACGATCTTATGCTTTTTGTGATGACTGTAAATGGACATGGCGGTACCATACTGAAATTATCTTCTCGTGGCGCTGGAGGGAATCCGGCTAAATTTTGTGGCACTCATGGAAGAGGCCAAATGTCTGTGATATACACTGCACCATGGAATTCTTCTCTAAAATCATTTTTCAAGGTGTGCCATACCATTTTCAGGTGAATCAGCTAATATCAAACTCTCTATTGATAATAGAGGCATTTCGCATAAATAACCGCCCTTATGAAATCATGAGATTATTTACTTGAGTCAAACCATCATAAACAAATGTATGTAGAAGTCACGTTATGTACTACTTGTGTTTGCTTAAGTGTGGGACTGTTCTGCTGAAAATGTAGGACAAACCTTACTATATGAAAAGAAACTGAAAAATGTTTACATATGAACTCAGTATTTATATAGAAACTTTATATGAAATTGTAGGTCTCATTGAGAATTAAGCTTTGTATTTTATTTTTTATCATTTTTTACCAGTCTAAATATCATTATCACTCCGTATCTCCCCTCCCCCCCCCCCCCCCCAAAAAAAAAGAAACTAAGTTTTTAATTTTGAGTTTTTTAAAAATAACCACGAATGGAGATGTGCTCTATACGAAACTTGTAGTTTTTTACAATACAAAAGCTATGTAGTCTGTAGCCAGTAGTCTTTTCATTTAGGATTATTTAATTTAGAGTGACAAATAATATGCAATGCAATAATAGGAGAAGTGATTTCAAAAGAATAAATCCCTTATATTGGTAAAAATGTGCTTTTCAAGGGAGATGATAAGGAGGCTACACATGATGAGTGAAATTCTGAATTTTTAGTGTGCCGCCTGTATTATTTTTTTTTAGATAATGGAACATAAAAGGTCCGGCCTCTACACCATCAAAGATAGCGTACACAGCGAAACGATACATCCAGGAGCACTTAGGCTCAAAAACATACATTAACAGTCCTCGAAGACAAAAGGCGATTATTCTGCTAATCATTCGAGAACTTCCAACAAACTTGCGAAAATTTCCATGACGATCGACTCAGAAGACGACATCCATTCTGCAAGTTTGCCTTTGCA
>JACEFO010000067.1:0-45627 GCA_015342445.1 Digitaria exilis
TTCTCGGCCTCTCTCGCGGGGTTTGGTTGGGGCACTCACTGGCCCTCAGCAGCCCGTGTGCGGCCTGCGATGGCTACTATATAAGACTGGACGACACACACAGAGACACACACGCCGACCGCGCCGCACCGCGCGCAGCCGCTCGCCTCATTCTCGCCTTTCGTTTCGAATTCAACGGTAACGGCGTCCTTTGACTACGCTGCCACCGCACAGACAACAACGTGCGCTTCTTGCTGCGGGGAGAACGAGAGGGAAAAAGAGAAAAAACGCAGCGAAACGCGCGCGGTTCGCATCGCTGCTGTCTGGGTTTGGCTTCGCCGGCGCGACCCGGGCGCGGCGGCTTCACGGCATGAACCGTTGGGTTCGTCCTGTCCTGCGGGTGCCGTTCATACCGTCCGACGCCGCCGCGGGGACCCAGGTGGTGGCCGGCCGGTCCATGGGTGTTTGCGCTGATAAAGCCGGCCGGGTCGGGCTGCTGGCCACTGCCGCGCTGCCACACATGGCGTTTCGGTCCGATCTTTGCTTGATCTTTATACCTGATCTTCGGCTCGGGGCCCCCGTTGGTTCGAACCTCTGGGACAGCTGGGCCTGAACGATGGGACCGGCGTGGTCGCACGTCCCGGCCGAGCTCGCAGGGAATGTCACTTTGCGACGTGCCGTTCGATCATAGGCCTGTTGCGGCTGCCGTTTTAAATAGCAGGATCTGGTGGGATACGTTTTCCGTTGCGAGGGAAATGTGCTCCTACTACTACTGATCTGAAGCAGCCGGGGGAGAGAAATGGCCACGAGGGAATAGCCTGACGTCGCGCTGAATAATATTCGTTTCGGGTGAGGGGTCAGGTAGGTGGCAGTTTCAGGAGACGAGACCTCTCCGGATGTTTTTAGGCACGACGTTCCTTTCCATGATCTATCGTTAAAAACCCTCCCAATAGCAAGGGAAGCGGAGATGATGAGCCGGTCAACACATCATTTCAGCTCGATGATCATAGCAGCTTTACAGAAACGTGCAAGCTTTCTCGGATGGCAACAGCGACGAGTCTTGCGATCAAGAAAAAACACGCTCGCCCTACTGCCCTAACCGCATCATGTGGCAAAGAAACGTCTCGACAACACGTACTGGTCGAATCTGTGGCGCGCATACAAGCGCACTTTGCGAGAAAAAAACAAATCAGTGTTTGTCCTGCGCTCCCGCTAACAGTACTAGTGTGCACCGTTCCTTTTGAAAAACTGACAGAGACATTCTCGTATACAAAAGCCCGGTTCAAAAGAAATGTGCCCGAGGAACACGCGAAGACACCTGCCAGAGTTCTCGAAGCCGGACACGCGTCGCCCGGGCGCAGCTACGCGCCAAGTGCGTGTCCCGTGCCGAGCCCGGGTAGCCTGACACGCCGCACTCGTGACCGGGACACGTACTCGTAGGCCACGAAGGGGAACCCGGGAATGGGGAGGCGAATAATTTTTTTTAAAAAAAATCGACAGCCTGGCCGCGCCTCGCGCCAGCGCCGCTTGCGGGGACACGGCCCACGGGTCCGGCCAGCGAGTCCACGGACAGGCTTTCTCGTGCCCGCATGCAATGTGCGTGGGCGACGTCGTCGTTGCCGAGCACGATGTCACGCTGCCCAAACGCGCGCTGTCGACTGATGATGATCGCTTCGGCGCCCATCAGCCTTTAGTTTCCCCTCCTCGAGCCGATCGAGCGTCATAATCGCCGGCATTAATCGCCGCGCTTTGTGTGCTTAATCGAGGTTACGCCAAGCACCAGGGCGCCTAATTAATCCCCGCCATGGCGGCCTTTGTCCACGTCGCGGCTGCTCGGAGCCAAGCGTTGTGGATCAGCACGAGTTGGAGGAGCACTTGGTACGACCGGAGGATGGCGTCTTCTCGGCCCTTTTTGCCGGCGTGACGTGACCGTCGCGGGAGTCGTCCAGGCCGAACTCCCCCGTACCATGGCGGAATTCAAGCTCCTGGCAGCGATGGTTGCGTCACGATTTCAATTTGAACCTGTGCCCGTCCGGCCAGGGCAGCTGGAGACGCGTCGTGCGGTCTGCGCCGGAGGACGTGATCGATCGGCCCGATCGTCTCGTGGGGACGCACGGTCGGAGGACCCGCGACCGGTTCGTTGGCAACAACTGATGAGCGCGAGCGATCGAGCGAGGCATTGTTAAAGACCGGAGACCACACGGTTCCACCTGCTGAGTGCGCGTGGTTCACACCGAGCTCTGAGCGAACGAGACGGCTGGAGAGAGACGCGGGCACGCGGTTGAATGATCCAGCCGGTCCAGTGAGCTCGCTCGCCGCTGGCAAACCGGCCAAGCCGCTCGCGCGCGTCTGGTGAACTTGGCTGGCTGCAGGGTGCCGTCGATCCGAGCTCCGGATGACAAAGAATGGAATGGCCATCCCCATGTGCCGCGTCGCGGGTGTGGATCATCGGTCGGCTCTCGTGGCCATCTCTTTCTTTCCTCTTTCGTGCGCGCGGATCCGGAAGATGTCTCCTTATCTGGTTATCCTTTATCCCGAAACGGGATCGCGCCAAGCATGATTACGCCGAGAAGCCGCCGACATCTGAGCAAGATGGCTACGTGACGCGCTCCACGCCTCTCGTCGTCGCACAGCAGCATGTTAGCAAAGGATACGGCGGCCGGATCCGAAGTGAGCAGCACGTGGTTTGGACAATGTGATCCGATCCAATCAGAGACGAGACCGAGACTGGTCCTGGCTAGGTGGCACGTCCCGGCGCCGCGCGCACGCACGAAACGGGAAAACGCAGCCGGTTTATGCCACTTTTGGCGAGGCCCTAGGGGGCTTTTTACCAACCACGAGTAGTAAGTACTACCTCCGTTCTTGAATATATAATACCATTGATTTTTTTTCTTCATTTGACTATTCGTCTTTTCTACAAATATATATGCAATTAGATAAGTCTACTAGTTAAATCCAAAGTATTATCAATAATAGATGTAGTGGTACCCATTTTATGCTATTTAACAAAGTAACTAATAAAATATCATTGGTTAAAGTTGAAGAAAAAAGTCAATGGTGTCATGTATTTAAGAACGGAGGTAGTACGTGGCACAGCTGGTGCAGTGTGACGGGTGCTCCGGAGCCTACACTGCTGCTGGTGCTTGTGCCGTAGTAGCCATCAAATGGTTCAAAAGCCTCGGCCGGCCTATCCATCGCGCCTTTTGCGGCGCACGTATCTATCGCGGGATTCAGCTCGGCGATAGTGCCTTGTACCTCCACAAAACTTTTGGCTCCCGCGCGCCATGGGGATAAAGCGGAAAAGATGAGAAAGAGAACGGGGACGTCAGGAGCAAAAGGGAAGAGGAGGTTTCAGGGTTCAGATCAGAAGATGTGCTGGCTTAGCTCTGTTCTGTAGTTCTATGGAGCGTTTGGTTCTAGGCCATAAATCGCCAAGGCCAAAGGTGCGGCGACGCCGCAGCTTAGACGGACGAAATGGGCGCCATAACCGTGGCGAAAAAATAAACTGCAGATGAACTATTATTATTTGGCGTGTCTAAAGTTACTTACGAACCAAACAGCTGCCTGATTTTTTTGGCGGCGCCACAACGAAGGCGTGGCGATCCGTGACAGTGAACCAAACACCCTAGTCCATTCTACCTAGGACTGTTCGTGGTCCTGGGGTGAGATCAGGGCGACCGCATCCGATTCGTATATTAGGTTGGGCGCTGGCAGGTTGGTCCTTGATGGTGATGCCAGATGTTGAACGATCTTCGTGGCGTGGGGTGCGCTTTGAGGCTACACCGGTAGACTTCGCAGGTCAACATCCGTGCTAAGGACCAGAGACGTTTGAGCAGACCAGTTAGCTTCTCCTCGTTTCTTTTCATTCTTTTATTTTCAAAAAACCAGCTTGTGTTATTGTCCCTAAAAAAAAAAAACAGCTTGTGCAGTTGGTTGTGGCTGGGATGGTGGGCATTATATGTCGGGCCACTCATTGGGCTTTTATTGGCCTGCATCATCATAGCTAAAAGCAGGCCCAGATTGTTGGTTATACTGGATGAATCCACGCCCATTTTGCAGCGCTCATTTTGCAGTGGCATGCGGTGAGGCCGCGAAAGATGGGCGAGGTCCAAGGGCGCGCGGAGACGAACGTGTGGCCGCAGCGAGGCGGGGCCGGGGATCCGGTCTTCCCCTCCCCGATCGATCTATTTAAGCCACACCCTACATACATCGCCACTGGAACTCGTCGGTGTCGATCGGCCGGGGATCGGATCGGAGCGCACGCAAACCCTAGCGAGTGGCGCCCGGGACGACAAGGTGAAAGAGGAAGAGGAGTAGGTCAAGATGTCGTGGCAGACGTACGTGGAACGAGCACCTGATGGCGAGACAGAGGGCCACCACCTCACCGCCGCGGCGATCGTCGGCCACGACGGCACCGTCTGGGCCCAGAGCGCGCGTTCCCCCAGGTTACGGGTCTTGATTGCTACTATATACTGTTCTTGATTGCTGGATCGCGCTGACATCTCTTTGGTTTTTTTTTTTTGTGTGTGTGTTGTGCAGGTGTCCAGTTGAAGGCCGAGGAGATGACCGACATTATGAAGGATTTCGACGAGCCGGGGCACCTCGCCCCGACGGGCATGTTCCTTGGAACTACAAATACATGGTCCATCCAAGGCGAACCTGGCGCTGTAATCCGTGGGCAAGAAAGTGACTGATGCCCATCGCTGCTACTGCTCTGTGTTGATTCTATGCACAATTTCTTCTAGTTATTTTGTCAGTACAAAAGTACTAACGACGATCCCGAGTAGCGTAATATTGCCGACGTGGGAAACTCAGATATACCACACGAGAGTAGACACAGAATAATGCGATATGTTTCCTTAATAAATCACAGCTGTCCTTCAAGAATTCTTTTTTACCACGAAAAGATTTTTTTTTCGTACCCATATAATTCATATAGTGTCCTTATTTATCATTCCATTCATATTATTTATTTACCTAACAATCCCAAACGTAATCCACTTAACAGGATAACACTATTTTTTGTTTTTTGCAAAAAAAAAACTTGAAACCATCATATTTCACCACATATTTCATGACTCACTTAGTGTAAACTTTCTGGTTCCAAACGTTGTCCATTGGTTATGTTATTCCTACAATTGCTTTCGTTCGTTGACCTTATGAGCGTTTAATTACATGTGACTATGGCATGAATTTTATTCTCGTTAGATAAATGCTAACAATTATAGAGGTAATGTTGTTCAAATTATTCTTTTCTCCATATCCTCACAATTTGTGGTTACCCTACATAGTTGGAAATATATCTTGGCTATTTTTCAACCTAAATAGCTCTATATATAGCTCTCCATTCCCAATACAAAGCTGCAGACACTTTTGTGGTCTTCGTTTTTCCAAAACTTCCTGATTTAATTATCTGTGGGAGTGGACTTCACCGTCATGGTAGTAGATCTCAAAGAGACTAGATAACTTTGATTTGATATAGAACTAACAGACGTGCACCCAGGTGTGGAGCGCACTCCGCCCCGGGCTCGAACCCGGCAGCGTGCACGCTGGGCGGCAGCTCTTCTGCAGCTGTGTCCAGGCCGCCAAGGTAGCAGTGGCACCGGTGGGTCCCTCTATTAACCTTACCTCATGAAAAAAAAACACCAGATTAATGAAATTCAGTATGCCTCAACTTTTAAGTAGAGGGCTAGAGGCCTATGGATGCATATGCATATATGGTGATGATCGTCTGAGTATGAAGCCTATAAGTTGGATTCCAAGAAAATAAGCATGTGTGATGGCCGAACCCACTCCTCACTGAACTTTTTTCCGTCCAGTATGAGTGCCTTACATGTTTTCGTCTTTGTTTCACAGGGATCTGGTGGAGTCACGGTGAAGAAGACAGGGCAATCATCATCATTGGCATCTACGACGAGCCCATGACTCCCGGGCAGTGCAACCTGGTGGTGGAGAGGCTCGGTGACTACTGATTGAACAAGGCATGTAGCCGCATTGATGCTGATTTTTTTTATAAAGGTTTACCCGGCTTTAATAGAAAGCATATAGAAGTTTGGTATGGTTTTATAATAACAAAAGACATGGCATGCCCCGTCTGCCTCGCTGGCTTTGTTATCACCCTGCAAGCTACCTAGACATTTTGTTCGACTTCACTTTGGTTCACAATTTTGTGGTTAGTCATCTGGCTGTATTGTGAACTGCGTGTAACGAACACTATGATGAGATCAAGTAGATGTAATGCAGACATATATATTTTGTGCAATGTTGCAAGAATAAGCCCCTTCGCGCACATATTTTCACTGTAATTGAGTGGTCCTCCCTCTAACGAACATTTTTCATTGTAATAATCGATATTTTTCATTGTAATTGAATGGTCTCCTCTAATTACATGTTTTCAATGTAATTGATGGTCTCCTCTAACGGTGCATGAGGTGCAATTCTGATCCTCATAGAAAGCAAAGTTATGACGAGCAGGGTCAAAATAGAACATGACGTGAAGCATTCTAAACACAGTATGGCAATAAGCTCTTCAATGTTTTCATTCAGAATTGATATGCTAGAGAGACAGCTCAAATCCAAGACCCCAAACAAAAGAACCATATAATCGAACAACCCTAAAGGAGGCGATCGATCAATTACACTCGGCAAGGCGTATTCAATCCCACAAAACCCTATATCTAAGTCCTTCCTCAAACAAAAACCAACGAACTAAGCAAAAATATGTAGCCGTCGCCATCGCGAGCTCAAAACATAGATTGCTGGCGCCACAGCGGCCTGGCCCCTGCGCCTGCCCGTCCTCCGCGCGGCGACCGTGGCCCGTCTTGGAACCGGGCGGAGCGTCGCGGCGGACAGTGGAGGCGTGGCCAATGTGCTGGTGGTTCCCTCCTCCGTGGGGATGGTCCACTGGGTTCATGGCCACGCCGCGCACCCTGGGCCAGCAGTTCCTCTTCACGCGGTACTTGTGGTAGGCGTTGCCGGCCTTGAGCAACGGCTTCTCCGTCCTGCACCTGCCGGCGATCTGCCCGACCATTGCGCGGCAGTTGCTCTGCAGCAGCTTCTTGGCGCCAGATGGGAGCTTCACCCTTCATCCACGCACAATGATCATATATTCTTTACATAAAAGCAGCGAATGCATCAAGCATGCATGGTACTGTTTAATTAACTAACCTGGTTGTGTCGTTGTCTGTGTTGTGGCTGATGACGATGGCGTAGTCGCCGGAGCAGCGGGCGAGGGCGCCGCGGTCGCCGACGCGGCTCTCGACGTTGCAGACGACGGTCCCCTCGGGAGGGTGCCGAGGGGGAGGACGTTGCCGATGGAGAGGTTGGCGCGGCGGCCGCAGTAGACGGACTGGCCGGTGTACATGCCCTCGGCGGCGAGGAAGAGCTCCTTCTGCTGCCTGTAGCGGTAGGGGTGGCGGAAGGTGACGCGGGCGAGCGGCGCGCCGCGGCCGGGGTCGTGCACGATGTCGTGACGACGCCCCTGAGGTAGCCGCTGCGCTCGCCCACGTCGAGCGAGCGGAAGCGGGCGGGGCCCTTGCGGTGGTGGGTGTGGGACTTGAACACCGACCCTGCCGCGCCCTTGCGCTGCGCGCGGATGACACGACCCATTGGCGGCGGCGGCGGTTTCTTCTCTCCGGTAGATCGATCAGGGAGACACGGCCGAGGTTTATACGGATTTATATACACGGGCGGTTTCGTAGGAACCACGGAACGGTGACGTGGCTGGCTCTGGCGGCGTAGAACCGCTGGGTGTGGTGTGTTTTTGAGCTGTGAGCCGTCCGAATCGGACGTGACGATGTTGTAGGATGCGCCCTTCAAACCTCGAGCTACGCGTTCCGGTTCCAGTCTTCCAGATGTAGAAAAGGGTAGGCGCATCGCGTGAGGACCACGGTCCCGTATCCTCGGATAGAAATACCCGACGAGGAGAGATAGAAATACCAAAAGTAAGAAATCTGAGGATTCTCCGGATGCAAAATGTGGGGCATATTAGATTTGACATCCAAATATAAGTCTAGCCTAGCATAGTAAAGAAACTAATTTTCTTTCTTAAACACTTACTATCAGTTTATTAGTCGATTATATTCCTTATTAGGTGTACAAGCAGATAACATGTCCAAGATATACAATTAGATATACTCTCTCTGTTTTTTTATGAAACATGAGGGTACCCCTACTGGTTATATATTTAAAGTGATATATACACATCATAAAGTTTCAAAAAACAAAGAAAGGAAGGAAGAAAATCATAACTTGTTCATCTCTGTTTTTTTACATCTTTATATTTGATTTCTCCTGATTCAAACTTGTATTATGATAAAAAATCGAATTTGTATTTTCTTATACATGAGAGTTATATATTATATACTTGAAAAAAACAATATCACTCAAACTTTTTCTCTCTCTTTGGTTTTTTTTTTTTTGAGGAATCTCTTTGGTATAAATTAGTGTGGCCAGACTAATAATATAATTTGTGGCGCCAAGATGGTTGACGTGATAAAAGAGATATAATATCTCTTGGAGCTATAAATGTATTACTATAGGATTTTTAGTTTTTAAATTAGCTATGAATGTGCTATTATAGCATTTTTAGTTTTTAATTAACAAAGGCTTGGAATAAAAGAATTCTCATTGGGATAAGGGCCAACATCGGGCTACCTAGTACCAACGACCCACCTCGGCTCTTGGTGGGTTGAAGACACCGAGTTTCGATGGGCCTGTTTTCACCTAGAAAAATCACGCTTCCATTCGCACTGACCAACCAACGCACACTTTGGACTCTGCGGTGCCGGAAATCGCTACGCGGTCGCTGACACCATCAGCACCCCAGAGGAGCGAGCCAGGACCAGGGCGCCCAGCAAAAAGGCGCGGCGCCGTCTCCAAGCCCAAATTCAGAGTCAGATCAGATCAGCAGATCGCACAGCACACCATTTCCCACACGGGCACACCGCCGCACGCTCCCTCCCCATCCGCAACCCAACCCCGTCCATCACCCCACACCCACGAGATGCGCACCGGCCGCCTAACCCTTGCTCTCGGCGCCCCAACGCGCCGCGCTCCGGGTCGGTGCCGGCCGGGCGCCGCAGCCGCAGGATCGCCACCTCACGGGGCCACACGGTCCTCCGTGCCTCACCCCACGTAACCAAACCGATCGAGACCATGTGTGGCTCCAGCTGCACGCCACTCCTCGTCCGGCCGGCGCCGCGCGCGTGCTCGAGACGCACACCGGCCGCACGCGTACGTACATACATACGACTCCAAGCCCCCCTGCGTTCACTCGAGGACGCCCACGGGGATGCCGGATGGACGTACGTGCGTGCGCTCCACCTCCAACTCGCGCGGCGTAACCACGCTAGCGCTGGACCACGGCCACTCAGCCCGCGCCCGTAGCCGTAGCAGACGCAGCACCGGTAGTCCACCCGTCTCTCTGGCCCGCACGGCCGGCTGCACGCACGCCTCCGGCCGCCGGTGACCACGAGCACCGGCGGCCACTTGTGCGCGCCGCCGCGAAGCGCCGAGAAGTCCACTCTCCTCTGCCACGCGCGCGGGCGCCGAATTGTATTGTTGCTGCCACCGGCCGAGTCCACTCGAATCCGCCTCGCGTTGCGCTGCTGCTGTGCTGCTGGATATATTCACACCGTGCTTCCGTGTGCGCGCGGCTAGCGCTCGCTGCGTTGCCAGTAGTGTTCCGTTTCATTCCGTGCTGAGTTACGCATTGCAAGCCTAACTCCGTCCCCTTCTTCAGATTGGCTTTGTTTCATCCAAGTAGCTTGTACTCCCTCTGTTCCGTTTCTAGGTCGTTCTGACCAGCGGGAGGCAAAATAGTACTCTGTCAACAAAAGGACAACCATACCCCTCAATTACTCATCTAGCTGTTCCCACCCACCAACTGTACACGCACATGCAACCCCCTCTCTTCCACGCACGCCAATTTGAAATTGAACCCATTTGTCCTCCGCATGCAACCAAGCGGCGATTCTCCCGCCGATCGCTCCCTTCCGGCGGCGATCCGGCCAGCCGGCCGGGCTCCTCGACCACCACCTACACGTGCGACCTCCGGTAAGCACTCCTCAGCATGGGCACCCTCCAGCAGGCAGGGATACTCCTGGATGTGCGATCTCCTAAAGCTTGGACGTGCGATCTCTGGGGAGCAAGTAACTCCAGGATGTGTGACGATCTTCGGTAAGCAAGCAGTCCCAACACTTTGATCTCTGGCAAGTACTCGTGGCCAGTCAGTTTTTGCCCTCATTTTCAATGTACCTGCAGCAACAAATTGCAGAATTACATAGGCATACAAGCAGCAACATATCCGCAGTAGAAGAATTGGATGGTGGAATAATGCTACCTGTAGGAGAGGCCACAGCTGACGAGGACGTTGATCCTCCTGCTGATCCTGCAGGTAACCTTCATACTGTACTCCATGTGGAGAAGAAGAATGTGACTTTAAAAATAAACAAACAAATTAAGTGTGTCATTTTAACAATAGAAACTTGTTAAATGTCACTTTACAAGAGTAAACAGAAACTTGTTAATTTGATTCAATCTAATTTGATTCACCCTGCAGTAAGCGTTCTTCTAGACATCAATTCTACTCCTCCGGCAGAATTTGTGGATGAAAGCATACATGGACAACGAGATGTTCTAGCTGAAGAGAGAGTTCATGCTATGGCTCAAGATCAAGGTATTGCTCTTGCTCAATATGAAGAAGCCAATGCACACATTGAAGCAGCAAGTACAATATGCAGTAAGAGTAATTTTGTTCATACTTGTACAGACTGGTTACTAATAGACCATACAGATTTAATCATGGTGAAACTGACTTGAGCAAATACTTATTGATTTGATTCTACTCCCTCAGCAGGCATTGTACCCGCAGCTAGGTTTACCTAGACATCAACTCTACTCCCCCAGCAGAATTAGATTGTCAAATCCTACCTGGTGGCGAGGTTGTTTCTGAAGAGGAATTCGATGTTATGGCTCGGTATGAAGGATTGCTCCTGCTCAAGATGACGAAGTCAACACTCATGTTGCAGCTGCAGGTACAACATGAAGAAACAAGATTGATGAGACTCTTGAATTACCTCACCACAATTCCAACTAAGATTATGATTACCCCTCATCTTTGATTTGATTCAATCTAATTATCTTGTTTTGTTAATTGTCCTTTTAGATGTTCATATGGCAGCAAGTGTTTTACTGGACATCAACTGTACTCCCCCAGCAGAATTAGTTGGTGAAATCTTACCTATAGGAGGCGAAGTTGCAGCCGACGAGGAAATCGATGCTATGTCTCAGGATGAAGGCATTGCTCCTATTCAAGCTGAAATCAACACTCATGTTGAGGCTGCAGGTACAATATGAACTTATAAATCAATGATATAAGGAATTAGTTAACAAATGCATTTGTTATTTTTACAATCAATAATGTAAGGAATTGTTAAACACTCAGGAGTAGTTTTGAATTACCTCACCAGAAAAGCAACATATACATTTGTTATTTTTTTACTTCGATGTGCATATAAAAACTTGCACATTTATAACAATACTAATTTTTCTTTTAGGTGTACAACAACCACAAATGAGGATAAGGAACTGGTTAACAGATGGTCAAAGATATGCTGCTTACACTTCATTGCATGCAAAGAGCAAAAATGGGAAATTACCAAAGAAGGCAACAAAGGAAGTTGCCGCATTCTTTCGGACTCAAATTCGAGTTATCCAAAAGATTTGGAAGACTGCAAAGGAGCAGATTGCACTTGGGCAGGAAGTTGATGTGTCTAACAAAAGAACTGGTCGATGCGGTCGCAAGAAAGCTAACCTTGAGCTATCTAGAATGGCCACAATCCCACTAAATAGAAGATCCACCTTAAGGTCACTAGCTAGATCATTAGATGTTAGTATTTCGACATTGCACAGGAAGTTCAAGTTAGGCTTGCTAAGACGCCACTCCAATACATTGAAGCCATACTTGAAAGAAGGCAACATGAAGGAGAGGCTCCAATTTTGCATTTCAATGATAGATAAGACAACTCTAGGGGGAATGCTGATCCTAGATTCATTGACATGCAAAATATACTGCACATGGATGAGAAATGGTATTATATGACCAAAAAGTCAAGGAAGTATTACTTGCTGCCAGAAGAGGACGACCCTGTACGGACTGTTCAGAACAAGAATAGTATTGGCAAAGTCATGCTACTGACAGTTGTAGGGAGGCCTAGACGCAATGCTCAAGGGATTGTGACGTTTTCTGGAAAGGTTGGTGTGTGGGCATTTGTAAAAGAGGTGCCTGCAGCAAGAAAGAGCGGGAATAGAGAAAGAGGAACCATAGAAACAAAATCTATCATAGTCAATAGGCAAGTGATGAGGCAATATATGATTGAAAAGTTATTCCAGCAATCAAATCAGTGTGGCCGCAAGATGCTGTTCATGAGACAATTTTCATCCAGCAGGACAATGCTAGAACACATGTCAGTCCACATGACCCAGCCTTCCTTCAAGTTGTGGCAGCTACAGGGCTAGATATCCGGTTGATGCAACAACCACCCAACTCCCCAGATATGAATGTACTAGACCTTGGCTTCTTCAGATCCCTGCAGTCCTTAACTGATTGTAGAAGCCCTACAACTATTGAAGAGCTAATTCAAGGTGTGGAGGAAGAGTTTGAAGCATATGACAAGGATAATCTAAATAGAGTGTTCCTAAGTCTCCAGATATGCATGAAAGAGGTAATGAAGATTGGAGGAGGAAATAGGTATAGAAATCCACACATGAATAAGAGAAGGCTAGAAAAAGAAGGGGCGCTACCTCATCGGTTGTCATGTGATAAAGATATCTACGATAGTGCATTAGCCAAACTAGCCCAATACGGTTAAGTTGTATTATAAATAAGTTTTGCACAGGAACTGGAGTTGTAATATTATTATTGTATACACATGAGTATTATATTTAGGTTGGGAAAGGCACTATATTGCTGGATATAACTATAGTAAGTCAATTTGTAACTTTGTTTGTAAGGAATTCAGAACTACATTGTATTCACAATTGCTTTCGAGTACTTTACATTAAGGATAAGTTTAAACCTTGCTTTGGAGCTTATTACCTGAATTCAGAACTGCTTGAAACTGGCAGCAAGCAAGAAGTCATGGCTGACTTCTTTATCTCATCTCCTATAGCACCACCATTCATATGCAGTTATGTATGGAGGATGAAGGGAACAAACCAAACCTGCCGATTAATGAGTTCAAAATCACAACAATTATGAAATAAGTATATGAATGCTATCTCTGCTTGTTACTGCAGTTGTGAGGATTTTTTTTTTGGGTAGTTCGTGCACCATAACTGTACATAGCAAAAATGGCTGAAGCAGAAATCAATTTAGAAAGAACCCATCAGTTACATGACATGGCACATATACCTATCTGAATCCACTAATCAATACTCCAACCGTTAAAGCATGGAAAATGCACCAACCGTTACACTTTGCTCTTGAAAAAAAATTGGTAAGATTATCTATACCTTTGATTTGGTAATAAACTTTTCCTTGCTCATCCATCAATGTCTCCAGACAAAATTGGAGTACGCACTTTGTAGTTCTATCTGCTATGCAAAAGTACATGAACTAATTTGTAATGTCAATTAGAGGCAAGGTCACAGGTGAAATCAAATGCAAAAGTACTCTGCACTCTGTAGTTGGGATTTGTTGTAACGGCAGATTTGATCTTTCAAAAAGGGAAAAGAAGCAGGGACCATTAAAGCAAGACTGAAAGAAACTGATAAAATGTTGAAACAAATTTGAACTTTGACTAAAGCACCAAAACTACGTTAGGCAAAGCAACACATTACAGTAGCACTAACCAAAATCCAAATTTACCAGCCTAGGAATCGCAAATAACAGGGAGTACATCAGATCGTTGAAAAGATGCAAATTTTTTTTGGCCAAAGGCCACATGCCGGTCAGGAGCAAGGAGATGGGGCACCTGTAACTGCTCGATGCAGAAGGGCCCTTGATCTGCTGCCTCCTCTGCCGGTGTTAGGCCAGGCTCCACCGTGCATACCGCATGCCATAGCCGTCCACCAGTGGCGACTTGGGTCCGACGATGTCCATGCCCCAGATCTAGCGCACCTCCTCCTCGCCGCTGCACATGGGCGAACCCTCGGCCTCCAAGGCAGCGGCAGGACCAGATGGACGCCGCGCACTTCGAGACGGGGCAACACCACTACGCCAGGCCTAGAGACGGTGACACCGACGACGAGATTCGTCGGCTGCAGTGCCGCGGCAGCGTCGAACAACGAGGAGATCTGGGCGGACCGGAACATAGGGTAGCGGGGGAAACGGACGTCGAGGAGGGAGAGCGGAGGACGACCTCGGGGAGGCGCGCCGGCAGGACAGCAGGTCGGTCCAGGCGGCGGCGTGGATGCAGCCGAGGCGGGCGAGGATGTGGAGCGAGGCCGGCGGCTGAATCTGCGAGGCAGAGGAGAGAGCGCGACTGCGCGAGGGCATTTTAGGAAAAGAAAATATCGGAATGAGCTGCGGGGGAGTAGGACGACCTACATTTTGACAATTTTATCAGGAGCTAGAACGACCTAGAAAACGGAACGGAGGGAGTAGCGAGAGAGAGAGTACCGATTTGAGGTGCGAGGTGGTTGCTCTTGCGACCCTGGCCCCTTTTTTAGTGTGGTCGTGCATGGGCACGGAAAGTGCATGCGTCCCCTAGTTGCAGGTGCATGTAGCCCAGCACTACCTGCACCAGGCTGCAACTGCAACAACCTTTCATGGTGTAAAAGCTGCCCCGGAGGCCTATGTTCGTCACACGTATAATGGCCATTTTTAAGCACTATTTGATCAGAACTGATGCAAAGTTTCTCAGGGGGTGTATGGTTGTTATGGGTTTATTACCTGCATGGTAATCTCTCTATTCTTAAATATATGATGTGTTATGTGTAGAACAAGAAATTAAATTAAATAGCCAACTATGTTCCTGAGTAGCTCGTGTTGTTACAACAATTTCCTATCTTGCTAGACTAGGTTTTCATACATCAAACTTTATCATCTTCGACTATGGAATTCGTTGGACTACAAGATCAAACCAAATAGTACAACAAGTTGGGATACATACATAAAACCTCACTAAACATATAATATTATTAGAGGCACAAGATGAGGATCATGCTTCTCAACCTTGTGGAAAATCTCTCTTGCGCCCTTGCAAGTTTTTCTCCCCCATCTCCCTTCTTCTCTCACTTGTCTTTCTTCTACTTGGGAGGCTGTGTTATAGTATTTTCAAGATCTCCTTCTCTGTTCTCTCTATTCTTTACTTCTCTGTTTTTATGGGTTCTGTTCTCTTGCAAGCAATGTTCTGAAGGTGCTAACTGCATTCAAGGTTGGCATAGACCTCTGGCTACATTTCTCTTACAAGTGGATCTACTCACTATGAACTTAATTGCTCTCTTCATTAATCTTCACTGCCGACATCATTAGGAGGATTACACAAAAAAAAAATGGCTTGTCCTGAACATGCTTATATTTATCTACACGAGTAAAACGACCAGAGTCAAGCTTATCAATTGGGCAAGAATGAGGGCATTTGTTTGCATTCTTATACAACGTGCATTTGCTCATACAGGTAATCAAACACTCTTTGCATAAGTCTTTACGAATCCACCTACGTGGGATAGATTTATCCGGGCAACTAAACACACCCTTGATAAAAGGGTGAATAATTTTCTCCCAACAAAAATACATTTTTTAGAAGATTTTTTTTATTTTTTTAGAAGTAACAAAAATACATTTTCGTGAAAAAGAGAAGTGTTTGAGCTGCCGCATGGACCTTTGTTGCATAATTGAAGGAACCGTATATAGCCCAGCACGAACATATTCTTCAACAGCATGGGTCACCAACCCATTGGCATACAAATTGCACAACCCAACAGGAACGCCGACAGTGGTCCACGGCTGCTGGTTGCTCAATCAAGCCAGCCAACACGAGCCATTTGCATTGCATCACCCCCCCCCCCCCCCACCCCACCCCACCCCAAGTCCACAACCCACACCATCATCCAGCAGGGTCCATCACCCCCGACACCAACTACACCGCGGCATCCATCCCATCACATCACCTCACCCCCGCACTCCCGCTCGGATAAGCGTCGTCTCTCCCTCCGGCGCGGCTCGCCTGGCCCCCCACCTTGCCACCCCAATCATCCACCCCACGCGCGCACACGCAACGCCGAAAGAAAGAGGACGACGCCGTTGCCTCTGAACCTGCTGCGTGATATAACACCAGCAACCGTGGTGCGATGAGTGGTGGTTTGCCGAGAACATGATAGGCGAGAAAGTGCAGGGCTGAAAGGAGAGAGATACAGCCTACAGGGGGGGGGGCATAGATCGAGCTAGGGGTCCTAGAGAAAGTAGGCCCGGGGAAAAAAGAACGGCGCGCCAGGTCGGGGCAGGCACCATGCTGGTCTGGTACAAAAGAGAAGCCAGGCTGCAGCTCCTCCGCCACATATAATAGCAGCCTCCTTGCTTGCTTGCTTCAGCTGGCTGGCTAGCCATTCCTCTCACGGCCTCACCACCTCACCAGGTTGTGAGAGTTCTTCAGCTAGCTCTGGCCAGGTGGCTGCGGTCTGCAGTTGGTCGTCGATCTTGCCTCAGGTGAGTTCTTGGCTCCTCGCTCTCTGCTGAATTCTCTTGCTGTACGAGTCAGTCTGAGAGTTCAGAATTCCAAAGCCTATGAAGTAGTATGAACTAGAGAACGAAACTGCCCTTGTCTATCTGGAGAATCGATCTGAAGGACTTGACGTAAGAATCTACTAGACTGCTGGGTGCCTGAAGTGACCTTGTTCTGCTCGTTTCCTTGGCTAGCTTGAGCACCTACTGAGCGTTCGACGCCAGCTCGAGAGGGTTTTGTTGTCTCGTCGCGGCTCCATCCATTGTCCATTCCCCTTGCCCGACATGCCTGAGTTGATCTGTTGGTGACGGCGAGTCGTGTCTTTTCCAGCTTTTCTCTTCCGGCCCGGGCTCGCGTTCGCTTTGGCCTTGGATTTGTATATACCGCACGTTTGTTTCACACTTTCTCCGTCCCAAGTTGAGTGCGAAACAAAGCTTTTCAAGAAGTAGCTAGCTTGCTTGTACTCCTCCAAACTCTTCGTCAAATGCTATCATAGGCAGTAGGGTTTGTTTGCTGTCGAAGCCTTCAAAATTGCTGACTCCAGAGCCCTTGCTGCACACTGCAACACCACCGATCCCCATATTTATATGCAAATTAAAGGTCACTTTTCCTGTGCCTCTCCTAGATCAAGTACAACCATGGAGGAAGACTCCAGAGGGATCCGAGCCCCTTCCACTCCGCAACTGCTAAACCTCATCCAAGACGAGGGAGAATGGAAGGTGGTTAGGGAGGAAGCAGATGGAGGGAGGTCATCAAGAATCACAAGCTATGAAGCCCAGGAGGACACGAAGCTGGAGCTGAAGCTCGGCCTCCCTGGTGTCCACGACGAAGAGAGACAAGCAGGCCCCAGGGAGAGGCTGGAGCTACAACAACAGGAGAGCTGCACAGAACTCTCTCTTTGTTGCTTCCCATCACATTCGAGGCTCGCCGCTACCACTGCTAGTACTACCACGGGGGCAAAGAGAGGGTTCTTGGCCACCGTTGGTGGCAAGGCACAAGGTTAGTATGAAAGAAATTGAAATATCCAACCGTTCATTAGTTCACAGAGTGACAGAGCTGCAATCACGTTTTATTTCTGACATCTTTTGTTGTGCGTAATTTTTGAAGGTTGTAATCAGAGGCACCAAGACAAGGAAGGGTGTGGGAATGAGTTAACATTGGGAGGTGAAAACATGGCAGGTGAGAGGAAGAAAGGGTGCTGTCCCCCGTCGTCGTCGCATGACTCGGCTGCTGGGCCTGTGCACGGCAGCAGCAACCCCCACCAGGGGAGGTGAGGACACTTGTTTTACTGGCTTTCCCGTCTTTTTGTGCTCAGGCACCTATGGGAGCTATGCTTGTTTATTTTTGTCATCGCATACGCGTGATCTTGGGAAAGGATTACGTACTTTAATGTTCCTGTCTGTCTCAGCTTTACTTGTTGATCCTGGCTTTCTGAATCAATTATGACAACCAAATCAGTTCAGGAAATTAACATTGTATAGTTAGAGATGCAGCTACATGAATCGAATATTTTAGTTTGTTAATCACTACGTTAGCCTATCTCATGAAATATGATTAGTTTTCAAAGAAAAATATGATACCTACTGAATCTCACTGGTGCTCTTATTCAACGTAGACGTGCTGTTCTTCCAGTGGTCGGTTGGCCTCCAGTCCGGTCCTTCAGGAGAAACCTCACAAATGGCAGTTCATCTAAGCAATCCCCTGACCGACAAAGCGACAAACTTGGTGACAAGGCGAAGCTAGCCTGCAAGAGGAGCCTGCTTGTCAAAATAAACATGGACGGAATCCCCATTGGAAGAAAAATAGACCTCGCAGCATATGACAATTATCAGAAGCTTTCATTCGCCATCGAAGAGCTGTTTTCTGGCTTTCTTGAAGGTACAAATTAAACAGCAGGCCACAAAAATGAATAGTATTCTTGTCGTTTTTTAATTGTAAAGTCAAATACCTGAGTATCTAAATAGCAGCAATCAGAGATGAACATCTTTTTATTTCTAAAGAATCTGTTTTTGGTTCTGCAGCTCAAAAGGATTTGGACTGCACTGAAAGTGAAGAGCTAGGAGCGGAAGAGAAAATATTTTCAGGGTTGTTGGATGGAACTGGTGAATATACTTTAGTTTATGAAGACAATGGAGGGAGCAGGACGCCAGTTGGGGACCTACCGTGGAAGTAAGCCTTCCCCGTCCCTTTCTCGTCCTATGAATACAATAATTGACACATCTAGCAGCTTTCTGCAAGTTTCTTAAGCACAAGGAACACTTCTTGCCTATTGTGCCTAATGTACCAACAAAATTTGAGAAGGCCAATTGCAAAAAAACTGGGTGCCATGTCCTAATTAAATTATTCATTACTCCCTGCAGTGTATTTGTTTCTACGGCTAAGAGGCTGAGGGTTTTGAAAAGCTCAGAGCTTCTTCATGGTCTGGTAAGTACAGTGCATATTCAAGCTGTCTTTAGTTTCCCGTTATGGAAATCAAAGTTTTATCTCTGGTTACAATTGTGTAGATGGAATTATTTTATATCCATGTTATTGTTTCAGTTCCTCAATCCCAGGTTTCTTCCTCATTTATATTTTCACCCTGTTTGTTTTACAGATTAAAACTGCCTCTGGTAGGGCAGTGGATCGTTGATATATGAGGCCAGTAGTCTAGCCATTGGATCATGCAGGCTGTGTGAATCACCGTCTTTCATCAGATCGCTCCTTTTCACTTGTAGAGATAAATCTAATAAGCTAAATGTTAGCATATTGCAGATGCCAATGCACTGCATATTTTGTAATTTTCCTTTCTCTATTTCAGATATAGCTATTCAACATGATCTAGTACAAGCCAAAGAATGTGCTTTTAGTACGATGCGTTAACTTTCAACTAACTAGCTGAGATGGGCACACAATGTTCAGATCACAATGGTGAGTGTTTGCTTTTGCCAACCAAGAGAACGAGTAAACAACCATGAAAGGCTGATAGCTCATCAATAATGGAGGAACTACATTGTGTTGAATTTCCAAATACTTTGGCCTGTAGTATAGAGTCACCAACTCTTGAATCATAAATTGGCTTTCTTAGAAGCAGAGAATATCTCATGTAAAAAAAAACCTCTTGAATCATACATAGGTTCGACATTAGAAATTGAACCCAATGCTTTCAGGTTAACGCATTTGTCATACTTAGACCTGATTTTAACTCGATATAGTAAATATCTGCGAGAAATATGAGATATACCAGTAATTTGTACTGTTAAGGGAGAAAATCAATACATTCATGTAGACTCCGGAACTCAATTGCGCTATTGAAACACCAATATTCATCAATGGCCAGCTGGTTTGTAATCAAAATCTTCATCTGCAGATAATCAAGAATTATTGTTTTTTAGAAAGATTAGAACTGTAATGATACATACAGCATCGGACAACAGACAGAAAAAAACAACCGTTTCTTTTTCTGGTGCAGATGGAAATATTCACTGCCATGCTTCAAGCCTTGGAATTGGGGACAAAGGAAAGGTCCCTGTCACTGGACCACTCCCGAATACCGAATTGCGGAAAAGAGGAAGAGACGGGTGGATTACGAAAGAATCTTTAGCTCCTTTTGTTGTGTCCTTCCCAAACATCTGTATCCCCCTTGTTGTGTGCTAATATTTCACCAGTGTGTATTCTAGTAGTTGCTAGGTTAAAAGCTATATTGCCTTTGCAAGAACACTGCATTGGAGCATGTGAAAGTAGCATGAGTACTTACACAAAATTAAGCATGACAATTGCCTAACCCTAAGCTTAATATAAATATACTTGTGCAGATATTTTTTAGATATTATATCAGTCTGCTCTTGCCTGCACTATGACACTACCGTGTTTCAGTATTCTACTCTTGAAAACAACTTATCTCACAAATACATACGTACTGTGGTGTATTGAGATGCAATATGAATATGCTAGTGGAGACTGCAAATGTCACAACCAAAAGAAAAGATGAGCAGTTAATTGAGATCCTCACAACATAAAGGATATGATCCAATGGGCAATTCAGCTTCGTCAAACAACAGTTCATGGTTCTCTAAAAAAAAACTGAACAGTCCTAGTCTAATCATAGGAGCCATATACCAGCATGCGTAGTTATTCATCATCAATATCCAATCATAGGATCCAGATCCATCGCAGCATGTGTAGTTTATTCATCACCATTGTACTAGTATATAAGTACCTAACGCCTCAAAAGACATAACTGGTCCTGCTTTTCTGCAGCTGTTTAGACTGTAGTAAGACTCCTAGGATGAAGATAATAGATATCATGCCTAACAATCACAATTAGGACATAGAGGTTATACATGAACGTGCAGAAAATAAGAACTGTCTGCATATCCAGCATACATGGTCATAAGCAAATTGCAGACTAAGCAAAACACTTCATAGTATATCCATCATGCAGTAATCATTGATACGTATATTGTGTAATTCATTGGAAGAAATGATTGTGGGGAATATGTACTAAATAATCCTATAAAACACTTTAATATCACAACCAGGAACCTTTAACAAGACAGACAGATGGATAACTATGAATGGCGAAAATAGAGAGCATCTCTTTTCCTGAAAGAGAGTATAACCATGCAAGTTTTCCTGAAAGTTCGGAGTCACTGAAAATAGCTGTTCAATGACAGGCATCAAGTTGGCACATTGTGAATGGATAAAATCAAAGCATAGACAGTTCAGGTAAGTGCAACCAAAGAAAAAACTTACAGCATGATAAGTAAAGATGTGGTGCTAAGCAGCTCTATTCTCTGAAAGGTACGAATGCTAGAAACATGCAAACTTGACAAATCTGATAAGTTAGGCATTGCACCAAAGAACAGCTCGGTAGGTCCAGATTGTGCCATTGCCCCCTATTTCGCCAGGTGGTCCAGTTAAAATAAGACATGGACCACACAAAACAATGGATAAGGATTTCTTAATCCTTATCTCTGTTCTATACCAGACGAAAGAAATGAAGAGATCCACACTTTATATGTGCACGAACCAAAATAGGAATAATCTCATTTGATATATTTATTCTTTTCGGAAGAACAAATAAATGTTTTCCTGAACTCTCTAGCCAAGTGGAATGTTTCTTTCAGTACTAAACATTGGTCTGTTAATGGTCTATCAGATCCTACAGGCAGTGAGAATTGACAGCTCAACTGACTTCCTTGTTTCAACATTAGTACGATTTTCCATTAGTACGATTTTGAGTGAATGAAAGCATCATGTAGCGAATAAGGAAGGGAACCTTCTTTCAAAAATAAAAAAAAAATAAGGAAGGGAACCTTCTTTCAAAAAAAAAAATAAGGAAGGGAACCCCCTTTAAAACTGTAGGTCGATCAGCATCTGAAGGAAAGAGTGCCGCTAACCCGAACAGGACGATTGCTAATCCGTCGTGCCATGTCATCCTCTGGTCGGCAGGTAAAACGACGCTTGTTTCTGCTGCAAATCTATTATATAATTTGCTAAATCTTCCGAGCCTGCAAGCAGTAGAACCTGCAACTCAGCTAAGCAGTAAGATGGTTCAGTGTCACCTGCTCTGACAGACTGGTAAGATTATGCTCGAACAAATTGATAGCACGTACGCTGCACCAACAGTGCAGTGAGATTGATGAGGTTTAGATTCTTGTGATCTTGTAAACATGAAAGATGCTCATAAAAGACCAAAGAGGAACATATTGGATTGCTAGAAATGCAGAAGATCACAGGCCATTCACTATTTTCACGTCGTTTTTCTGACCGCGCGGACGAAGGAACTGTTCATATACCTTTCGGTGCCGAACGGTAACCCAATGCTGTGTCGTTCCGTCCGATCGGCCTCATGCACTGAACCTGTCTCCAGTCTCTATTCTCCACTAGGCCCGACCGCGATGGCTGTCCCTGGTTCCCTTCTCGGTTTCGGCCCATCGGTGGCCCCACCCCACGCCGGAACGCAGTAGTAGCAATAGCACACCACCCCATCCGTCCGACAAGGCGAGGAGCGGCGGCCGTGGGTCGGGGAGTCGGATCGTCGGAGGGAAACAAAGACATCGGCGGCGCACGTTTGATCGAGAGACGCGGTGGCCGGGATTCGGGTATCACGGCGAGTGCGGTCGATGGTGGAAGAGTACGCCGAGCCGCCACGGGCTTCTCCGGTATGCAAAAGCAGGCAGCGAAAGAACAATGGGCCATGGGGGACGGCCCGAGGCGGTAAGGGCGGCGGCTAGCCCGACGACGCATCATCTGTGTTGGGGCCAATGTTCGGTGATCCCTCAAAAAACAAATTGTGTTGGGCCTGCAAAGTATGCCCTTATGGGCTGGGAGAGCGATCTTACGCGAGAGGCATCCGCATATCGAATTCCCCCCATCGTGTCTCATCGATGCCTCGGTGTCGTGCCGCCTCTCCCTTTCTCACCCGACCTACGAAGTCCGTAAGTAGAAAACCAGACGCCAGGCATCTCCGTCCGTCGCGCAGTTGTAATTTGTCTGCATCCCACGTGCGGGTTGCGACCCACCCGTGCAGCCCGGAAGACAAGAGTTTCTTCACTCTGGAAGCAGAATATATTCAGTCTACCGGAAGACTTGCATAGCTTGATTGCTATCCAGAAAGTTTTTACTAAAGAGTAATATGAGTAAAAAACGTAGCATAAAGTCATCAATGGCTGCGGTGTGATCGGCCTGTTGTGAAATCCTAAATGAAAATCAGCCAATGATACAAATATCAAAATTTGAAGGCTCTCTTCAGTGTCCTTGTTTTTCTCCATCTGCAGTTATTGTGCTATGATGCAAGCTTCTAGAAGATAGAGATGTTTTGCTGATGAAAAAGCTAAATCACACTTAAGTGTTAGGATGTCTTTCCATACTCGATTTTTCCCTTTATCCGAATCCCTTTCTTCCCTAATTCCGATGAGATTTCCTATAAGGTTAGGGTTCCAAGGTTTTCCGGATGAGCATGCTCACCGTTGGACCTAAGGTTAAGGTTTAAGGGTTTTCCGGATGAGCATGCTCCGTTGGACCTAGAGGAGTCCCGTCACAGCTGGCCAGCCGAACGGAGGCTGCCAGTGGTGAGAGGGGAAGCAATGAAGAAGAAAAAAGTGTGGAAGGAAAAGGGATAAAATGGAGAGAGATGTGGACTCTTTATTTTAGGTCTAACGGCTCAAAAATTTGAGTGTGACGAGTCCTTCCGACGCTCGGTATTCTATATATAGATATTCTTGATAAAATCTAGAGATTGAGGACATGTTTACAATTCAGTTTGCACAGAAAATCAGTTTGTGAATCTTGTGATTCCTTAAGGACAGTCTCAATGCTTGAAACTATCATAGTTTCTATAGTCTAGGACATCATGTCAAAAACCATCTTCTACAATGCAAGACTCGGTTTCTATACTTTAGGGTCCACCTGTCTCTCTCACAAATTGTCTTAGTTTGTGTGAAGATTTTATTTCTTAGTTAGACTTGGTTTCTTCATTTTCTCCCCTCTCTCTTCAATAAATGTCACGCCACATTAGTATTTTAGCTATATAACACTATAATTAATGGCTTTAGACTCTATGATGCCGTCTGTATTCCGGGCTGGCGCTAAGGACCTACAAACTACGTACAGGTTTGCAACCAGAAGCTATCTAGCTTTTCAGTCAGTCATAGTCCTTATCCGGCGAGTGGCAGTGGCTACGTACCTCGATACTTGTCCCCCTATCCTTCTAGAGACTTTGGAAAATTAGAGCCAGATACTACAGCTACTTGACGCTTGAGGTAGACAGATCGATTAGGGCCGTAACTCTCCTCAGTCTGCATCGCTAGCGTCGCGCTCGCGCCGTCGTGCGGGTGGCTGTCTCTTCTGCAGTCAACAAGCGATGCTACTCTTCTTCTCTGAAAAGAAATTATTGTTTACTTCTATAAGTTTTTTTACTCTACTATTCATCTCTCTCAGAAAATACGTTTCCCAGCAAAGTTTTCCTTTAACTTCTTTCAACTTTCCTATTCATCCATCTCACAGAACACGCTTCCTAGAAAAATTATTTTCTTCCCCTCCCAACTAAACACACCTATCGGTGGACAATATAGGCTTGTAGTGCCACTGCCACCGTATGTCCATACCATTTTCCAAACGAAAATAAAATAAAAAATAATTATCGGGAGTGCTGTGGGATTCGCACTAAAAACGCATTTGCTTTGCTTCGATGGTGCCAAGATCTTGTTTGAAACATACTCTGTGGTGCCTTTTCTTCTTTTCCAACTCATTTACAAACACTTAGTGCAAGATTAATGGCTCAAATCGTGATTTGAGTGGGTAGCGATCCACTTACATATACCAAATTGCCAATGGTGGTCAATGCTGCATGGTAAGTTCTATCAGAGAGATAGAGACATTGGTTCAAAGGGCTGCTCATTGCTGAAACTTTTGGGCCCCAAACATGAACATTAGAAGTAGATGCAACCTGCCAGTCCAGTTCAGTTGTGACCAATGTGATACAGGAAAAAGAGTTGGTGGGTGTGCTAAGATCAGTGGGCACTAGTGTGACCTTTTTGTTTGCGGGGAAAGCTAGTGCAGCCTTGCGAAGTCGGTCCACGCACGGCGTGTTCGTGATGGTCAGCAAAGGCGAGCTCGAGCCTTTGAAACTTTCTTCGGTACCTGACGTCGCACGCGGCGACGCTTCCCACTCCTTTCGTTCCTGCGGCACCAGCTCACCTCTGGATCACCTGTGGACGCATGGTGGAATGGGCACTTGGCGATCGCTGTGGGAGTGCGTCAGTGTGCGACCAGTCAATGGCCATGCGATCTCCATTAATCATTTGGCAGCGTTCTAGAAACAGCATGGCGCGGAAAACTGTTTTGTCGCTGTACCGTGTCATTCCACGCTTTGTACTAGAGATAAGAGTTTTGTGGTAGTACTGCCTTCTCCTACTGGCCTATATTTTAGGGCAATTCTACACGGAAAAATATTGTCTTTGTTATCCTTGAAAAAATTATCTCTAAAATGTAGAATTGGCAATTGATAGATGGTGACATTCCACGTTTCATCAGGTCTAGAAGCGTGGAAATGGCGCTTCATTTTTTTTTTGTTCTCTGGGAGGGCACGTAGAGTACAGGAATACCACCATCATTGACGGTTGGCACAAACTCTCTTTAGAATATCGAAGCCTGCACCGGTTGAGCGACAAAAAGCGATGGTCATTGTTATGAAGCACGTGTGGTGTGTACGCAGTATTTTTTTCGATTTTTGCTTTCTGTTTGTCGACAGATCGACCATATCGTATATTCCTAGTCAAAGCGTCAACCAACCAAACAAGAGGGCCCCGCTGCAACCTTTTATCTTGGCTTTTCCGACCCCGGCCAGGTGGGTCTGTCTCTGGCATGAGAGGCCCACTTATCAGGCGAGTGTCACATCGAGCTGACGTAGCACGCCTGTGTCACTTATTAGTGGACCCACGTGCCAGATGACGCACCGGAAACGCACTCAATTAGCACGAGCACTCCAATCTAAACTTCTTGACATGCAGCAGCGGTAGTTTGACAACGACTTCATTTGACCCGTAATACTTTGTTGGGATCATCAGATGGAGTAGCTAGTAGTTACCTGTGATAGCTCGGAAAATTGGCTAAATTAACTGATAACTAGATGATGAAAAGACTACAGATGTTTTTTTTTTTAAAAAAAAGAGAACTACCAATTGACATGTTAGCCGAGGGTCCAAATATAGGATCTTAGCAAATTTTCAGCGATTAATACTTACTCTAAAACACAAAACAGTTTTAACAAGGGAGCCAGCTAGAAAATCGGGATGATGATTTTGCAACTGTCACTGGACTGACAGCTGCTGATTAATCATTTGAATTCAAGGGCAGTCGCAATCGCAAGTGATCGACCACACCTAGCGGCATCGGAATAGTTTGACCACTTCGCTTCCAGCCAGGCAACAAAGCCGCCGCACCCTTTTTGTAGTTCAGACTTCAAAGAACCAGATACAATTGTCGCCAAAGATCACCGAAAAAATCAACGAAGTTTATCCAAAGCTCTGAAGTCTGAACGCATACAGTACTCGCCACTAAGCCACGTACCTAAGTTTGGCCGGTAGATTAATGAGTTTAGCTAGCAGCCACATCGAATAAAAATCATCTCGAACCTATCCCTTTCAAACTAAGCTAAAATTTGACCCGTCTAAACAAACCTGACAAAAACAAAACAACGCGCAACCGCCACTTTCCAAATGACACCAGCGAAGCCTGAAGCTTCCAAGCAACCATCACCCACCGAACGATCCTACCCAAACGACAGAATAATTAACAGGTTAATGCAAAAGGCGTGTCGTCACCCGTGCCCTGTTCTCCTCCCTACATAACAGCGCGTCCTCGCCCGCCTCGCCTCAGGTTCACACCGCATCGCACGGTCCCGTCCGCGAGATGGCCGGCCACCACCACCACCCAGCAAACTGAACGCGCGCGCACGCGGCGGCGGAAAAATCACGCGGAGCCAGAGCGCCCAAAAGAGACCATCATGGCCTGCCTCCGCGTCTCCTGCCCCTGGCGTGCGCCTGCCTCGCCCTCCTGGCGCCGCGCCACGCCGCGGCGCAGCAGCAGCAGGGCCGACGAGGCGGCTCTGCTGCTCCGGATCAAGACCGCGTGGGGCGACCCGGCGCCGCTCGCGTCGTGGAGCACCAGCACCACGGCCGCGCACTGCAACTGGACGTACGTGGCCTGCGACACGGCCGGCAAGGTCACGTCGCTCTCCATCGCCAACGTGACGCTGGGCGGCGTCGTCCCCGACGCCCTCGGCGGGCTCGTCGCCCTCACGGAGCTCGTCCTCCACAACACCAGCGTCGGCGGCGGCTTCCCGGCGTTCCTCTACAACTGCACGGGCGTCACGCGCGTCGACCTCTCCACAACTACCTCGCCGGGGGAGCTCCCCGCCGACATCGACCGGCTTGGGGGCAACAGCCTCACCTACCTCGCCCTCGACCACAACAACTTCACCGGCGCGATTCCGGACGCGGTGACCAAGCTCAAGAACCTGACGTACCTTGCTCTCAACGAGAACCAGCTCACCGGCACCATCCCGTCGGGGATTGGCGAGCTGATGGCCTCGAGACGCTCAAGCTCGAGAACAATCCGTTCGATGCGGCGTGCTGCCGGACTCGTTCAGGAACTTGACGAGGCTGACGACTGTCTGGCTGGCAAAGTGCGGCCTCGGCGGTGAGTTCCCAAGCTATGTCACACAGATGTCTGACTGGAGTGGCTTGACCTGTCCTCAAACCAGTTCGTTGGGAACATACGTCCGGCATTTGGAACCTCCCAGAAGTTGCAGGAACTTGTATCTCTACTCCAACAACCTCACCGGCGACATGGGCATCAATGGCAGCATCGGGGCGACAGGTTTGGTAGAAGTCGACCTGTCCCAGAACCAGCTGAATGGAACCATCTCAGAAAGCTTTGGAAGCTTGATGAAACTGAGGCTATTGAACCTGCACGACAACAGTCTCTACGGCAGCATACCGGCAGCATTGCGAAGTTACCATCCTTGATGTACTTGTGGCTTTGGGACAACAACCTCAGTGGAGAGCTTCCGGCGGAGCTTGGGAAGCAGACGCCGTTGCTGAGAGACATCCAGATCGATAGCAACAACTTCTCCGGTCCAATACCGGCGGGTATCTGCGACAACGGCAAGTTGTGGGTGCTCACCGCCTCCAGTAACCAGCTCACCGGTTCAATCCCATCCAGTCTGGCCAGCTGCCCCGGTCTCATATGGGTTCTGCTCCAAGATAACCAATTGTCCGGCGAGGTGCCGGCAGCTCTGTGGACGGTGCCAAAGCTTCTGACCTTGAATTTGCAGAACAACGGGCAGCTGAGTGGAACCCTGCCGGAGAAGCTGTATTGGAACATATCGAGTTTATACATCGACAACAACCAGTTCACCGGCCGGATACCGGCATCGGCCACTCAGCTCCTGAGGTTCCACGCCAGCAACAACTTGTTCTCCGGCGACATACCAGCGGGGTTCGCCGCCGGGATGCCACGCCTTCAGGAGCTGGACCTGTCGGCGAACCAGCTCTCTGGGTTAATCCCAGATAACATTGGGTCGCTCAGTGGCGTGTCGCAGATGAACTTGAGCCACAACCAGCTCACCGGCGAGATTCCTGCCGGGTTGGGCTCCATACCCTGTGCTCAACCTGCTTGACCTCTCCTCCAACCAGCTTTCCGGCTCCATACCGCCGTCGCTGGCGTCGTTGAGGGCTAGCGAGCTCAATTTGTCGTCCAACCAGCTCACCGGCGAGGTCCCGGCGGCGCTGGCCAACCCGGCCAACGACCAGAGCTTCTTGGGCAACCCGGGGCTCTGCGCCGCCGCGCCGCTGGTCGGGAGCCTCAAGGGCGTGCGCTCGTGCGCGGCGCAGGCAGCCGACCGTGTCTCGCCGCGTCTCCGCGCGGGCCTCCTCGCCGCGGGCGCCGCGCTCCTCGTCGCCGTGGCGGGGCTCGCCTTCCTCGTCGCCCGCGACATCAAGAGGCGGAAGCGGCGGCTCGCGCAGGCCGAGGAGCCATGGAAGCTCACCCCTTTCCACCCCCTCGACTTCGGCGAGGCCTCCGTCGTGCGCGGCCTCGCCGACGAGAACCTCATCGGCAAAGGTGGGTCCGGCCGCGTGTACTGCGTCGCGTACGCCAGCCGGAGCGGCGGCGCGGAGGGCGGCGGCACCGTGGCCGTGAAGCGCATCTGGACGAGCGGGAAGGTGGACAAGGGCTTGGAACGCGCGTTCGCGTCGGAGGTGGAGGTCCTCGGCCACATCCGGCACAGCAACATCGTGAAGCTGCTGTGCTGCCTGTCCCGCGCCGAGACGAAGCTCCTGGTGTACGAGTACATGGAGAACGGCAGCCTCGACAAGTGGCTGCACGGCCACAGATGGGTGGCCGGGAGCGGCGGGATGGTGGCGAGGGTCCCGTCGGTGGCCCGGCGAGCGCCGCTGGACTGGCCGACGAGGGTCAGGGTGGCCGTCGGCGCGCTCGCGGGCTGTGCTACATGCACACGAGTGCTCGCCGCCGATCGTGCACCGGGACGTCAAGTCCAGCAACATCTTGCTCGACGCGGAGCTCAACGCCAAGGTCGCCGACTTCGGCCTCGCGAGGATGCTGGTCGAGCCCGGCAAGGCCGACACGGTGTCCGCCGTCGCCGGATCGTTCGGATACATGGCTCCCGGTACGTGTGTCTCGATCGTGATCGTCTTGCTGATCCTGGATGCCAATTTCTAGTGCCACGTCATCAACTTTATTTTGTATCCTCATCGCGTTCCTCTGTGCAGAATGCGGGTACACGAGGAAAGTGAACGAGAAGGTCGATGTGTACAGCTTCGGGGTTGTTCTCTTGGAGCTGATCACCGGCAGGGAGGCCAACGACGGCGGCGAGCACGGCTCCCTGGCTGACTGGGCGTGGCGGTACCTTCAGTCAGGCAAAAGCATCGCCGACGCCGCAGACAAGTGCATCAGGGACGCCGGGTACGGCGACGACGTCGAGGCCGTCTTCAAGCTCGGCATCATATGCACCGGCCGCCAGCCGTCCACGCGGCCGACGATGAAGGACGTGCTTGCAGATACTGCAGCGGTGCGAGCAGGCGTACCAGAAAACCTTGGGACGAGAAGGTCGATGACTACGACGTCGCCCCGCTCCTGCAGGTGCCGATGCGAGGAGGCAGCCGCCGGAAACAGCTATCGGATGCCAAAGTGGTCGACGACGGCGGCAAGGGCGGTTTCGACTGCAACGTCTGAAGAAATGCAGAATGAGCAAGATGGCTATAGGAACAACCCTTTACCGCCTGAGGTTAGGTTCTTAGGACGCTACACTAGCAGCCTTGTGCATCTTAGGAGAGTAGAGCAAAGGAGAGTCACGGCTCACTATAGTAACACTTGCAACAACACTGATGGACAGTGCCAGTGGCAGTGGTAGTGCCATCCTAGAGGTGTGTGTAACTATATACTGTAACTACAAAATATATAATTTCTGAAGCCATGAACCAAATTCAGTAATATATTTGAGGCAACAGTGGAGGAGAACACATGGTCAAATTTGTTCCGTGTCCTCCTCTTTATTGTCAACACAAAAAAAGGTTAAAGCATTTAGTTGGTTTACAACACCATACAAGGGGAAAGATGGGCAGACATGAATGACATTGTTCAACCTTCATTTCCATGCTCCTGCCGTCCAAACATTTTATGCCATTAGAGAACCACCAAACTCATTGGTTCTATACTAGCTATATCCCGCTGCAGAGAACTTGAGTGCGTCCGCAGAACAGCCAAGAAAGGAAGCCGAAAATTTCCCCGAAGAGAGCCCGGAACATTAGGAATGTTGAAGGGAAGAAAAGAAAAAAATGGGAAGCTACACTCAAAGTTTGATCCATGCTCGATTTCAGGACTAGTCGACCTCGGCATACTGGGAGTGTGAGGCTGCAAGAAGAGCAGCTCCAATGCCCAAGAGCCATCATTGGCCAGCTTGGCAACCACGGAGGATGAGGCCTCTTCACCGAGCAAGTCTGTCAGAGTTGTTTCTACGCAACTGCTGAACTTCTTGTAATGTTCGTAGAGTCCACCATCCAAGGCAATGACGGTCCTCGGCATTTTACTGCCATTGCTTGGTGCTTTGTCCCGGCCTATCTTCTTCAGGATGCTATATATACCAGCAGCGGCTAAGCGTGCCCCCGCGCTCTGCAACAAGGTCGCAGAATGTGTCGAGTAATGTATCGTACTTCCAGGGAAGTATCGGCAACCTAAACATGAGATAAATATTCGTAAGTGATCAATCATCACTGAATCTTTGTGATAACCAAACTGACACAAAGAAGCCATACCCCAACAATATCCTTAAGCTTAGCTCCAAGAATTTGAGGTCATGTGAGGAGTCATGATGCATGGGCTGACATATCTGGCGTCTGTACAGAATTAATGTATTCATATAGCTTGTTCTAAAAAACAAAAATTCAGAAGTCTAACTTGCAAGGCGTAAAATAGAACAGAAAAAAATGTTGAACATCAATCTATTGGCATGGGGGCTTCATCGCAAATATGCTATAGTGACCCAATCCATTTACATATATTAGGAGAGATTCAAGGTTATTTTTATTTTGGCTTCCAGATAAATACTTCATAGCCTGGAAATATTAATTTAACACACAATTCATGAAGCAGGCTATATCTAACCAACTATTTTCATGACATCCAGCAAGTTATTCAATAACTGCGGCATATCATAGACTAAAGTTTAGAATGCAACCACTTGTAACCAGAGAGTTGACCAAAAAATATTCTGACATGTCACCATCGATGGATTACTTAATGATGCAACATGTAACTTGATAAGACACAACTTCCCTGTCTATTCAAATATGAGTGTAAGACTTTATTGCCAAAGCTAAAACTATCATGTGAAAGACGCCAAATTCTTGATGGTTAGATGCGATAACATTCAAATATTCCATGTAGATGGTCATGGAAGAAAATTTTATCGCTAATGAAGGAGGAAAATGACTTTTACATGCCAGCAAACAGGCATGAACAGCTTAGCAATAATAGATCAGGAAAGCATACCTCAGTACAAATGGCTGCTCCAGCTTAGGTGGAACAACATCCCCAAACAGAGAAGCGTCATGTGCCAACTTCAGTAAAATTCTCCGCACAATCTCTCCAAGATACATGCCCAGAAATCATTTTTTCATATATCTGTTGGAAGGCACACATCAGTTATCCACATATATTCACACAGTTTCACGCTAAAGATAGAAACAATTGGGTGACATACCTGTTCCCCAGGGTTCAAACTTTCAAAGTCCATGGCTTTATCGTACTCTGAAAGAGGAAGCTTGTCGGACTTGAAGCTTCCCCATTCTGTATTAATTACCTAAAGCCCCAAGAATAATTTCAATGTTACATGTTTCTCATGTTGGGTGAATTCTTCAACAACAAATATACAATGCATGTCTAGCTGTAACCATACAAAAGTTCATAAATGTTGGTCCCAGTAATAAGGAATTTGAGCACTAACCATATTTCCAGATTTAGGCAGTAACCCAGTCCATTTAGGAATTGCATTTGCATGCTCCACATATGCTGCATTTGTACCAGTGCCCAATATTACAGCTGCAACTACATCGTTATCCATATATCTCCCACCAGCCAATGTGCCAACCGTATCGTTAACCTACAAAATATGAATACACAGTCTAAATATTGGAGATTTGGAGATGTATCAGATATTAAAGTTCTGCATCATTGTTGGCATTCTCTCAACAGGGAAATAGCCCTATAAAATCAACTTAGCATAAGGAATGTACCACATGAAGAAACTAGCAATGTTTTCAATACAAATATATTGTGCAACATTTGACTAATTTAACTGGCAGTTACTTACCAACGCTGTAACTTTCATATCTAGCCCCTGCCTCTCCATGGCCCTGCTCAACTCGGAAACAACATCTTCACCAACCTGATCCAGGGGCCATCAAATATCCAAATCAAACAACTGTTTTTTTTATAAGAATTTACACAGACATCATTCAACAGACAGACATAATTTTTTATTTGCGGGTCCAAGAAAACCTCAATTTACTTTGATACGAACAATTTGTTTGACCATAATCAATAGCATGGAAAACTCAAGAAAAAGAGCCAAGTACATTAGTTTATAAAAAAGGTAAGCAACTCAACATGAATCATTATTAGAAAGACAATTAAAAAAAACTCAAAATTGACATGACTGCTACAAAATTCTAGTGTAACTGAAAGCAGGTCCCTCAAAAAATGAGGAGCCAGAGTGTCTACTTTATAATGAAACCAAATTATATAATTAAAAAATGTAGAAAAAACTACATATCATTTCTTTGCAGAAGGCAAATGTGGCCATGACCTCAAGCACTACAACCTGGTGATACACACAATGATATATGGGTAGCCTTCAAATTGGGTCTATCAAGGAAATATTCAATACAAACTCATATAGTGCTAAGAAATCCCACTTCAATCCCATCTTACTGAACTACAGGAAGGTTTATAATTGATGGGGTTATGTAAAAGTATTTTGAAGTCTTACTGTGCCATTAATGGAAAAGCCCTTTGTCCACTTGATGAGCGTTCCCGATGATATTGATGTTTGGTTCACTGGGAAGGAAAAGGTGAAACCAAGTTCTCTCTGCCTACCCTCTGGGAGGTGGAAATCTTCACCTTCAGTATCGACAAATTTAGCCAATGCAGCAGCAATAAAATCAAATAGTTCCTGTATAAATAATTCAAGATATATAAGGCAGACAGCATTGAAAACATACAATCAAGAAACTAAAAATAGAACAGTGACTCAGTGAGTACTCACCATGGAAGTCCCGACCATCAGATGTGGTGGAATGGAAACTTCCTCATACTGTTGTTTGACAACTCGTTTCTCCCTTCCTCCGAGTTGGACTCGCAGCACACGGAAGTTTGTGCCTCCAAGATCCAGTGCATAAAACAGACCATGTTCATCTCTGCAGACGCAAGACCCATAAGATTAATGAATGAAGCACAGCATTGGTGTATTAGTTAATATTCTGCCCATGAATGGATCACCTGAACAAACTGGTGGTGAAAGAATCACTAAGTTTAGTAACTATCATTTCTTTGAACATGATTGTGACAATATAACTACACAATACAGATATTGCTTCTTGGGAGCATAATGATTGTACGGATCTATTGTACCAGATAAGTTAGTCGGAAAATAATTGGTCAAACTCAAGCAAGTACACAACCACATGTTCAAATTTCTACAGGACAAATCTAGATGGAGTGGGAGTAAACCTAATAGTTATGTGTCATAGGCCCATGAGTCCTGGTCTCATTGAGAACCAAAGGAAGATCAGATAGGAGGGGAGTGTTCCCAATGCTGCTTACTTACTCACTAGTCACTACAACCGCAATCTCCCCACAACAAATTAGCAGATCTCTATCCAATTTTCCAAACGTGAGTCGATTCGTAAGAAAAATGATTAAACCAACGATCCAGATCATGCCCGTATGCGACCTTTCTCCGAGAAGCAGGCATCTCTCGGATCAGCACAGATCACAGCCCGAAGGAAAGGAAAGTAGAATCGAGATCAGATCAGGGGCGGCGCCCTTTTACCCAGTGGGGAGGTTGTCGACGTAGCTGATGAGCATCTTGAGCTGCGCGTGAATGTCCCCGCGCAGGCCGCGCTCCATCTCGGTGACCATGGCGTCCGCGATGCTCCGCAGCAGCGCGGTCGGCGTGGCGAGGCTGCTCTCCACCTCCTCGATCACGGCCGCCGCCCGCCTCTTCCGCTCCGCCACCGCGGAACCCAGCAGCTCGGCCTCCCGCCGCCGCCGCCTGCGCGCCAGCACCACCGCCACCCCCACGGCCGCGCACACCACCACCGCCGTGCCCACCGCCGCGGCCTTCCCCATCGCTGGCGATCCTGATCGCCTACCTCGCGCCCGCGCCCTTCGAGGGACCGATCCGAACGCCCCACGAGCTCCCCGTTCCGGATCCGAGGCCAACACCAGTGGATCACCTCTTCCTTCCTTCCTTCCCCGTCCGCATAGGAGAAGACGACGACGGACGGGAGCCACTGGCACGGGCGTTTTAACCGGTAGCCAACAACCCCTCGGCTTTCCGTAATTCACGGGTCCACCCTCGGATTCGGACGGCTGTGATGCGCCCGTGGACGAACTGGACGGGCTGGATCGGAGCCTGGAGGTAAATGGATCTGAGGGCTCGGCTGGTAATATAGCTTGGGGAAGGAGAGGATATGTGCTAATTACCGGATGGGTATGGAATTAGTTAGCGGATGGAAACAGATAAGCAATTGTTTCCGCAAGAAATGTCCCACCAAACAATCGGGTGGCCTGTCGTGCTAGCTAGTAGAGACCGACGCGTGGGTCCGGTCCATCTGAGGCCCACCCTCCAGGGAGAGCAATGGAGGTTGCGTTAGGCCGCTGAGCCCAAATCAGAAGGTAATTAGATAGGGATGCGGGCTTGAAAGCGGAGGTGTCATCCCACGTGGACGCCCGGGCCCAGCGGAGATTCCTGACCTGACCTGAGGACGGGATGTCTCGCGGGCCTCCTGGAGATTCGTGCGGGACGGAAGAGCTATCAGAGCGGCGGTTGGAGGGTCAACCGCCAGCAACTGTCCGCGATGGAGGAACAGCTCCCTCTTCAGCGATCGCTCAGGGGAAACATTTACCCAAATTCGCAATCACCACCCATGCCACCACCATACAGCATACAGCTTTGTGGATGACATCTATGGCAATTTCTTCGGTTCCTGCTTTTTTGCACGCAAAATCTCTTTATCGGATAAGTGCACGTACGGAACATGTCCATATCCATCCGTATGTACTAAAACGGCATCAAGAAAAGATTGGACGTATCAAAACTGATAAGGCTCGTGTAAATCTACAAATAAACATATGATGTCAAAGGAATGTTGAAAAATAAATATAGAAATTGATTTGGATAAGCGCCACCATTATCTACCCTAACATAACATTGGACCAAAGCTCTTTTCCATATGTTATTAGTGGTGCTTTATGCACATTACTTCACGGCCTGTTTTTTTTTTTTTGTGACAAACTTCACGGCCTGTATTGACAAGTAAAAATATGCTATGTCCGGTCACCAAAACTTCAAGTTTTACATGGCATTGTTTTTTTTTAACTAACTTTCCTTGTCTAACATCATACTCTTTTGACCAGAAATAGTAATACTCGTGTGGGGTTAACAGGTAGGGTTTTTTTTAGCAAAGGTTATCTATTAGGTACCTTATTAATACTCATTTAGGGTTACCTTTTAGGTACCTTTTTATTTTTATCGCAGTACGCACATGTACGCAAGTCTAAGCATGTTGATCTTGATATTAACAAAGTCACCACAAGCATCTCAGTGTCTAACACTAAAAAATAATACCGATTAAATCCTACAATAAATAGAGAAAAATGTGAGCAGTTGTGCTGAGTTGAGGACTCAGACTCGCATGAATAGGTTCAACCACAAGAAATCATAACAAGAAGACATACTACTACCTGGGCTACCTAAAGGATGTGAGTTTTGAGCTAACTTTTATCATTCTACGGTTTTTCATTCTAAACACAAATAAGTTGGTTGTCTTTGTATGAAAAGAAAGCTATCTGTAGGATTGTTGAGACAACTCGAGAGGGATAAATAGCATGTTATAAAAACAAAACTAGTATAACTTACCTGATAGTAGTACAAAATTAAAACGACTAACTAAATCCAAGACTTATAAGTCTCAAGCTCTTTGTCATGCGCGCCAATGTTCTATGTCTAGATAAAGTTTAATAGTACTAAGTGGCAAGCTAGCAATATAAATTTAGGATTGAAAATTGGTGAAATATAAATTTCTTGTGTGAACTTGAACTATAGAGATATTACACAGGCAAACAAGTAAACCGAGCTCTATGAACATGGAGTAACAATTCACACAAATCTATATTAGATATATCAAAAATATAAAATATCACTTTGTTATTATATGGCTAGACAGAATTTGAAAAGTACATAAGACATGCTAAATATTTCAAACCCCACTAGCTTTCAGGTTGTATAGGTTTTTGCGATTTTTCATTTATTTGTGTATCATTGCTAACTTGAAGGCCCAATGACACTAAGCCTAAGTACATTTCATTTCTGTGTGGCCCAGCATAGATTAAAGGCCTTTCAGTTTATCGTACATTTCATCCCTCCTCGCTGTAGTCGGGCACCTGTGACTCAAGAAAAAAAAATCCCTCACTGTACATTTCATCCATCCTTGCTGCCCTACCATGGCGATGGGCACCGGAGCAGAGAAGGCCAGGGCGCAATACGGCTGGGGACGTGGCTCTGCTCTGGACCCACACGTAGCTCTATAACACTCCAATGGTGACATAACTCACAGAATTGTTGAATGACACTGGAGGGATTGAAAAAACAAAACAGCAGCAATGAAGGGATTGTTATATAATTCTAATGGCTATAACTTCAATGACGTTCAAGCATTTTTTCTCTTTTCAGATATACCACTTGACTACTCGAGGGGGAGAGAGCTTACACGTAGACTAGATAAATGCATGTCTCTTTTCTCGCATGATTGTTTGCAAACATACAGTAATTTACAACTCTTCTGCAAACCAAGCATATATTTAATTGCCACGCAGTACCAAAAAAAAAATCATCTGCGGCACCCATGATACATTGAGAATAAACACTGGTGAACATTGGTGACTAACTCTGAAGAAGACATGTATATAGGCACCTTGATCATGAGTAGGTTCTTTTTCCTCAGCACTCGGCAGTATGACCTTTCAATATAACATGGTACAATCAGGGAGTATGCAGTGCTAATGACTCCACACGCTATCAAGTAATAACACAAGTATACAACAATGATTTTGCTGAAGGTGTTCAGCTACAAATATATATCCCCTTCAGGGGCAGCAAAGCAAAAAAGAATCATGTATGAAGTTTTGATGTCAAGTTAGTGTTCCTTCCTAAAAGAGCCATAGCAGAAGGATGTTACAGTTTTCCCCTAATTGAGTTCCACCAACCAATTATCACCGTCAAATGGCTGTCAAACTATCACTATGATCTGTCTATAGCCGATTATCTGTTCCAGTCTCTGTTGTAGAATAACATCAATATAGGGTGGCCACATGAATTTCCTCAATTGTTGTAAAAAATATATGCTCTTTATGTGTGTAGAATAACATATTAACATCAATTGTTTCTAATCTCCAGAAACAAATTTCTTTTGTGTGTAGTATCTGTCTTCACTAGCCTTCTTTTTCAAGTTCCTTTTCTGTTTATAAAAGCCCCAGCAACAACGTTTAGCACAGTAAAAAAAGGGGATCAAACAAAATTATGAGCTTTGAGCTGTGACAGCACTTACCATGTAAGCTTCATGATTGTCAACTATTCGTGTCGCCACTGAGACTGATGTTATAGATTTCGGACTTGTGATTATCTTAAAAATACCCATGCTTTTTGGAACAGCATAAGGATCAATTTTGCCCTGCAGCACACGCTCATCAAGCTTCAACATGAATTTCAGCGATTATGTAAAATTTTCTTAGACATTAGTTTGGTAAGTACTTACAGCAGAAATGCCCTCAGTTACAGTCCCATGTACAACCAATGAAATGTTAAACGTGGTGATCTGCACCAGGATAGTTTTTTTTTATTAAGGTACACTAAATTATCAAACATAATCCTATAACAATCACAGCGGGCTCACCACATGTCAAAATATATACAAATGAATTCATGGACACAAACATACCATGTCCTTTGAAACTTCCCATGGTGTGCCAATAATGACTTCATCAACATGGCGGCATGCAAGCACACTAAGAGTACGCTCATGAAGGTGCATGATAGGACGATGCCCTCTTCTATCCCTGGACAAGAAATTCTTATAAGATTGTATTTAAGTTAGAACAACAAGCTCTTTTGACAGGACCATTCTGATATTCTTTGTAGTTAATCAGCTTCCTTGTTAAATCTTAAGTGAAGAATGGAATAAAACCTGATAGACTGGTCGTCGGTGGATACCCACAAGAAGAAAGTCGCCAAGTTGTCTAGCACTCTGAGGATCTGCATTCAATGTGAAATATAACATCAATGCTACAGTTGCATATGAGCCAACTAGTTAAAAAAAATTTGTGGTTACGTAAACTGATCGCATGAGAATAAGAATGATACCTCAACCATGCCCAGCGTGGGAAAAGATTCAAATGAACCATCTAAATACACAACACGAGCAATGGCGAAGGAGCCTGAGTGCATATGAGCATATTGTTCAATAATGCAACATAAGGGCATTATGGAAGCTTAAATCATAGGAATAGTATATGGGACAACTCATAAAGTACTTATCGCTAAGGGCACCAGTAGTGTGGTAAAATAGGGAGTCGTAAGATCACTACAGGTCGACCTTATACATTATGGCCTCGGTCACAAGCTCAGTCTTAAGCAAGAAAAACTGTGAGAGAAGGTCTTGTTCTTAGCAACCCAGGGGCTGTCTTACCCCCGCAGAGTTTTTTTCTTAAGCAAGAAAAGCTAAAGGCCGACCTTTTGCTTAAGGCCTGGTCTCATGGGATAAAAAAAATGAGAGAAATCGACAGCTCCTTGTTGTGCGCCACGAGAACGAGGGAATACGTGCAGGCACAGTTGCACACAGAGACCGGGTGATTTGTTTTTAATTCAGGGTGGGCCCACGCATATGGTCGATCTCGGCTTAATACACAACAACATCACCCTCATCTGACCGTGGGACCCAGGATTAAGACCAGACTGACCTCATACGCTACTTATGCCCACAAATTATTAAAAACAAGATCGAAAAAGAAGGAACATCGATCACATGGATCAAAGATTGAAAAGTTACAATGAACGCATGATTAGTTAGATTAGCTATGCTAAAATACCCTAAAAGGTTGGTCAAACTAAGGTCACTCTAGGCCTTTCCTTAATGGAAAACTGGGGCTGGATGTGGCGCCTGTTCTATATGAGAGGTCACAGACATGGAACGGAATGAATACCAAGCAAGCTTAAAAACTCATACCTGCCCATTTGAAAACTGCATGATCCGGCGAGAAGTTGGAAGAAAATGAGATAGCTGACTCTTTAGTTCATCATTTGGTTTCACTTCAACCTTCTCATCGATATCATCGGCATCTTTATGCTTGAATGTTAGCAATATCCTCCCTGTGTACAAAGTGTGATAAATTCTCTGAAAGATTGCAGTTGAAGAGAAAGACAACATTTGAAACGAGCCTGAAAAGCTTGTTGAAGTAATGAATTACATGTTTAATTGTAAACAACATATTCAGGGGAAGAATGATCCAAAACAACTGTGGGAGTATTGAACTTACCAACTATATCGGTGCTCGAGACACCTTCTGTCCGCTTAATTTGCTTGTAACGCCCAACCTTCTTTGCTAACTCATATGCGTCAGTTCCATCAGGTAGAAGACAAGGATCATCTCCATGGATAATGTAATCGATGTTGTATTTCTTGAAGAGGGTATTCATGAACTCTTCCGTGATCTCATAGGGTGCATTGGGAATGACCTCATCAACCCACTTCAGGCCGCTAACTAGAGTCAACCTACAAAGATAATATACATACAAGTCATGATGAAAGCCAGTTTAGATTGTTAGAAAAACTTAAATATGAGACCATATAAAAAAAATCTTGATCTATGCTTGCAGTCAATTTGATAAACTCCAGCTAATACGGACAATATTTTCAGGGAAAATATCAGTGTAATCCACAGAGCAAAATAACTAAACTGTTGTACCTCTCTTCCATAGAAAGAACAGGCGGGCCCTTATTTGCGACGATCTCCTCATCACTGACAACCCCAACTACCAGTTGATCACCCAACAATTTGGCCTGTCGCAACGCATTTGCATGGCCATAGTGCATGAGGTCAAAGCATCCATCCATGTAAACTCTCACAGGCCTTTTGTGCTCCCTCTTCTTTGGAACTTGTCCTAGATATGGCCAGAAATACGGAGCAAATGGAGCACCAATTCCCCCAAAGTACCCCGTGGACAACATAAGAATGGCAACGGTGATCATAACTCCTCCAATTCCAAACAACTGTGAATAGTATCCACTATTCCAGAGCCCCTGGTGGCTCTCAAATGCTAGCATATCCATCATCATCTTCCAGGTGGATTCTTCTGTCAAAAAAAGAATAATATCAAAATGAGATTCAAAAGTTAATCGATTCTTGTGTCAAGTGGCAGCAACATATGCAGCAAGCAAGGTACTACAAAATAAGTCATTTTCCAGCATTTGGGAAAACCAATAGCATTTGCAGTTCAATTTGTTGGGATTTTTTTAAAACAAGGGGCTAAAAAAGAAAAGTAGCTTTCTGACAGCTGTGAAACCGTAGGTTTGCTGGGAAATGACTGTAATGCCCCTGAAGTGCTAAGTTACTATTGATATTCAAATGGATTGTAAATCATTGTTTTTGTTCACTAATTTGCATAAAATTACCAGTTTAGGAATGGATTTTTTTTTTAAGTTTTGCATTCACCATTAACATATGGTCCACATAAATACAATAATAGCAACTCCACAAAATGAAATATGGTTCATATAACGATGTCCTTCCTTAATATAACTATCTCCCTCTAGCACTAACCAAAGCATCAGCTATCCTTTGCTTAGTTGCGCAAACAATTCAACACTTCATGAAACTTGGTGTGAACTGTCCAGAGTGACCATGTCAAACGATTTTCAGCTTGTGAAAATGATTGGAAAATGGATAATGAAAATAATAGTTCAGTGCTTACAGCAAGGTTTTCAGCCGACCATTCCTTAGAGCAGACAACAGTTGGCTTTGCCTCATCCCATCCCAATCCAGTGGCATGATTCTTGAACTCCATGAACCATGTATATATTCTTTTTCATATTGTCCAACTTGTTCTTCAGTTGTTTCTTTGTTAGTTTCTGACCCATTTTCTCTTCATGCTTAGACATAAGATTTTTTCCAACCAATCCTAGTAAAGATACCCATTGGTCTATTCCCAGCTTCTATCTCTCCTTTGCATATATCAATGGAAGTCCTCACATTTGCATCACACCAATCTGCCTTATCAGCCATTCTTGAATGAAGCAAAAAAAAAAACTTTGATTCAATTCAGTTACCGTAACATGACTACGAGCATCACATCAATTTCATATGGACACTACTAGCACCAATCAAGCACCCAAGAATATATGCAAAAATCAATTGCATTTATTTATCAAGCATGTTGCACCAATCAAATCAATGAGGAAGAAATAAGGGAGTTTTCAGCTTACCTGGGCAGGGGATCCGTCCTCCACGGCTGCAGATCGGGAAGACTTGACTGGATTATGAGCCGAAAAGGAGCAGGGATGCAAAACCTGCAGATCAGGGGCCGTTAGCCGGGGATTTGTGTCGTGAAGATTAATCAGGGGAGGAGACAACAGACCTGGCGTCGCAGCACCAGGACAGATGCCGGCGGCGGCCCTCTGCGGCCACCAGTCAAGGCCCCAGGAGGGAGGGCGGCGCCGGTCCTCTGCGACGACGAGAGGGCAGCGGCAGCCACCAGCACGGCCCCGGTACGATTCTTTTCTTGCTGGGAGGTGCGGCCGCCGTCGCCGATGACCCGGGATGCGCCGCCGGCGGCCGTGCCCGATCCTAGCGCCGCAGCGCTTCTGGACCGAAACGAAAGAAGGGAGGTACAGAGAACGTGAGAAAGAAGGAAAAAAACGAAACGGTATGTTGTGAGATCATACACTTTTTCGTTCACCCTTGTTCATCTTTACACTTTCGTTCAACCTTAGCTCTTGTTTAGATCACCAACTTTTGCCAACTTATTTTAGGAGTATTAAACATAGGTGTAAAAAAAACTAATTACATAGATGAAATCCACATCGTGAGACGAATCTATTAAGCCTAATTAATTCGTCATTGGACACTCTCATGCTACAGTAACCCATCATTAAAAATGCGCTAATGACGGCACATATTAGGCTAATAGATTCGTCTTGCGATATAGAGTACATCTGAGTAATTAGTTTTATAATTAGTCTATATTTAATACTCCTAATTAGTGTCAAAAGGGTGGACGTGACATTTCGTCAACTTTCGCCAACTTTATACCCCTCATCTAAACAAGGCATTAGTTCATCTTTACACTTTCATTCACCCTTCATTAAATTCAAATTTTGCGACAGTGAGTGATATTTTACAAATTTTTCGCTATCTAAAAAAGATCCTTAAAGAGTGGCACGTGGGTAATTCTAGGACAAAAGTCCCCCAAAAAATCACAACCTGCTGTGAGAACAGAAGTGCGAGGAAGTTGATTGCTATCACAAAGTCTGTGTTCAAATTCAGAAAAAAAAATACTTCTCTAGTAAGTTTTTTCTATTCATCCCACTCACAGAACATGCTTCCCAGTGCATTGTTCATCTAAAACTATTTTTTACTTCTTCTAATCTGAACACAGCAAAAATCCAAATAGATAGGGCCTCTTCGTTTAGGCCCCGTTTAGTTAAAAAAAAAATCCTAAAAAAAATATTATTCACCCAACTTTTCCCTATATATCCCACTACTCCACTCACAAAACACATATACTTTCGGAGAATCTTTAGATGAACTAAATACACCCTTAAGCTTCCATGGAAAAACTCTGTCATGTTACTTCCTTCAACACAGAAAAACACATAGTGGAGGGAATAACTACGTGGAAAAGCCTTCTTCTCCAACTCCGATAGGTTGTGGGTGGGGCGGGGTTGCCACCGGCCGTGGGTGGCAGTCGAGGCTTGCGGGATTTAATCTGAGTTTAGAGTTGTGGAGAGGGGCATCCATGACCATCGTGTTTAGGGGTGGTTGTCGGACCAACGGTGATGGTTGGAGTGTGGTGAAGCGAGGCGCCGGCCGAGTGGTGGAGGAGGGCGGTTGGAAAGGGCCAGCGGCAGGAACCGTCGGAGACGGCAGACGGAGCAGAGTGTGACGCGGGGGAGCTCACCCTAGACGACGGTGGTGGCGGTGGCCGAAGTGAAGACGGTGCGCGCCCAAAGTACCGTCCTTACTCGTTCATGCGACGCGCGTGGCCGCCCTTCGCTCCATACCCCGCTGCAGCGCTGCACGTCTCATGTCGGCTCTGCGTGCGCTTCTAAACGGATAGCCTGCACGGTGCAGTGGGGGCTCGCGGCAGCGTGCTTGGCAGGCCCCCAATCGCTAGTCTGAGGCTGAATTGAACGCGGCGCGCCCGATCCGCTCCTGGCAATGGCCCTAGCGGCATGCGGCAGGTCTAGAACTGCTGCGCTGAGCCGAGAATGACTTGTAGGGCATGCAATGCAATGCAATGCAACGCCCGGCCGGGGTCGGGTTGACTCCCCGCAGGCCGCAGCGCAGCAGCAGCGGACAGGGCAGGACCGATGAATCGAAGCGGGGCAGGGGATCGGGCGCTTCATGGCGATCGTGTTCGTCGTGGACCGGCCTGCCTCGATCTTTATGGCCGGCCGAGCCGCACGGCACGGCACGGCAGGGATCTCGTAGCTTTTAACCAACATAAAACGTAGCCTTGATCGCATTGTACCTTCAATTCCGGTCCCCATTTACCGTCCTGTGAAGTGTTCGGCAGCCTGCGCCGTACGTACGTGCATGGTGCTCTTGGCTCCTCTTCAATGCAACGCACAGTGCCTTCACACGCGCGCGCAGAGATGCAGTTCGCATGCCAAAAGCAGTAGAGTACAAGTAGCAACGTACGTCTCGCTGTACCGCTACTGTTGGTGTACGTGGCGTAGCGTAACTGCTTCGGCTACCATGAATCTCGAGCGAGTGATATCCCCCGACCCGGTCCGGTCCCCGGAGCAGCGGCAGGGTTGACAAGGAGAGAGTACACGAGCCAGTGATCTTGACACGCGCGCCGCGAGCTCCCGGTCTCCTGGACGGTGCGCTCCAGTAGCACTATACGCCTAGCTACTGTACAGTATGCCATTTGGCAAAAGCTGTGCCGCTACAGTTACAAGCGGCAGCCAGGGCACGAGGCGACGTGCCAGCGGGTCCAGCCGTACTGTGCCGAGAGCCTGCTCTCCGATCCTGGACGGCTGAACTCTCTTTCCTAGAGCCCAGTCATCAGTCGTCACCGGACACCGGATCAAAGGTAAGACGAGCCACGCTGCAGCCGCGTCGGATGACATCACCAAGCGTCCGCCTCGACAACCGTGTCATGTCTTGCCAAGCTTTTTTTTTCCAACGAGACCGTCAGGCCGTGCCTCTCGCAGTCGCGGTTCAAAACGGCGTGTCTAGTTTCAGAAGTTCTTTTAGATTTACTATTTACCTCTCCACAACATGTTTTCTAGAAAAGTTTCTCTCTTTAATTCTCTTCAACTTTTCATATTCATCCTCTCACAGAACCCGTTTTCTAACAAAAAAGTTCTTTCTCTCCCCAAAACCTAAACACGCCCAAAAGCCGCGCACGCGCCTTGCG
>JACEFO010000068.1:0-24831 GCA_015342445.1 Digitaria exilis
TGTTTTAGCTGCAAGTGTACAGTGCGTGGGTCTCCACTTGCAGTTGCAGCTAGCAATGATCCTTTCCTGGGTAGCACCGCCATAATTGGGTGGTCCTGTCACTAACAATGCATTAAGCTCGTGCGATCATTGCTGCTAATGATGGGCGATCAACAACTTTCCAGCAAGGATATAGGATAAAGATGTATTATTACTCCTGTTTTCCTTTTTGATAAATAAAGGTTATCAGCTTCGAGTAGGAACAAGCAAGGAGCCCCAAAACAGGTTGACGTCAGTACTAAGCATTTTGCCTTGACATTCATGTCGAGTACTGGAACCCTCACTCGTGTCTCATGATCCCAGAAGAGTCATATCTCTTACTGCTTGCGACCACAATTGCACATTTTAGTGGTCTGTAGTTGTTATTAATTTTCATATGGCCGAACTTTTCTTTCCCATAGTTCGTTCAAACTTTTCTTTCCCATATGTGCAACCAGCATCTGTGAGCCAACACTGTTACCATATAAGGAGCAGAGCCAGCACTGTTTTTTTTTTAAAAAAAAATTCCATTACAAAATGTTGTTCATGGATGGACATTGTAATACAACCGAACTTGAATAGAAAGAAAGGACTAGAAGTCCTAGTCCATATCCGGTTGCCCGGACTTGTATAGAAGGAAAGAAGGACTAGACATCCTAGTCCATGTCCGGTTGCTTGTGGGCTCTTACCGAAACTCTAGTCATAGGTCGGAGTATATATATGAGAGAGATTGTCATTGTAAATTATCGAACATGAGGAATAAAGAGAAGCTCCACCTACATTGTGTCTTGTCTACTTTGTTCTTGTGTTTATCATGAGAGGCATGAGAGGGAGAAGATCCAACCAATGACGACGTGTTTTACAACACGTTATCAGCACGACCGCTCTTCATCGACTACACCGGAAGAGTCGCCATCAAGCTCGACGCCGACGATCTCGCCGCCGTCCTCGCCGACGACTACTTCAACGACGTCGACTACATCAACGTCGTTAGCGGAAAGATTTGCTATCTCTATCTGCACCGATCTGCACTGCAACAACATCATCGTCATCAAGCAGGTAGGTCTACGACCGTGCCTAATGCCCTACGCGGTATGTATCTACTGATAACTGCCCTACGCCGGCAAGTAGAGTAGATCAGATTGGCATCATAAACAGGGTATGAATTTTCTTAAAATCGTACAGTAGATTGGACCTTTTTATATATCGGTCATCAACCAGAGATTCTACTGTACCTTTAGCCAAGAAGGTCTCGGCATATATGTGATCCAGTAGACACATGAGCAAACAAAGCGAAAGATGGATCAAAATTATAATGTGATCCTAATCGTCCCGACTAATAGCATGCAGACATAGCGGATGCACATGGCATGGCAGCTAGGGAAATTTATACATATGTTCATATGTGATCAAAGTGAACTAAACTAGACTTGACAGCAACAGACTAGGCATTGTACATACACAACAATATTATTGGTGCATGAAGACACGGGGGCCACAGCATGGCCTAACGGTGTTGCTAACCGATGGACACACACTTGACGCCTCTATCCTGTAGATACGCAAACATGGCTCCCATGCAACCGCTTGAAGCTACGTCCTGCTCGTAGTCTTGTTGCCGCCGGAAGTCGACAAGTTGTGCCGCTAAGCGACGAACAACACAGAAACGAAACTTGTTGTGTACACCGTCTGTTCACGAGGCTTGTAGCCAAAATCCCTGAGGCGGCAGATGAATTCCCTGCCTGAAGCTGAGCTCACCAGATCTGTCGGCCTCATACTCTAGACTGCCACCTAAAGCTGTATTTGCCAAAATCGTGACTGGAAGTCACACCGCCACCCGGACCTGAATGTTGCTCGGAGTCAAATTCACTCATTGAACTACGGCCCGAAGCCAAGACAAATACGTTGCTCGAAGCCGGTAGAAACCGAAGTCCGCATTGAGCACCACCAGCAGACAAGCTCGTCCATCTCCGTGATCCACATCTAGCTCCACCTGAAGTAGTGTTGTCGTGACACCGCATTGCCTAAAGCAGTCACGATACCTACGCTGCACGCCCAGCACTGAAGGAGTGGCCGGCACGCAGCCTCCGCCACTCCGTCCATAGATCTCGCCGGAAAGAGATTGAAGTGAAAAGGAGGAAAGAAACAGGCGACTGCTCGAATTCATGCTAGACCACGCAGGTCATGTATGTTGGCTGTCACAATGATTTGTTTGTGGTAGAAAAATCAGAATTGTTTCTTGCGGAAATAATTTGAGTGTATATCCAAAACTTGAAGTTTGGATTTAATGAAATAAAGTCACCTTGAGATAATTGGTTTTTGCGGCATATTAAGATGTGTAATGTATTTATGTTTGATTTATGCTATATCATTAAAAATACACATAAATACAGTAATGCAATGCCTTTAATCATAGAAACATGGTTCTAGGTATATGAGCTCTCTAAATTTTGAAATTCCCCTATGAGGCTCATATTAAAAAATTTTCTAGCATGTTTAATGGATGCATAATTCTGAATATTAAACCATTAATATCTAAAGTGGCTAGAAAATTATCTTGAACCATTATGGTTTGTGACCTCTCTCAATCTTGTAGAACCTTAGACATAATATCATTGAGAGTGTCATATTTGAATGATTTCTGGGCAATAGTGTGAATGGGTAAATATTTGTTTTTCCTTGGAAAATTCTGGGAAAATATATAAAACCAATATATTGAATAGATTAACCGATCTTAATTAATTTTGCACTTGTTTCATGCACTAAAACACATGAAGTGTGCTTGTAGCAATTGCATGAATAATGTAGAATATGGCATAAAGTCTATTATTTCTTTAAGAAATATACTATTGGTTTAAGCCTGATACTATATAATCTCTAGAAGAGATGCTATATAACTTTGAAAGTTATTTTAGCTTATAGAAACTAAACATTTTTATCTTTCAATATGTCATTATGATTTACTAGCAGTAAAAATCTTCATAAATATATTAATTAATTGAGTTTGATATGACATGAAGTTATAAAAAATTAATATATCTTCTAGAAGAAACATATTATTTGTCTTGCAGACAGATTTGCAATTCACGGAGAATTGTGCATATTGCTTGTCTTGTAGACAATTTTGCAATTTAAGAAGAATTGTGCATAAACTCAATAAAAAATATTTATGCTACCAGAAGATGCATAAGCCATAGAAGTGGAAGAAAACTAAGTATATTCCAGAAGTAATGTTAGGCTAAGGGGGAGATGTAATGAGACAGAGAAGTTCTATACTCACCCCATAACCATGAATGAATAGAATCTTCTACACAAGTTGCATTGTTAGTTATTCATGAAGAATTTGGTTATACTCTTGAAGAGTAAGTACTTATGTTTTTTGCTTTAAACTTGAAGTATAGCATTAATTTAAGAATCTTTCCCAGATTACAAGGGCAAATTCAACAAATTGGTGTTTTTTTTTACCTCTGCATAGGTTTTTCTCACCTTACCTTTTGCCTATATGCTTGTAGCAATTTTTACCTGTAGTAATGAGTTTAATCTCATGGAATAAATAAAGAATTACATACTGAATATTGTAAATAATTGCTTTATATTGCCTATAAATAATTTGAAATAATTGTTCCACAACCTCAAGGAACCATTAAGGTTATTGTGCATTTCTACCATGAAGGTAGAATGGAAATTGAATTTCCAAGAAGCACATAAAACCAGTAATATACAAGCTTATTAATTGGTCCTGAAGGATTCAATATAGCCTTGAATGGTATATTACTCAACTATGTACTGGATACATAAGCCCTACACTTGAAGATTATTCTACCCATCTCATTATTGTCAACCAAACAATACAATAATGTATGAATTCATATCATATTAGATATACTAGCAGTATAATTAAATTATATGAAACTTTTTCATAGATCATGCTTGAAGCATTACATCACCTGAAGTGCAATCGTGGTATGACGAGGGGGAGAAATTTGGGCCAAGAGGTATATGAAAAATGTGGATAAAATTACAGAAAAATTTAATAGGCATATCCCTAATCCTGTAAGATTGTTGGTTCAGAGCCTCATCCTATTAGATGTGGGACAATCAACGTGCAAGTTGGCCCATAGCCATAGTCAATGCAATGACTAAGCATGTAGCTCTGCACATACTTTTGTAATCCATATATCGTTGTGTCAATTAGAATGACAATTAACAGTTATTCCACATTAATGTAAGGATCATCATGTCACTACATTAATTAGTACCCTTGACATGGGTATCACATTAAAAATTCGCTCTACACTGGCTTGCAGCCATTGTATTATTCTTGTATTCACACTAGCTTGGATGCTAACTCAAGCTTCTCTTGTTGAGTACCAGACCCCATTACACTAGGATGGCTAATAGTCCGTCATAAAAATCTATCAACTAGCTAGCAAGCTAGCTCACTTGTGCGCAGTATGCACATATACTAAATTATCAGAAATCATTAAGTAAAATTTTAGTCAAGAAGGCTAAGATCAGGGGGAGAAAAATCGCCTAGAGTTGGCTCAGTATATCAAATTAGAAATTGGTTAACCCAAATCAGAATGGGTATTTGTGGATACATAAAAAGAATATAGACCTGGTAGTCTATTATGTGGAAAAATATTTTATATTATGGAATCAAAAGTATACGGGGAATTCTTGAATGAATGAGCAATTCCTTTTATAGAAGAAAATTCCATGCAGATTATATTTTGTGTATTTATAAACTAAAAGTTTATGATAAATACTTGAAGTATATGGTATGAGTATTATGCTTACAGATAGGCAAATAAATAAAGAAGCTAGACAATAAAAATAGTCTCGTAAACTTCGAATAGTGCAAATTATAGGTATACCGAATATACCACATTGCACACTATGCTAAAATAAATGTAGCATTCATGTTACTACACTAATAAAGTCTAGCTCACTGCATATAACAAATAACCCATATATTTAAAAGAAGTGTGTGTAACTAGTATTTTATTTCACCATAATAGCATACAAAAATGGGCATCAACTTGAAGTTGAAAAAATGGATCTGAATTTCCATTATACTAAGCTCATGGGGATATTTTAGAAGTATGCTAGTAATGAAGATATAACATCAGCATTAGGGGGAGAGATAATCCATATGAATGCCTTATATTTGAAGCAAGAAGCATCTTTATACAATATTCCTGGAAGCTTGAAGCGGGAATATAAACATACACTATATTATACTTGCATGAAGCTAAGTATATTGCCGGAAAACTAAAATTGTGAGGAAGCCCATGGAGGACGCCACTTGATGAGGCAAACACTTGAAGTGAAACTCCCTGAAGGACTTGATCCCAGTGAGAATGTGCACATGATGAATACTCACGAATGGGACATCAGAAATTAGGATAAACAACTTAGAGTTCTTAACCTGAAGTTAGAGTTTACTTATAGTAAACAAAATACTACGTGTGGTATATCCCGGGTATCTAATAATATACTCACATTAGCAAATGACTTGGTCATTAATTTAAAATCTACAGGGACGCCTGTTGGTTTTAGATAAAATGAACTTGTTAAATAATTTAAATAGAATATCTGCAAATTCCGAAGTAGAAGACCTTTAAGGTTAATTACCTCACAAATTGAGAAATATTCATCACGAAGATGAATGCCTAACACTTCGAAGCGCGCGCAATATTTTGTGTTGGGATAAGCAGAAAAATATTGACTATATAATAGTCTTATCCTGAAGATGTGGGAGAATTAAATGAATGTCGACAACATTACCTCTATATTTGCAAATGTCTCTCTAAACGAGAGTATGGATCCAAGACTAAAGTCCATGGCAGAGTTGCATGAAGCACTCATATCGAGTCAATGAAAGAATGCAATTGAGGTTGAACTATGAAGAAAGTATCTGAACCTAGAAGGTAAACTATACGAGTCATTATGAAATAATGATATGGTGAAATACTATGGTTCATAAGTCTTTCAAAAGACTATTAAACTCCCATTATGTATGAATAAATATTCTGTAACATATCTGGCAAATGACATGAATAAATGAATAAAATACTATGCAGTTAATTAGTGGATTCTGAAAATCCCTGAGAAATGATCCTTGAAGGACTCATTTTCCTTGAAGGAATAAAATAGTAAGAAATAGAATCAAAGCTCATACTAAACATTAAATGTCTAAGGTAGATAATATTCTTGAATGAATATTAGATAATATTCTTGAATGAATATTAAAATGTCTCACGAAGAGCATATCCTAGAAGGAGTAAAAGTAAAGAGTTTATAGAAGAACTCAAATTATTGTGAAAATTATTTCTCTCTATCACGAGAAAATTTCTCATAGAAGAGAAATATTATTCTTGAAGAATTAAAGATTCCCGAAGAAAATAGTCATTGAATGACTTATCATCAGTCAACTCCTGCATGAGCACCACCAATCCTGAAGATACAAGTGAAGACTCGTACAGACCCAAATGATTAAACTAGAAGTGCAATTAGGATTTAAATGGTCTTGAATGTACCATACGAGCACTCGTATGTGCATAAGTAACTAGCTATCATTGAATAGCAAGTATCCTCGAATATCATAGAAGGTATATTGGTGATTGGCAAATTGAATTATCCCCTTCAAATGCCAAATAAAGACTGGCTAACCTCAAACACCGAGGTTTGAAAATATAATACCTCGAAGGTATACTAATTTGTAACTCATTGTCCCCATGTTCCTATGAAAGGATAAAATTTATTTGTATTGCATAATTAAATAAGTGGTTATTAGTGCTCAAAGCATTGTTTCTATCATAAACTAGAACAACTATATTAAGTCCTTGAAGGACTAAATATTTTGGTAATTGAATACCAATACCAATATTCTTACATATTTATGAAGAATGTGCTTAAAAATCATCATGAACATGAAGTTCAAAGAATGTCGTTATGAGGGGAAGCACATATTTTCATTAAGTATTATGTAGAATGAATAAACTTAATGATTATTTACCATGAAGATATACCACTTAATTATTAAAGATCACATATATCATTATTGCAAGAACATGAAGTTTATGCATAATATTGAAGATTGATCATTGTTCATGAAGAATGATGAACGTATAATTATATAGAAACCAAGAAGGTTTGATGTTGTACTCTTGTTCCCTTTGAGTTTTTATTTGAAGGTTTCTCACATAAGGTTTTTTACGAGGCAACATATGCAATACAATTGCGGTTGATATGTACTCTTTTCTCCAATAACCGTTTTTTCCCACTGGTTTTCGGATGGAGTTTTTAATGAGGCATATACATTCGTGGTAATCGCCCAAGGGGGAGTGTTGTAATACAACCGGACTTGAATAGAAGGAAAGGACTAGAAGTCCTAGTCCATGTCCGGTTGCTTGTTGGCTCTTACCGAAACTCTAGTCATAGGTCGGAGTATATATATGAGAGAGATTGGCATTGTAAATTATCGAATATGAGGAATAAAGAGAAGCTCCACCTACATTGTGTCTTGTCTACTTTGTTCTTGTGTTTATCATGAGAGGCGTGAGAGGGAGAAGATCCAACAAATGACGACGTGTTTTACAACAGTAAAACCATGCATGGTATAATTGGGTCTCGCCTCACCCTCACCTGCCCATTTTCACTGTTAGACCATGAAAGACCCTCCATTGAAATTTATATCATTATATGTTTTCATTTTATGGAGTACTTTATTATAGTAGCATTAGATCCTAAGTTTCGGAACTCACAGTAATTAGCTGGTATGGTACGGGCATGCACGGCTGCCCATATTCAGTCTCAGGCTCTCAGCCTCGCAGCTCGATATATAGCGAACACTGACCAGTGATTAGTGAACCACCTCAACCTCTCTCACTCTCTCTCACTCGCCCACACGCAGACACACACCTGCCTCTGCCGGAGCAGCCTCCCTCTCCCCTCTCTTCCTCGTTCCTCCACAAGCCACCAGCCCAGCCATGGCCCTGGACATAGACAGCGAGCCGTCCACTCCGACGCAGTCCTCCTACTTCTCCAGCTGCATGGCCTCCCCGGCGTGGCTGCCGCCGGGCGTGCGCCGGAGCCCCGCGCGCTTCCAGCTGCTCGCCCGCGGCGACGACGCCACCCGCGGCGGCCGGCGCGCGTGGAGGGGTCTTCTCCGGCGGCTTGTGCGGGAGAGCAAGAGCATCTGCAGCAACGCCTGTAGGCCGCCCGCCACCACCACCTTCAAGTACGACGCCGATAGCTACGCCAAGAACTTCGATTCCGGCCGCTGGCACCCCTGCGCCGTCGCCAACGCCGCCGCCGTTGGCCACGCGCTGTCACCGGCGCCGAGCGCCCGGCCGGTTGATCGATCAAATCACTCCACCAGCTGAGAGAACTAGCTTTTAGCTGTAGATTCTTGCTTACCTTTTCCAGCACTTTTTTTTTTTTTTGGGTGGGTTGGGGGGGTAGTTTGGTTGTAGCTATTGTTCTTGAGACGGTAGTTGCAACGCCGGTGTCGGGGATGATGAATTGATATGATGATGACTTCACCATGCCGTGTTGATTGTACATAGGATTGGAGATGTCTCAAAGCAGAGTTCTTGCCAAACTATCTCTATGCATACGTGCGTCGGTCCCCTCGTTCTCGAATTCTTCCTTCGCTCATGGCTTCTTGTGAAGTGTGATGAAGAATTTTACGATCTGAATTGCTTGGAAGAAGAGATCACTCGCCAGGAGAAAAAAAAAAGGGGGAATGAATTTGGTTGGAACGGAATGGGAATGGCGAGAAGAATAGTTTAACTGAAAAGTGAGCGAAAAGCAACACGGTGCAGATCAACCACCTGGGGAAAATCATGCGCTAACGATGATATCGATGCAATCATGATTCATGAGCGAGCCGAAGCGATTCAAAAGGAGACGACGCTTCACTGTCAAAGCGATCTCTAGTCGCTAGCATCCCAATCGAGCTCAAACAAAAACTAAACCGTGTGGAATTGATCCGTGGATTTGCATCCGATGTCAGTAGCATTATTAATTACCACCACCACCATTTCTGGGGGGTCATGCCGATAGATATCCCTTGCTTGCAAAGCGAAGCAGCCGAACCTTTTTGGATCACGACCCCCCTGTTGGGTCATATCCGTCTTGACCTGGCATTCGTGGCACGGCACTGCTTGTGGCGAGAGGGCAAGAACATTTTTGGTCGGTGCATGCCGTTGGTTTTGATTGGGTGGTTGGTTCGTCCTTCGTCCTGCATTCTGATGCCGCCGTGCCATCTGAACTTCTGAAGAACGTCTATTTGGTGACAGTACTCACGCACGATGCTTGATTTTTCTTAATAACCAACAGTATTAGCGACTGCATTAATTACTGTAGTGTCCGTTCAGTTTATGCATAGAAGGTCCCCAGCCACTCCGTGTGTTCAGCGTGGATCTGCTCTGAGGAGCTATGCGCACTGGAGATTGGAGAATGTCAGGCCGACAGGGTGGGCATCTGGACCTCGGCTTTGGTGCAGTGTTTATTTCGCTTTCAATGGGCACCCCAACGCAAGTAATGAAACAGTACCGGCGTAGATGCAGAATTATGAAATGTGAAGCACCATAAGGTTATCGGTACGACTACTAAAAAAAAAGGTTATCGATACGTTCTGAGTGCTCATCAAGCGGTTTCGGTACGATGTTCCAGAAATGGAGCGAGCTGAGATGCCAACTTTAAACTATTTAAATATTTTATCTGTCGTAACACCAAGGGCTCCGTGGCCCAATGGATAAGGCGCTGGTCTACGGAACCAGAGATTCTGGGTACGATCCCCAGCGGAGTCGTGTTTTTGTACTTTTTGTTTTCCTCCTCCACAGTATTGTATCTTTTGCTATTGTAATTTTATTTTGGGAGTAAAAGTGCAATTGGTTGGCTTATCTAGGGATGGCAGCGGACTTTTTGTTTTCCTCCTCCACAGTATTGTTTCTTTTTCTATTGTAATTTTATTTTGGGACGTAAAAGTCCAATTGGTTGGCTTATCTAGGGATGGCAGCGGGTTGGGTAAGGTGCGGGTAAGGCAAATACCCGCCCGTAGCTATACCCGCACACTTTAGTTGTACCCTTACTCTCAAAGGGATGCCAGTAAAATTTCGTACCCGTGCACGTACCCGCAGGGTACCCGGCGGGTACGGGCAACCCTCGGGTGAGACTAAAAAATACATCAACTATTTTATTTCAATGAGTACGACAATAATTTAACAACCACAATGAAGTATAAGCCACAAATATAGCTCAAACATCACAAACTCAAGTACTTCAAACACAGAGATTGTGTACTGTCTCACACTCACACAATGACACAACTAACATTGTGTATAGAAGTACACACTACACAAGCTGACAAGCATACATAGTTAGATCGACTCACTCACACTAAAAAAATCAAAAGACTTCAAACACACCAATTGTCTCACAGAGAATTACAAGCCAAATAACAATTATTATGTAGGCTTTGTTGGGTTGTATTTGGGTTCCTAGTAGTTTTTCTTGTTATGAGGGTAGGGTGCGGGTTACTCGCGGGTGAGATTTTGTACCCTCAGTGTACCCGCGAGCGAAAATTTCTACCCGTGCCCGTGCCTGCAAGCGAAAATTTCTACCCGTGCCCGTGCCTGCAGGTGAGATTTCATACCTATACCTTTGCCCATCGTGTACGATACTCGCGGGTAACCCTACGTACAAATTGCTATCCCTAGGCTTATCAAACATTATTGACCAAGAGAAAGTACTATAATTTGACTAAGGAAACATCCTAAAAAAACAAGGGGAATAAATGACAGTTTTTTTAAGTCCTTTCTAAATGGACTCAGTATTGTTTCTTTTGCTATTGCTAATTTTATTTTGGGACGTAAAAGTCCAATTGGTTGGCTTATCAAACATTGTTGACCAAGATAAATAAAATCCTATAATTTGATTAAGGAAACATCCTAAAAAAACAAGGGGAATAAAGGGCAGTTTTTTTAAGTCCCTTTCTAAAGGACTTTTAGCACAAAAAATGAGCAGACAACATAAGTCTAATACATTTGGAACTTTAAGACGTTTAGCTCTTTATAAAGATGAGCAACCAAGCGAAAAATCAAGCAATACATTGACTGTCCATGAAAATACAAGAATAGAAACTTGGCTAATGCTGTGAGTGCTGACAAAATGATATTATTGCAAAATATTGTGAGCCATTTTCCAAGAAAACAGATAGATATTCTGTGAAACAAAGGGATTACATAAAACCTGTATATCCAAAACCTTTCAGGCTTCCAAGCAAAGCCCAAGCAACAATTACAAGCCAATGTTCAGGGTTGGGGGAAGAAATAACTAGACCTTTAATATTTTGGATATCCTGCACTGATCGTATTGAACATACGACCCAACACACTAACACAAAAAGGAAAAAAAAACACCATATCATGAAACCATTGTTCCGAGTTCTGACAAGTTGCCATTACTTTACTTTGCCATCCTCAATGTTGACAATTCGTAGTCACTAAGCAGCATCACCAACATACAAATGCAATTGCGTACTACTCAAAATGGTAATAAGTGCAGTAAAAGAGACTTCAAGTGACATCAGAAGCATGGAAACTATTGCTGTCATTCAGCTACCACAGCTCCCATAAAACCCTATGATGTCCATACTTTCTAGATCACTTGCGCGCTTCAGCCTTCCTCTCTTCTTTGGCTGCCAACATTAGCAAGTGTAAGCATTGTAATCAGTCGAATATGTAAGAAAACGAATTTCAGTACAAGTTAGGACTAGAAAAAGCGTTGAGTTTCTGGCTTATTTCTATAGTTACGATTAGTTGAATCAAATGTGTACAGTATGAAAGAAAGTTGGTGACTGCTTAAGTGCTTAACAGAGAGACATGAGCGGAATATGGCATAGAAAATGTTCACTGAAAGCTGCTTACAGATATCTAAACCTGAATATTTTAATCTCCAAACAAGGTAAGATGGCCAACAAGCTTGCTCAGGTGAAAGTAGCAAAGACATACCAGCTTTTTCCTCTTCGCGCTTCTTTGCAGCTTCTGCTCTTTGTTGCCGAATTAAAGTGAGGCGCTCTACATTCGAAAAAGGACAGACCAAAATCATGAATGTTTTGCAAAAGGAAGAGAAAGGACTAGTAAAGTTCAGAGCATGGCAAATAGTAAATGTCAGTAATTGAATGACTTTACCACTATAACATTGATACTTCAAAATTCTATCACGCAGTCTAGGCTTTGCACAAACGACATGGCAGCAGGCTATACTTTTAATAGTATTTTTTTCATAGTACATTAACATGAATAGAAGAATTAATTACTATTGAGTCGAAAAATTACAAGATCTAAGTACAAAACAAACAATATAAACGGATGGAGGCAATGATTCACCTAAATCTTTCTTAGCCTTTTCTGTTTTTCCTTGCTCCTGAAGCTTCATATAGCGCTCATGAGATTGCTGTTTTTCAAGCTCCTCTCTGCAGCAAGAAGACCCATGAGAACAATGAAAAACACCAATACTGTACTTAAGGTATAGTGATTTGAACATAACACTCCTGAAAGACTGGAAAAATGCAGCTACCCACAATCCATAATGTACGTTTAACATTCATATTTTATCAACATGTAACATTCTTTTTTTACTTTGCTTACAAGAAAAAAAATCAAAAGCAGCTTCAATTTATCCTTTCATGCTTTCCAAACGTGATAGTGAAAACATTGTCAGCATGGAAGAAAACATAGCATGCAGAGAAAACTATGCCATTGATTAACAGGAATGCAAGTGTATGGTTACCTTTCACGCCTGGAGGTCTCAGGTGTCTTACCGATCTGCGCCATACAAAACTAGTTTTAGGCGTTAAGGATAAAAAATAATCAAAACATGTTAACAACAAAAAGCTGTTAAACAAAGTATACATACAATGGGAAAAGGACATAAACCTCTGGTCAAGACAACAACATCTTGAGCCACTAGCACTCTAGCAGGTCCAGTAAATACATGGGACTAGTACCATTTAGCATATTTCACCATGTGAGTGCATTGGTATAACCCTTATTAATTATTGAAATATTACATATAGCATCATATATTCATTTAACAGGGGATGGGTAAATTTTCTACCTAAAGCATACACATAAGTCTACCACCATCGTCATCCCTGGAGAACATTACTATACTTAACCATAAGCAGTAAAAAATCATCAAGTATGCCACTTACATCAATGTCCTTGGCTTTTATATTCTTTGGTTTCACCAGATTTGGATTCTCAATCTCGATAAGACCTGCTGTACCTTTGTATTTCTGATGTAATCAAGAAAATAGTTTATTGTATGATCGAACAACATAAACAAAGAAGTGGAATGCAAGTTTCCAGGAAGAGAGGTTCCTATATCTTACGGGTTTTGCAAAATCTTCAGATTCTTCATCCTCTTCTAGTTCTCCCCTTCTATCATAGACATCCTTTTCAGCTTGCTACAATTTAAAAATTACACAAATACAAGTCAGCAACCAAAATGAGCATGAGACTATCTACCAAATAACATTTGCTGTAATTCAAAGAAAAATGTTTGGCTATGACCATCGCTTCTAGCCTGCAATGAGGACAGGCACAAGATTTTGAATATAAACCATACAAATTAAGCAAAGCAACTAAATCACAAGCAAATCTTATTTGCATCTTCAGAATAGAAGAGAGAATAAAAGAATGGGAATATTAATACAGTAAAGTTGAAAAGAAAGCGTTGATGCAAACCTTCTTAAAGGTTCTTGGACGGCCTGCTGAAGTACCAGCCTCTGCAATTCAATTTCACATGAAAATTTGTAAAAAAAAACAATAAAGGCTATACTCACTAGTCATAAATATCAAAAACATAGCAAACATTCCATGCACCAAATTATAGTTCGTTTACTGCAAGCATCAACTTGCTGCAAAATACTGTGTCCTCAACAACATACTGTTCAGCAATCCCAACTTAATTTCGAAGTCAACAAATTGTTGGCATTAACATGATAACATCTACTGATTGAATCAGACAGGAATATCTTTCAGAAGACACACGAGCACATCCCATGACAATACTCAAATTCTGCTAGTCGATCATAGGTACATGTACATCCACACAGCACAAGGGGCTTGAACAGAGCAATCGGCACCCAAATTAAATGGTAGACAAACTATTAACCGAACAGCAACACCTAGGTCATGATCATGCGATGTGTGCCCTTAGTTTAGGTACACTGCAAGTCTTCAACCACCAATCAACACCTCGTCTCCTCCCCACAATAAAAAAAATGCATCATATTGCTCAAAGTAATCGAAGCATACAGGCTACCGCAACCGGATCAAACGGAAACAGAGACACAGTCACACAGAGTATCCCAGATACAGGGGAATCCCAGACACCATCAACCGACCTCCACCGTTACGCTTCCCAGAAGCGATTGCTGCTAACAAGCAGCAAAAGGCCGCTCTGGCGCTCTCCACACCCGCAGCGCCGATCACGCGATCGGGCAACCGAACCGCAAAAGGGGGCCACTAAACCCTAAGCCCCTGCCGAACCAAGTACAAACCAAACCGCGAGGTGCATTGCGGCAGCGTACGTACCGATCTCCTCTGGGGTGGAGAAGGTGCGCTGCCCCGTGGGCTTGTGCTTGAACTTGCCCTTCGCCATGGACGCCCGGTCGGACTGCGCTTGCGGATGTGGCGGTGGCGGCGGCGGCGGCGGCAAGCCCTGCAGCAGCTGCTTCGGCACGTGGGGGTGGCCTCTTGGTGTTCCTCGCCGCGGGGGCTTCGGCTTGGCTTTATTGGTTGGCGAGGAGGAGTTGGGGACGGAATCGGAAGGCCCCCACGGCCCCACCTGCTCGATCGCCGTGGCCGCTACGAATCCCCTTTGCCCTGGTCGTAGTCGAGACGTCCAGTCTCCGAGACTCCGAGTTTGTACGACACGTGGCTTTGACCTCTGGGAACTGACTTTACTTTTTCTGTATTTGGAGTTTTTTGTGCGAGTATTTTTTGGATTGAGAATTATCAAGATATTCGATGAATTTAATATTTAGCATAAATGTTTATACACCACCTATTTTCCCAAGCAATCAGATTAGCCCCTTTCAACAGATCATCTCAATTTCAACTGTAGCGACGGATTAACGGATTTGTTTTTGGCCAAGGCTCTCATTGGCGAGGTTAAAGAACGTAGATAGAAAGTGGCAGATACGATGACGCCTACCGCCTACGTACGTTTGGTGCGTGCGTTGATGGCAAATCTAAACCTCCCTGGTGTATGAGCTCTTTGCAAGAAGGTCGTCACTTGCTTCATCTTACTGAGCACACAATGCACGATCTGCGGTGTTTCTGGATGTTGTGACGCCGCTGCCGATCAGGAGTCCCACATCGACCATGAAGTGCAAGCAAGTTCACTTTTACTCCCTCCGTTTCAAATTACAAGTTGTTTGATTTTTTACTCTAACTTTAACCTCACGTTTAATTCAAACTATTTTATAAAATATCATATTTTTATTATGGCTAGATTTAGTAATAAAAGAATTTTAAAAATGACTTAAATTTGACTACATTTGTATAAATTTTTTAAATAAGACGAGTGGTCAGAGCTAGAGTAAAAAAAGTCAAACGACTTACTATACAATTTAGAACGGACGGAGTACTTCGGGAGGGGTGCGTTTTCCAGAGCTTCGTGCACCTGCCATTGCCAGCTTTGAATTTTGATGCACCATTGCTCAGAGCCTCAGATGATGTATGAAAATCGATCGATCGGGCACCAGATTAATTTTCACTAGTCACGTGCGAGAGCCCTACATACGGATGCCAAGCAGGGGTGTATCGGTACAGAAATTCATCTCTTTAATCTGTACAGTTGACGCGAGAAATCAGTGCTGCTTTGGAAATTTTGAATGATTCATCTCTTTGATCTGTACAAGTACAAAGATAGCATTGTTTGTGTTTGTCATGAATTCTATACTGATCATGGATGACATTTCTGATGTACTTCTTGCCGACAATCAACTGCAAAGATTGGTGTTTATGTGTATCGTTAGCACTAGTAATGTTCGTGCTTAACTGCTTAACTGCTTGCAATCGTTCTCACAGGGGTGGATGCCAAGCAGCGCCCAGACTTCGCTGGCTTGGGAGCATTGAGAGAAGATGTGGTCCTCCGTCTCTAGAGTACCATGGCAGAGATCACAGTGGGATTCGTCTAGAGTCCGAATGTTACGATGATGGAGGTAGGCTCTGCAGTTCAGTCGACGACCATGGTGAAGGAGCCACGCAAAGAAACGAACCTTGTCGGCAACCTCGTCTTCCAAACCCGGAAGGCATATTTGCACTGTCTACAAAGGGATCACAAAAGTAGCTTCAAATAGCCTCTTTCTGCAATTGGCTGAGGCATCACATTCAGTTACTGGCTTACTGCCAAGGGCGTCCATGTCATTTTGTTTCAGATTTCAGTCTTCCCCCCTGACTTTGCTGGATCTGGAACTTAAGAGGCAAGGATGGTGAAATGCATTGGTTGGAGGAATGGAGCCTACGAACTGATACATACATGTGTCGTAATAGTTTGGTAGTTTGAATAGTGTTGCTTGATTCATTATCGTTTGACATACCTAGCCTGCATCATCCTTATCTGGCTAATTCGTTGATGTCGTCATCATCAAACCATTACAAATCTTTATCTCTTGGACTTGCGGTTGCAAATGTCAGTTAGCGTTGCATCTAGTTTGTGCAAGTTCTCCCGAGGATCTCTTTGTACCTGACCATGTTATGCCTACTGCGGTACTGCCTAGCAGCGTGGCACATATATTTAGCTTGTTCTTGCTGATAGAAGATCACGTTTGAGCCCTGGAAGCAATGTAACAAAGCAACGCATCTACGTACGGCTCTAAGCTCGTCAGTCAAATTGCATTTGTTTGCAATGCGTTTGTTCACAGCGCCTCAGTGACATTCGCCGTGCATCGTACTCGGCGTATGCCTATATGCGTTCGCAGGTTGCAAATAGATCACAAAGAGAGGAGTGCCTATTTCTACAACTCGGGAAAAGGAACCGGTTAGAATAAACTAATCTTGCATTTGATATCGATAAATACATTTATAAGTGCAGCAATCTTCATTGTTACATAATTCATCTACTGTCTCTGTACTTTCGTACACAAAAGAAAACTTTCCAAAACAGAGCAGCGATCTTCGCGCGCCAGCTCCGTCGCCTTCGTTCCGACTCCGACTGCTCCATCGAATATCGCGTATTGCTCACGCTCCTCCCTGTCTGCTCTGCTCCGATCCGACCGATCGTACGTTCTTGCACCGGACAGCCCCGCCGCCGCCACGTCCGCCTCCGTCGCCACCGGCCGGCTCGATCGCCTCCGCCACGCACCGATGCTTCGTCTTTCTCGTCTTGCTCGCCAACAGCACGCAAGAACTCGTCAAGAGCGCCTCGTCTCAGCCAGCCCGGGTCACCACGGTGCGCTCGTGCACCACGCCATGGCGGTCGTCCTCGGCCTTCTCGTACACGGCCGGCGGCAGCGGCGTACGCCCTCCTACCCACACCCCCGGGGCCTCCATGGTACGCCCGACGATCTCCTCTTGCAGCGCCACGGGGATCCGCGTCTGCGTCTCCTCGCCGCGCAGCAGCTGCGCGAGCACGAGGTCGTCGCCCTCGGCCAACACCCGCCGCAGCCCCAGCCCGAGCGCGAGGCGGAGCCCTCGGATCATGGCGCGCGCCTCCACGATGGCCCACCGTCGAGTGCTCCGTGCGCTCGGCGAAGGCGAGCACGACGCGGCCGGCGCAGTCGCGGATCGCGCCGCCGATGCTGGCCCTCCGGGAGCCGTCGTCGTAGACCGAGCCGTCGAAGTTGATCTTGTACCAGCCTTGGGGCGGCGGCATCCACCGCACCAGCACGACGCGGGGAGAAGGCGACGGGTGGAACGGGCGCGCCGCCGGGGACAAGTGGTGCGCGCGGTGGCAGGGGTTCTGCGAGAACGGGTGGGTGGCGGGGAAGAGAGGCGCCGGACAGGCCATTACGGGGGTAGTAGTGTGTTCCCGTTCGAATGGGTGGTGGTGTGACTGTGCCTGTGAGAGCTTCTTATTATCCACCAGGCCAGCGGCCTGAGTTCGAATCGAAAACGGGGAGAAGACGCGTTTTTTATTTGCTGATCGATCGGATTCATTGCCGATCGGATTCGAAAGCTTCCTCGAAACAGTTGGATTCATTTGTTCGATCGGATGAAGTGTGTTGCCATGCCGCGAAACAACTTGGATGAAACGAGAGTGTAGACTCCAGAGGCTTCGACCCCAGTGATGCTGGAACAAACACGCAGTCCAACCCCAGCGAAATGAGCTCGTTAGCCTTGCTCGCCTCATTCTCCTGATCTTTCCCCTTCCCCTGCTGTTCCTCTATTTGTTTCAGGATAAGAACATCGACACGCCAAAAACTGGTTCAAACCAGCAGAATATGTGAGGGATGACCGGATGAAGTATTGAACATGCTTGCCATCCCGTTTCGGTTCATGTTGAATCCTCTACGACTCACTGTTTTCTCTTTTGACCCCCTCCACCCCTTTTTTTAGTGTTACATTTTGACCTTCGGGGTCGGGATTTAGCATTTTTGTTGCTTTTGTAGTTCAATCTGCTGAACACTGGGTGTGGACTATGGAAGTATCATGATCAATCGGTTCTGACTGATTAGCTCAAGGCCGTCCTTAGAAATGGATTCCACTCTAATAATCATAATTTAATTAATATAGTTATATGTGAAATATATTTATATATTATTATTGGTAATATGGGAGAGAGAGATACTACATTTCTTTTCTGCTATAGAAAGCTAGTCGAAGAGTATGCTATAAGTTGCAAGTTAGAAACATATAATGAGGATCCATAAATTCATTTTACATCTTTCACCCTATAAATTTAAGATAAAGCTTATTTCTAAACTTTGAAAAAGTTCCGAAATATCCAAGACAAGTCTAAATTCCATTTCCTTCGTTTGAAGGATCTCAACGGAGCGTACGGGCAAAAAGAGACGCTGGAAATCGAGGCGGCCTATTGCTAGCACAGGCCAGATTGCCCGGCAAAGCAAGAAATATCCGGGAGCAACAAACAGCAGTCTATTTGACAGCTATGGTAACCACAAATTAAAACTGGACTTCACAGATTTCATTTTCACATAAATGGGCATATATTTTGAAAATTGAATCTCAAAACGGCTCGAAGAAACTTGGATAAAAACCTAGCCCAAGAAGCAACTGGCATCGCAGAGACGCAGACTAATCTTGCACTCAGATTGGCAGCCAGGGCACCAGTCTATTTTACAGTCACAGTTGATGCAAGTATATCCCCGTTTTAAACACACCAGCCAGCCAATCACAATTAGAAAGATTGAAGGACCCAGTTGAGCCCCTGATGATGTTAGAGGTGCTTGACAAGTGCCATACAATGTTTGAGCAACCACATTATGTCCTAGCTTCAGGTCCATCCCTTGGGTTCCAAAAGAAGCTACTTCCTTCGGCTGAGTATCCATGGGGAAGATGAGGTCCATAGACGACATTTTCAGAATGTGGAAGATGAGGTCCATAAACTACACTCTCATTCAGAAATGTCATTTGGTTCACCTGCGGTGCTGCTTGATAAGCATTTGGAGCATTAACTTGACTGGGAGTGTTAACATGTCCAAAAACGTTTTTATGGCATTCTTATTATTAGCCTTTGGTTTGCTCCTAGTAGTCCGTTTGTTTTCCACTGGACTGTCTGCTGTTAGCCTGACCATTTGCTGCTGGATTTCATTCAGTGAACTACTGGCCAGCTTTGATTTGGCACTCTTTTTAGAGTCAGAACACTTGTACTCAAGGCGGTACAGGGCAAGAGCATCAGAAGCATTGATCTCATACTCGAAAAGATGCCACTCATGGCTGCTTGATGGTTGCGGATCCATGTAATAGGACCTCTTTAGACCTGCAAAATCTTTCATCACCTGTTCCTTGATTCATGCCACCCGCGACCATTGTAATCTGGCAATGACCTTTGCTTCCGGTTGCCACTCTCAAATGCCCTTCTTGGAGTGTCAAAGAAAAGCCATTCTCTAAGAGATTCACCCTCCAGAAGAGAAAGATCAAAAAGTTCTGCAATAACAGCATGAAACAAACAATTAGCACAACAATGTGCTAACATAAACATTAACCATACAAGTTGGCACTATTACAACCAGACTTACCAGGTGCATTCCATGGCGATTTAGATGTTGCAGCCCCTCCACACACAGGAATACCAACATTCTTTCCTTGTACTTTCGCAATAAGAGCAGAAAAGAGAGGCCCGTCTTTCAAATCTATTCCTCTAGGACGCATCACGGGTCTTGTTCCAAGAAGACCATCATCATTCAGAGCCAAACCGGCATGGTAAGGGTTGCAGTAATCTCCAGAGTCTTCTGACTCTCCAACTGGCCTACCACAGTCCCAAAGTGCACATTTTGGCCCCAAATACTGAGAGGGTGATGGCCATATTGTTGTGAGCAAGTCTGACATATGGACAAAGACATCTTCAGTATTTTGCTCAGAGGTATTTGCCTCAATATATGAATTAGGTGGCAGATCTAATGGCAAATCGAATTGTTGATGTTCCAGTGGACCGGCCTCATGCAGGTTATTGAAGTGATCTTCATTAGAACCAGGAAGATTTATTTTGCAATCATCATCTTGAAGAAAATCATCAATACTGAATTCGTGGTCTATATAGTACATCTGCATGTAAAGGTAAAACAGAGGCTCATAAAAACTATCAAAAGAGACGGTACAAACTAAGATGAAATCAGGAACAAGCACTGCAATGGTACAACCACCATACAAATGATACTGAATACCACAGCTGTTTGCCCCCCCCCGCCCCCCCCCAACCAACACACACACACACTTTTTTTTCTCTCTGCTACTACCCCCTAGCCTAGTGTTCTTTGTACTCTTTTATCCTCTTTTTTGTGTTTGAGTTCATAACTTTGTACTCAAATCCTACTTAATACATTGATGGACGTGCACAGCTTGGAGTCTATAGAAATTTAATCAGAAACTCGAAACTTTGACAAGTAATAAATGTAGCTAGTCACGTTTCAACAGAGTTACATAGAAACTACGCAAGGCCTAAACATGTGTTTCCAAGGCCTAACATTATTTCTGATTTACAACTAGCTTAACTACATGGGGTTATACTATTTTGACTTGTGTTCCCTTCGAAAGTGTACAAATAGTCAAATACTACTGCACATTATTCAAATGCATCAACATATTTGTCTATGCAAGTGTACTTCACTCTAACATTCAACATTACAAGCAGAAACAAAGTCAAGCATATAAAAAATATTTCTTAACAGAAATGGTCTATATAAAGCCATGTCATACTATATCCTTCACAATAGAATTGGACGAATGAGCCATCATGAAATCAAACTCACAAATGAAATAAAGACACAATGCCATATTGGTAGGATTTAAATAGGCAACAAAATTTGGATTGATCAGCAAAATATAAGGCAATATCGAAAAATAGTCAAGGAAAAGGTTCATAAGAAATCTACACAGTTCAAGAGTGAGTCTGCAACAAAACATAGCCAGAAAACAAAAAATTAATGAATGATCACGCAAAACTGAAATTTTAGAGCATGTTTGTGATTCCGGTTGGCATTTTTTTTTCATTGTGATGATAACAGATATCCTATAGAGTGAAGTGCCTCAATAAAACAACCAGGTATGTGGCTGATCACTTGATGATTGCACCCTATCCAACAACATTCACATATATGATATATGGAAGTACAACAAACAACACAATCATGAACCAAAATCTAGAAGTCTCAGGGCAAAGCTGCTTCACATGATCAATCAGAAAAATTAGAACAATTTCTAACTCGGCCATTTAAATGTAAATGTCACCTGGTCACTGAACATAGCATCAGCAACGGCAGCCACTTGTCCACAACCTCCCTGCACTCCCTGATCCGACTGCTGCGAAGGGGGAGCGCCCCCAGCCACAGCTTCGCACTGCTGATCGAGATTGGGCATCTGGTCGCCCTGCCCGTGCCCTTGGTTCTGATGAAAAAGCCGGCACCTGCAGCGGCGATCGGGGCGCTGTAAGCTTGCTTGTGGCGTCATCCTCCTCCTCGGCCACCGCCAGGTGCAGCAGCCGCAGCGTCTCGGACGGCGGATTCGAGGCCTCCCTGTTGTTCCCCTGCGAGTTCTGCGCCGTACCACGACGGCCAATCAGCACCAATCTATCTACCGCACACGAAAGGGGGAAGTGGGAAGTGCTAGGGTTCAGCGTACTTGCCTGGAGGGAGGAGGCGGGGGAGGGGACGCTGAGCTCTGCGCGCCACTCGCGGAGCATCTGGTGGACCTGCTCCTCGAGGACGGCGGCGTCGGCGGAGCGGCTCTCCTTGCGCGCGGACTGGAGGCCGGAGAACATCTCCTGGAGGTCGTCCACGCGGTTCTTCGCGCGGTCCCGGAACTGCCTGTGACGTGTCGAGGAGCGGAGTCTTTGCCCCCCGACGCGCGGTGGGCGCTGCCGCCGCCGCCACCGGCGGCCGGATCTCCCGCCATCGTGATGATCAGGGCGGCGCTGGTGGCGGGTGCTGCAGTGGGGTTGGGGACGAGACGATTGACTCGATTCGCCCCTCTTGAGGTGGTTTCCAATAGAACGTTTTTTCCCCGTTTGCTTCTTTCTTTCTTTTAACTTTCTTTTTTTTTTATTTTATTAGTATATGTTTCGATTGAGGAAATTGAAAGTAAGAAAGACCCTGCAAAAGTCAATATCCAGTAAAGGGGAAATTAAAAATAATTTATATAATATTATGCTGAGTTAAAGAAAAAAATATAACGAGACAAAATTAAGAACAATGTTGGTGAACTCCACATATGGATTTCATGTTTACGGTCAAATCTATGTGAGTTAAAGTAAATTAGTGCACATCACTTACGTTTGCATCCCCTCTATTACCCCTCTTCGTTTTTTTCACTAGCATAGACGCACGTGCGACACGCACGTGGTGCAAGCGCTGGTGGGTAAGAATTGGAGTTCAAAAAAAAATATTTATTATTTGTCAGAAGCAATCTACAACTCGCAATTTTGATGGGTCTCCCTCCCATCTCTCTTTGGGTCTCACACGGTGGTTCCAACATAACATGTATGAGTCAGATGTCGGTGACAACATTTTTTAATTTATCGACCAGAGAGCAGACAATTAGTGTAATACATGCCCTAATGGTAGGCCCAAGTTCTCTCTCGTATGATCATGTCAATATTGTTGTGTATAGACGCCGTTGTAGATACCTACGAAAATAATTTTACAAAAATCGGAATTTTTTAATTTGTCAACGCATATGAGATCGATCTTGTGGAGCTTGTGATAGTGAAAGCTTCTCCTTTCCTTGCTGCGGATGGCATTGAGGCACGTGCTCGATGCATCACAAGCAGATCGAGGGTGGCTCAATCTTGCCTAGGGCTGCAACGTCCTGGGCTCCTGGCTAGCGGGGAGCCGCGTCCGCCTACTCTGCCATGAACCATCCTGGGTGCTCCATCCCATTGGGAGCCTCAACGAGAACACAAAGTACAACAACAAACAAACGTTCATCTGCAAGTCTGGTTGGTAAACAAATTAACAAAGGAGTATGGACGGACACGCTAACACACGTGCACCAGACACGGGAATCACTGCAAGGTGAACGCCTGTCTCCTGAGTCCTGACTGTCCATAGCATTCCAAGAGTCTGTACGTCTACGCACAACGCTATTTGCCCAAACAAAACACGACTCAGGAGGGGTACCGCGGCTGGGTACGAAACCGTAGGTACCAAAATAATTATATTTTTAGGCATGAAACATTTTCTAACTATCGATTTTGGTGGGTTTGATCCTTTTCTCTCATTTGTTTGACCCTTACAGGTGAGTCCAGCGTGAGGGGTATCGTGGACCCAAATTGGGTGAGAATTGTTTTCAATTTTTAAGTTCTTTTATAGATAGATGTCGTATTTGGTTGTTTTAAAGTTAAAAACTATATAACTTTGGCCAGTTTATGGAAAGATTTAACAACTATATCGCTTGCAACATAAAAAATGTAAATATAGTATAACAAACTCGATATTCTAGATGTTGCTATATACTTTTTATAATAAAAACTGGTTGAAGTTGTACATGTTCATTTAAGATAAACTTAAATGTGACATGTAAAAACACATACAGAGTATTAACGCAAACGATTTCCTTTAGCAGATGTGGGTTGTATCGTACTCCTGGGCCATTCTCATTGATCGTATGATAATAGTGACATAAATGCATGTACTATTGTTTTGAATTAAAAAAACACCAAACTAGCGTGAACCAATCAAATTATTGGCCTGCCCTCCCCAAGAAGAGGTGAGTATTGAATTCATCTTTCATAAACCGTGTGGCCCCTGACGCACTATGCGAACATGGACCATGACATAGATGGCTACCTGGTCCAAACCCAGCAGGCTGTGGTGGGCTGCGAAGCCCTGCTGAACCACAAAACTACTGGCGCTCAGATTTCCAGACTCACCAAAGCTTCTTTCTTCACTCTCACCTACGCGGAAACAAGCCCATCCTGATCCAATGGGGCAGTGGGTTCCAACTGCTAACTGGGCCTCGCAGTTTCGACCTATTTTCGTTCGGTTGTTGTGTTGTCGGTTTGGTACAGTACAGTCGCACTTACGGTTGGTCAGCTGCACTGCACACAGGGCCGGCGTCGGCAACTCGGCATGGCCGGCCACGGCCTAGCAGGGTCGCAAGGCAAGGCAAG
>JACEFO010000069.1:0-39213 GCA_015342445.1 Digitaria exilis
GCAGCGGCCGGATTGCTGTCTTATCGCGATTTGAAACGTCTGCTACTTCTGATAGGTTCGATAATGCTGGCTGTGCTGTTGTTGATCACATTGCTTGGCCCCGGTGCCGATTGTAGCTGCACCCTTTACGGTGCTGTTATTGATAATGCTGTGTCCTGCTCTCGACAGTACCAGCACTGTTGGTGTTAGCAGCTCCAGTTTGCGATTGCGAATAGCTGCTGTTTACATTAGGGTTAGCTGAAAGTGATTGCTGCACTAAAGCATGGTTGTTAGTGTTCTTAACTTCTTTGAAGCAGCTGATTCAAAACATGCTGCTGATATTGTGGGTTCACACCCTGCAGATTATTTTTGCACTCCAAAGCCCTGGACATTGTTATGCTGGGTCATTGGATGTTGAAATGACTTAGAATGTTGGAGTTGTGCGAGCTGCACTTGGTTAGGTCCACGGAACGATCTAGATGCTTCCAGCTGTATGCCATTGTGCAATGCTGCAGGACCTTTGAGACACCTGGATGCCTCTTGCTGAAGCAGACTTTGATTTGCACTGGAGCTTCTGAGTATATTCTGATAACTGTTTAGTGCTGCAGCATTCTGTGGAGCACTATTACCAACAGCTCCAAACACCAGAAGTTCCGCTGTCCACATGAGCCCTTGTTTCTTGTTTGACACCCAAGACTGTGGTGGCGTTCTGGTCACTGGGAAGGCCAGCACCAGCTATTATTTGTTTTGCCTCGTGTGTATTCTGTCCTGGAAGTTTTGGTACACTTGCTTTTTGGATAATTCTTTCAAGCCCTCTGCATATGAACACAGAGCACATTAAAACGCCAAAAGGTTGATGGGGTAGCAGGAAGTGCTACTTATATTAGAATGTTACTGCATTCTGATAATCTATATTCCATACTGTTCATGCCATATGATTCAATGTTGTTGCTGGTCCAGCAGGAAAAACAAATGAAGTAACTGCAGCATAGATCATAAGTAATACCTGCTTCATTGGGGGGGTGGGGGGGGATCGAGTTTTACCAAGTTATCACATAGCATCAGCTGGGCTTGTCCCTGGCTCAACTGAAGTTTCTAATGATGTATGTTTTTGCTTATACAGCAGAACCTAGGCTAACAGTTAACTTCTCTAAAGGTGGAAACAGTAGGCAAAACATTGGTCACAAACCTACTTCAGAAAAAAAAAAATATTCACAGAACACAGCTAACAATTGGTAACTTGGTATAAAGCTGAAGACAATGATAGGTATAAAGTATAAACTTAAGACAACTATGGGCATAAAATGAAAATGTGCATGATCATACCTATAGGACCAAGATTGTTCTTGGAGGTGAACTCAATCAAGTCCTTCATAATATTCACCACCTCCGATATCTGACAAGGACAGATGATCATCAGTGTGCTTGATGCATATGAACATACGAACAATAGGATGGACCGTCTGATAGTTACATAGGGTACTAAAATATAAGCAGGATTTAAGGTATAATACTGAAGAATATTGAAGTATATGGATTGACTGGACAGTCTAATTACCTGTAGGCAGCGAACATATCGTTTAGAAAGACCATGTTCATTCAAGGTGTGGTGCTCCAGATTCTTTGCTAGTTGCCTTGATGCAGTCACAAACCTAACATTACAATGGAATGGTGTCCTTGCTTTAGTACTAAAAACAAGATTGTCTGAGATACAGGTTATTAAATTTATCATGGCCAAAGATCACTGTGAATGATACAGCAGTGAAGCAAAGTCTATTCACTAACATGTTGCAAATGGTTTGTGCATCACTGTTTGAAACCCCAGCTGGACCACTTTCACTTGCAGCAGCTTGGTATTTCTGGGCAACTTGTAGCAGATTATTGACCTGAAAGACAGAATCATATATGAAATGTAAGATAGCATAGTTGCATCACAGATGAAAGTTATAATTAAGTAAAACATAAATATGTAGTTCGGGAATGCACTCAAAGAGTACATACTAGATCTAAAATACCATGCAAATAGGTAAAAGGTTTTATCCTCTCTAGGGTTTTGTAAGACAGTTTGAACTCCGGAGCGTCAATGAAAAATGAAGAATCAATATACTTTGTGGAGAAAGGTCAAGTTGTGATAGAAACAGGCATTTTTTTACCCAATTATGAAGGAACCAACAAAGTTGTCATAATAATTAGGTTCATGCTGCATCATATGTGATCTATCACCTAAGCCCTAGGTTTCCAAGCAATAAATATATTACTATGCCCTAAAAATAACTATATTACTGCATAGCTAGGCATGGGAATTCTATCTACAATTTTGTAGCCAAATTAAGTGGAAGAGTGCACTGGTCTACAAACTCCACCTGTGGTGCCAGAACCCTGCGGGTGATATACTCTTCATGCCGTCTTGAACAGAACTCCCAGGACATGATCTACACAACTCACATAAAGAAGCAGATAAGAACGATTATTGACCCTTACTTGAGATCATTTCTGTGTTTACAAATGAAATACATAACATGGGCATGCTACAGAAATTGTAAATGTGTGCAAGAGCTCCCATGAAGCAGCATACCTTTAATTCTGGTGTGAATATGATTCTCAAATGCCCCTCATGCGTAACATGTAGATGCTCATAAACACTCTTTTGAACAGCTTTTGTATGCTCTAGCAGCATTAATCCATTAGGCAACCGGAATTCATTGGGCGTGTCGAGGAATAGGTATTCATCTATAACACCATGATCAAATCTGATTTGACAGAGTCTAGGAAGCACTTCATAGGTAGCCTCTGCCAGATGGAGCATACATCACAAAGATAAACGAGTAAGAGATGCTGCTCAAGTACTAAATTAGAAAGTTACTTGAACAAGAGATCCTAAGCTGTGCGTCTATACTATGGCAACAGCACTGGTGCACAAATCAAGTAGATAACACTACTTGTAGGTAGTCTTGCTTTACAGATTCATTTTGAGAAGTACACGACACGCAATACATCATGCTGTTTTACATGTTCTTCATTTGTGGCTGATCAGTCATTCACATATCAAATATGCAGCTGGAATAATTGTGACCACTTAGCATGTATTCATGAGATAACTACTATTAATTATTGATGCCTATGCATGATATATTATTACAAACTGTGATGTCACATAGTTCTATCTTTGTTCTAGCCTGAAACTGTACACCATTTTGTCAACCACAAGATATTTATGGAGAGTGCTGAGTTTGGCTAAACCAGTGAGCAACAACTTTCAAAGAGGAACCACGGAAAATAAAATTGAAATATTAAAAAAGTATCAGGGATATAGCTTGCCAGAGTTTACACAAATTAACTAACCATATCCTTTTCCACCATGTGTATTGCAAATGTCACACCGCCACAAATCCTGTAGTGGGTAAATAGGATCATATGAAATCTTACATGAATATATCCATCGCATTTTGTAATTTTAAAAAATCAAGGAATATATTCTCCCTCATATTAACCTTAAATGTGCATTTGTGCATTGTGCAGCAGTAAAATAATTAGCCTTTTCCTATTTAGTTAGCAGTAAGAAAGCCCTTTACTACCACAACTCTAAAAGCTATACCTAAACTCTATTCGTCAGCCATTAAAGATACTTGATAAATTAAATGTGGTGTTCAAAACCCAAGCAGAATTTTAAGAATATGCTAATGAGTGTTGTTCTGGAATAAAACAGAAAAGTAATGCTGGATATGGAAAACAAACCCAAGAACAATGTAATCGCAAGTAAAGTTGCCACTGCAAAGTGTAAGCTGTTAACTAACCGGAGCTGTTTGTGGAGTAGAAACTGAACCATTTGCCCTCTTTTCATAAGAAGAGACACACCATCTTTCTCTTGCTCGTGGTGCAAAATATTCCTCAACAAGCTTCCTCCAGTATGTTATGGGATTATTCTACAAGACAGCATGCAAGAAAACTGTACAGATCAGGACTTGTATATCATAATCTCATGATCGATGAATACAATGCAGGAAAGTACCTCTGGACGATGACGCTTGTGATACAAATACTGCAATAGCCTGCGGGAACAAAGCCCACTGTCGACAGGAGTCCTAATAGGTCCAGCTAGCTGCATTCCAGGTTGTGCTAGTGGTGGCCTAAGCTGAGGCTGACGAGGGATACCAATTTGAGATTGTTGTATCTGAGCAAATGGCTGCAACAACTGCTGCTGCTGTCGCTGCTGCATCTGTGCCAGTTTATGCTGCTGGATCAAAGCTTGAACCTGCGGGTTCTGTTGCCCCTGAAGATGAAGAGAATTCTGGCCATGGAGCAGTTGCTGAATCAGCTGATGCTGCAGTATATCATCTTGCCTGACATCAATTCTTGATTTCTTTTGAGCATGCAATGCACCAGCAGCCTCAATCATAGGATGTGATGTTACACTTGAAGACCTCTTTTGAACCTGGTCTTGGGGTGGACTTTGCTGCACAATTGAACCATCAATGACCGAAGAGCCAGAGATGTTATTTGATGAAAATGATATTGGGGAGGCCGGAACACGCATGAATGAATCGGTATTCATGCTTGTACTTGGCTGCAACTTAGCACCTCCAGAGAATGATGAGTTGGCATCCGTCATCACCTCAGAGAATCTCGAATAAAGCACGGAACATAGCTAGAGACCACCAATAAAGACCTCCAAATATCTGTGGCTACGACCTCTTATGAGAGAATAAATATTAGCGAAGATTCATGAAGCCATGTAAGAGAAACATGCAAGCGAAAACAAAGTCCTGATATGCTATCCAAGACCCCTTGTGGTCGGTTTTGGGCATCGATGTCTTCCAAAATCACAACAATCCATGCACTCCGCAACGAAATCTCATTTCGCAGTGATTTTCCTTTTCTTCTACCCTTGACTACCCATCTATTGAATGTGGGCAGCTCCCATTGCAGCAAGCATACAGAAACAGAAAGACTTCCTCGACTGAAATTAACTGCAGGTAAGATACTGAAAATAACTGCAACTAAGAACTAATCTAGGCAACGCGTCAAGCTACAGCAAGCAAGAGACGGACATCGGGTAGGTAGCAGTAACCATCCGATTCCATTTTCCCAGCAAATCGTTTGAAATGGTATTAATTACCAGGCAAATAGATCTGCAGAATAGGAAAACAAACCTAGAGACAAGGGGGGCTACCTACCTCGGGCCAGGGCGTGCCTTCCCGCGACTCACCGCAGCCGAGGGACGGAGTCGGGGGCGGCGGTTCCGACCGCGGCGCAGTTCCTTCCGACAGCGCGCCTACTGCCGCCGCGCGGGGCGATTCTTCCTCGTGGGAGGCCGAGGAAGCCAGCAGCGACCGACGGACTCGCGGACCCTCCGGAAACCGAAGAAGCTCCACAGCGGGGGGGGCGCTGGAGGAACCCTAGCGGAGCGGTCGCTTCGGAAGCGAGCGGGGTGTGCGGCGGTGAATGGGGAGCGAGCGGCGGAGGTCGAGACGGGAGGGAGACGGTCTGAATGGGGAGGGACCGAAGGGAGGGGACGGGCAAATATCCTGGCCACGTCACTGCGGGTGTGGGAAGTTTTTGTCGCGAACCATGCGCCGCGCTGCTTCATCGACTCGATATCGTGTGAGCGCTCGTGGGCAGGCTTCACGTTTTTTTTTTTTTGAACTGCTAGCGACGGTGAATTGTTTAACAAAAATCCCACTGTAACATTAGCTCAAGTTGCATGCAACATCAAACACTGAAACATTACAACATCGAGTGAAACATTGAAACATTGCAACACCGAGTGAAACATTAAAACAATCGAGTGAAACATTAAAACATTGCAACATTGTACATCAAGTCAAAAAAAAATATAGCATTCAGGTGAAGGGCTATGCTAAAGTACTCCATTCACCTCCTAAGAAGTAAGATCTCAAATGAATCTTGCCCATTGATTTTAAAATAAATGAAACATTTTAGTAATTAATATATAGAGAGACAAGAAAAAAATCCTGCAATATCTACAACCTTCCTTAACTAGGCTTCCTAATTTCCTCCGCTTTCCTTCTTAGGCCACCGTTCTATCCCTTCCTTAGGCATGTCACATGGAGGAACAACAGTGGCCTGCCCATTCCAAAAGAAAAAATGTTCACGTTGAGCCCAGAACATGATACAACAGCAAAATAAAATTTCACTAGCTTGTCACTTTTTTTTCGAAACTTCCCTTGTCATTTGAAAATGATCTAAGATGAGAAATAATGTTTATCATGATTTTTTTCCTCCAAAAATTCCCTTGTCACGTGAACATGATATAAGAAGAGGAAAAATACGTTCAGTCTAAATCTGTGATACAAAAAGAAAAAAAAAAGTTAAATCTAACTCAATCAAATTAGATCTAAGAAGATATTTTTTCAGATTTAAAATTATAAATAATAAACATTAAACCTATTACCTAGGAGGAGGTAATATGTTCTTAAACTTTCCTTTCATAGACATTTGGGAGTACCTTAGCAAAAGCCTCAGGTGAAACATTGCAACATCTAAGTAAAAAATGCAATATCAAGTGAAACATCAAAACGGAAATCTCTTCGGAAACATCACAAACTTATGCATGCATGGAACATCAGAGTCATCATCTGAAACATTTGTAGTGCTATAGAGAATGGTAGTGGGACGTGGGAAGGAGAACTGTGCATCCGAGGTTTTACCGGGCGTCGGACGTCTGTGTCGTAGCATTACCGGGGGTTTTTTTTTTTTTGAAACTGCAGGCTTCACGTTTGGTTGGGTAGGGAAGCGAGCGATTGTGTTTAACCAGGAGGCAGGAGCTGTTTTTTTTAGCATTAACCAGGAGCCTGCTTGATCCGTTGCAAACCGGCAATGAAGGTGTTGGAGGTAGAGGTGCCCTGGATAGAGAACGTTAGTATGGCTAAGTAGTTCGATAACTACATCATATTATTTTAGATCAAAAGTGACAATTGATAACATCGTGTAGAAGTTCAAGGGCAAAGAAGGCATTTAAAATTATACTGATTATATATTATAGAATACGACTCTATATTGTTTGAGTTTTCAGGTGTTTTGGACGGCTGCTTTTAGACCTGTAAGCACTATATCTCTACTTTAAAAACAGGTAGGTCAAATTCTTTGTCCAACATTCGCCGATACAACCATCATTTGTCTGCGCGCCTCCCCGGTTATTTTTTCTTACGTCTGCCTCCCATGAGTTTCCATCGTGAGCTCCCCACCCCACACACACACATACACATCGCGCTTCTACCACCCATGGTTTCCATCGCGAGCTATCCCCCCATCGCGCGGCCTCGTTGTCCTTCCTTGTCGTAGACCGGCGGGCGAGCTCTCCCTCGCCGGCGATAATCGGCTGACCTCTCCTCTCGATCGCGTTGCCTCGTTGTCCTTCCTCGCCGGCGATAAGCGGCCGACCTCTACCCCCAATTGTGCGGCCTTGCTGTTGGCCTCTCCGTCTCCCGATTGTGCGGCCTCGCTGTAGGCCTCCGATTCTCAATTTATCTCCACCACTTTTGTGTAGTCTGAGCTCACAAGGAGAATATTCTGCTATGCCCTGTCCAGGACTTCAGGTGTTCATGATGCTCCTTTGAAAGATCAGGTTCAGAGTTCATACACGAGAGGTGAGCTCTCTCCTCTTGTTGATTGGCCACATTATGAGTTGTTGATCTTTACTTACACATGCAAGCTTAACTTGTTTAATTGAATCGCAGTTTCTGTTGGTTTCTATTAAATAATTTTTTTTGTTAGCGGAAAAATGCATAGCAATCTTAAATTACCTGCTCCATCTGTCGCCCATTATAGCCACGCGGTGGAGGGATACATGTCGGTGACTAATCACTAATGCCTTCTTTCCTCGCTTGGTATAATTGTTTTTGGAGTTGGACTTTCCTTTGTTCTTGCAGTTGACTGCTGCTGCTGCTAGAATAAAAATCACAAGCACCCAGGATTTCTAAAATTCTTAGTGCATTAAGCTTTAGCTTCAGGGAGCAGCTGTTAAATTTTATAAAATTTCAGAGATGTATCACATATATCTTCTTTAAAAATGCCTAAGAGATGCTCATATTGAAATACTGAATAGTTAGGGGCAGTTAAGAGTTTGCAGCGTCATTGTTCATGATGGAAACAATGCCTAAGCAATATAGCGATAATGTTATCCCACTTAAGATTTTTGGATTAGCATTGGCCTGAAGGAATTTATAGACATTACTTAGCTCCCAGATTTTGCTATCTAAAATTTGAGACTTTTTACGATGATTGGCAAGTACCTTGGTACTTCCAAGATCTAAAATCTAACGGTGGAAAACATATGTAGTACCTAAAAGTACCCATCTAGAAGTACTCAAAAGTACTAAAATTGTGGGACCAAGTACCAGATTTATGGGCCCAGCTTATATTTTTATTTTATTTTTTTGATAAAAAGGAAAGGGCATTTATATCTTTTCACGTTTGGTTGGATTACATGGACCCGTCGACGCCAATCCCACCCGTCAGGCGCTGGTTGCGAATCCCCTTCTTTGTCGCTGCGGGCGTCGTCGGCGACCGCCACCGTCGGCGCTCCTCAGCAGGGCGCAGGCCATCGAGGGGAGATGGTTCTCGCAGGAGTGCTTAGGGGAGGGGGGTCTCGCTGGCGTTGGACGTCTTGGCGGCGGCCTCGCGCCTCCGCGCATCGGGCAAAGGGCGCCTGGTGGATCTCAATGCTTGCGCAAGCTCGGCTGCGGGGTGGGGGATGTGGTGGCTGGCTCGGTACTTGGCTGTGAGTTGGGGGATGAGGCGGCGCCGCCCCGGCTCGTCAGCCTGGCCTCCATCCTCGTCGACCATTGTCAGCTGTCCGACGGTCCGTCGTCCTGCCGCCGTTCGCCGACCTCGACCAGTCCGCAATCCTCGTCCATCTCCTGGCAACACTGTCGCCGGCGGCAGTGATGCTTGTCCACGGCATGCGCTGCCTGGTCTGCCGTCAGCCACGGGAGGACGCAACAAGAAAAGCCCCCACTCCTCCTCTTCCCGGACCCAGTGGTATGTTCCGGCGCAGTGGTGCTCCTCCCGGACCGGATTGATTTGGTAATCATAGCTTGCGGGTTGTTCTTCCAAATGTATGGTTTCTTTGATTCTGAGCGTCAATTTAGTTTGGGTTCCTCTAGTTGTTGCCTCGATTAGGTACCTTGGTACTGTAACCTTACTTGGATTTCTCATTCGACACAAGTCATTCTGCACAAGGTTCCTACCCTGCTCCAGATATCGTGAATGTTAGATTATAGTATGGAAACCCCATATTTTTATTGCACTTTGAGGATGGAATCCAACATTTGGTCTGCTTTTGTGAGATTATTGCTAGATGTGGGTGTGCAGCAGTCACCACAAACTTCATCTTATATTTTTAGGAAGACTGCATATTACTTCTGATCTCGCTGGGTTAATTTTAAGTATGTCTTTTTTTTTTATCGATACTGGTGAGGATTCAACGAGGCGTGAATTATAGTTTGATATGAATATGAGTTTTATTGGGGTTTTATTTACTGTGTCACATGAGGGTACTTTGATTCCTGCCTGCTTAGTTAGCTGAACCAGTAGATGCGTCTATAATGCAGAGATATTGCTCACTTGCAATTTTAGTGAATTAGTCATTGCCTTTCCTTCAATATTTCTTTTTTATGTGTCATTTCAATTTGAAAGCACTATGGAGAGTATCATTTGTTTTCCCGAAATATTGTGAAACCATGTTATGGTTGTCTACCGTGAATCCCTTTTTTACCACCTCGCAAGCAACACTGTTACATTTTCCTTTAACTGTGTCCTTGGTAGGCTTAACAGTAAAATAATGACATAGAACTTATGTCACTGGAATAGCCACTTTACTTGTCAGAACTCTTCTTTTTGGCAGAGAATAAGGCATGTGGTTATCTCTTTGGGTGTTTCAGGAAAATGGACTTGATGTATGTGGAAAATAAATCATGCACTTAAGTTACATTTGCACGTTTCAACTTTGACATATCAAGGAAAATAGAAGTGCGTTTGCAAATATTTACAACACATCCGTTTCAAATGTAAAAAGATTAGAGTTGTTTGTAAGGGCTTTTCTTTAGTCGGCTTGGTTTGGAGATCCTTCCTCTTCCTGTCTTGTTCTGAACACGTTTAGCAATTGACTTAGTGCTGAATTGTTGAACAATTGGCTCTGCAGGCTCTTCTAGCTTTCTTGGGCGTCCACGTTTCCTCTTTTTCATGCCTTCTTTTTCATATTGTTTGTCAATATTTGTATTTTTGATTACTTCAATACAATCACTATCATCCGTGTTATTCAATTCTGTTTCTTCCGGATTCATTGCCAAATATTCTTCCTTCTGCAAATAGTGTATGGAATGCATGAGTTATATTGAGTAAGCTTGAAAGGTAAGGAGAATATAAAACTGAATGAATGTTGAGCATCACAAACCGTTAGCATTTTATTGTACGATTTGAGTCGACGTTGGTTGTCTTCTGACAACAAAAGTCTAGTACACACTTTCCAACTGAAAATATCAATGTGTGCCTATAGTGGACCGGAAGGCCTATGTTATTAGAGTGCAAGAAAAAAGTACATGTGAAGCATTTGAAAGAAATATATTCTTTCATTTACCTGTGTGAAAGGCTCGGTCATTTTTTCCCCATCCCATGCTGACATGTACTTCATTACGTATGCCCACATGAATAGCTGCAAATTTGAGTTGATGTATTAGCATATTGTCATGTATAGGAGAGTAACATTATACAATAAAGTTCATACCTGTTTTGTTGTTGTGGTATGTCAGTATAGCAGTTTTTTGGCCATTGGGTAATGTTGAGGGGATCAGCTATTGTCATCAAGCCATTCTCAAAGGAATTATTGATGCATGCTTGTATGGACTCTACCTGATTAATAAAGAAACTTGGATTATGACTGTAAAAAGTTATGTCCCATTGTTATGTAGAACAGGATGGACAGCACACTTACCAGTTTAGTTTCTCTGACCTCATCACGGATGTATGGTAAAGAGTTCAGAACCTGAATCTCTTTTTTTTTTAAATTGAGCACAACTAGGAGCCAATGGTTGTCACAAACATTCATGGGGACAAATAGCTGTGGTAAAATAATCGTATTAATGTCATTTATTTTTTGTGATGGTTAAGAGTAAAGTTATCTATGTTGAAGCAATCGTACCATATGTCGTTTTAAACATTTAGTAGCAACTCCCTTCATCCATGGTCTTTGGCATCCTTGAGGAAGGGCTCCAGAGTTTATGAGAAGCCTCGAGTGGTAAGTTGTAAGGAAGGTTGTCGACTCAGTCTCCACTTTGCTGATATATGCATAAGCGTTAATAACCTGCAGTAAGGTAGGATTAGGCATAAGTTGTAGTAGTGAAATGGAGATGGAAATGAAAGTTCCTCACCTGGTCAATTATGAACCTTTTTGTGACATTTCTACATAGCATGCCAACTGTAATTTCTATGTCATCAATTCGAACTATTTTTGCATCCTCGTAACTGAATGTAAGGAATTGAGCAATTTCTTTGTCCTCCTGTGTCAAGGAGCAATCCATTGCAATAATTGGATGTCGTGTCACTCTATCTGGTTTGGGTGCAGCCTCCTCTGACGATTTGTTTTGCAAAGTCTGTGATGTACTGGGTACTCCAATTGGTTCCTGGGGCCTTCCTAAAGATTCATCCCGTGGAGTAGTTGGCTTTGGCAAATGTTGATCTTGAATTGATGGTTCCTTCAATACAATTAATTGATTGAACAAGATGTAAACATTTTTCTGCGTAGTTTGTGTAGCATATTTTTTTGCCATAATATCAACTCATTTGTTACCCTTCTATGCCTGTAGTTATGTACCTTGAATTCTGCAGCCTTCGCCATTGATGCTGTGTTCATCCAAGCACGACTTCTGATTTCCTGCAGAACAAATAGAAGATAAATTCACAGTACGATAAAGGTTAGATCAATCTTTTAATACCCCTTACTTTAATTTCCATGTTCAGATTTGAAAGGTCTTCCTCTGACTTCAACAACCTTGTATGAAGAAGACCACCTGTCTTGATTTCTGACTTGATTTGTGCCATCTCTTCGTTTAGGCATAGAATCTTGGAGTCGAATTTGTGTTCTATATCCAGTAATCCGCGACCTATTTTTCTTTCAAGATCAAGATGCTTCTGGCTCATAATTTGAAGTATCATGTCCATCTGTTTGAAATAGAAGTCATCAGTATGCAATGACAAATTTAACAACATTGAATACATCTTATCATCATGTTTAGACAAGGCAAGACCGAATAGGATGCCACTTTGGTATTTCGTACTTGTTGGTTACTGAGTACATGACCTCCTGACTGTTCTTGATGGCTGGCATTCTCATCTGCACGTTTGTCTTCGTAATTAACTGGCATGGTTGGTGGACTTCTGGTAGTGTTTTCTGAGCTAGTCTGAACGGAAATGCTTGATACAACCTTCCAAAAATATGGTGTACAGATCAGATGAAATTTATTTGGTAAAATAAACTGGACTGGAACTTGGTACGTACCAGTCCTCCATCTAGCTCGTCTTTTTTGAAAGCTACATCCCTCCGGCTTGCATTTTCTTCATCCCATCGTGACATCAACGGAGGGGGTATAGGAGCATAGGAAACACCATAGCGACTATGAGCATGAACATGCTCCCAAAACCACATCTGTATCAAAACAATAATTAATGTACTCAGTTGTGGACCTCAAGGTTAATGTAATTTATATGTAATAAATGGATACTAGTGCAGCAGGACTTACTTGTAGCAATGGCAAATTCCCTTGAAGATTAACTGGTTTCTTTATTTTAAACTGATGGATGCAATCCATCAGGTGACTCAATGTGAACTGTCCCCAGTTTATATTGGAAAGTTCTTGAACATTCTTAACCAGACCCAGATACTTTGAGTCTACGTAATCTTTAGTAGTAGGAGCTAGAATGACACCAATTGCAAACAAAGCGAACTGCCTCTTGAAGTCATCATCAGCGATAACTGAGGAAGTAATCTTCTCCTCCAGGGAATTCAACATGATTTTGTTTTTAGTTTATATGTATTGAACAAGTCCTTGTCTACCTTTTTATATGTTTTAACATTTGCATCGTCCCCGTGTATAGGAAGATCCATTATGTAATTTACGTCAGATGGGGTCATGGGAATTTCCTCACCACCGATGTGAAACATTTGAGTTATGATGTCGTAACGCTTGGCGATCTTGACCAACATTTCTCGTCGCAGCATCACTGGTTTCATGTGTAGCAGACCACCTAGTCCAATTGCTTGCACTGCAGCTTGGTGGCCATGTGATAATTTCCGGATTGTGTAAGCGAATCTTACTGGAGAGCATGCTATCTTCATTCTTGAATGCTTTCCATCATCCTCACTTTCATCTGATTCCATTCTTGAAGTGCTATTACTCATTCAGGCAAATCTGCACAAAGATAATTATGCAAACAATGTTTTGCAATGGTGTTTGATTCTTGGATTTAGGTTCATTTGTACTGCGTCAACTATTTTCATCAGTACATTTATCATTGTCAATATCACAGAGTGCACATGTACCTGATGCCTTGTGCTTGTAGGGTCGACGGCAGCTGAATTGGTGGAAGCAGGATGCGCAGGTCACGGATCCATGGTGCCTGAACCATAAATCGAAACATGTGTTAGAATCCTTGAAAAGAGGAAGGAATATACTTTGTTTCTGTATCATTCTGGTGTGATATACTTCGATCGCCGGCTGATTGCCCGGGCGGCCACACGGCAAGATAGTCGCTGCTATGAACATAGAAAGAAATGGTACGATGGAAAGTATACTCACCTAGCCTGATCGATGGGAGCTGGCTTGGTTCCAGGCGATTGGGTTCTAAACTGGATTGGCCTGATTGATCGTCGATAGCCGAATAGATGAATGCTGCACGGTTCCTCGTGTAGGGTTTGACGCCAACTACCCCCATATATTACGCTAGGTCGTGGACTGCGTGGGCGCATTACGGTTAGCGGCGTGGGCCGCCAACAGAAATGGGCCGAATCAAAACGTACTTGACACGAGAAAAGGCCCATTCTGCATCAGGTGGTTGCCGCTGGGATTAGTCCCACCTCGCCACGTCATCTTGGGTAACTATTGGCCAAAATTAGTTTAGTTAAACTTTTTAATCTTTTTCCAATTTTTTACGTACGAGTACGGTAATATACAATAATGATAAAAGATGCTTAGATTATTTTATAAAAAAGAAAGTAGACAATCATATCCCACAGTCTAATGCTGAATTGCTAATTTGATATTTTTTATAGGCATTAGAAGTTCAACGAAAAAAGGAAAAGAAAAAAAATCGGCTGATTGAACTTCTAATGCACACAAAAAATACTAAATACACTAATATTTGAAAAATTTTGACACCATTAGATTCTATGTACCTTGAAATATTTTTAGGAATTTTTCTTTTATTTTTATAAATTTTTAGTTAAATTTGAAAACATAACAAATTATGTATTGAGCTGGCTTACCGTCCAAACCGGCCGGCTTACCGCCCAAACCGCTCGTCTTACGGTCAAACCGGGCGGCTTACCGGTTCAAACCGATTGAATTAGGATTTCATATACCTACAAATTCAAAATTTGAATTTGTCCGTTTTCCACAGGGAACCGCTCAAACCGCTCCGGTAAGCCGTTACCGGAGGGCGGCGGTTCCCGTTCCCGGTTCGGTAAAAAAAACCCCTGGTCCCACATTGCTTCCGCTAGAAGAGATAACCAAGCTAAATAGATTAGCGCATAAAAATAAAATAACTTATCCATTTTCACATGCTACGCACCCTTTGCACTGTAAGTCCAACATTTTTTTTTCTTTGTTTGTGTTTTCAAATATTTTTCCTCTTTTACTGCACATGGGAAGTTCAATTTTCACCATAATAATTTGGTTTTTTAAAATATTTTAAAACCTAAGAAATAAGGTTAATGGCTAATTTCATTACTCTCTCGCACCACTATTGCCTACTTTTGAACTGAAGTCCACCATAGCTTTAGACTACTTATACATGGTCCCGTCGTGAAGGACTACTTAGTCCAAATACATTATGGTTGCCGTAACTAAGGGCATGTTTGGTTTGTGCCCTAATTTACCCTACCAAATATTTGTCATGACCATAAATCATTTTTTCACATTAAAATATAGCGGACACTATTGCGGGCGGTACCAACGCTATTTACGTACCTCGGCGACCACATCGGATGACTTGTAAACACTGAGCTTTCTACATCTGGTTTGAACCATATGATATGAACCTTCATACTACATAAACCATTCTGACATTTCCTAAAGTAGAAGAGTTCAATTTCGTGTTACGGGAAATGAATGCCGAATAGTTTATGTACCATCATGAAATGTAGTAAATATCCAAAATTTAAAATTAAAATAAATTTAACTTGGTTGATCTCTTGCTAGGGGCTTACGGCGGCGAGGTGGTACAAAGTCCCTCACGCAACCACTTATGCAATTTCATGGGCCTTTTTTCCCCACGTCAGGCCCAGTTTGTCCGTCGATGGATAGGAAGGCCCGGCGGAAACTTAAGCCGAGGAGGTCCGGCAGGTTATCATGAGCCGAGTACGTGCACCAGATCACCCACATGCTAATCCTCAACTAACCCACTCTCTTTTTTAAAAAAAATAACTAACCCTAGTAAAACATGGAGATCCCCTTCGAACTTGAAAAAGTCTACAGCCTTAACTTGAAAACTCGCTATTCTGTTACGAAGGCAATATATAGCGGTTCGTTGCATTACTTCTGTTGTTCAATTACCTCGCCGTGTGTCATCTACACCTCGTCTCCCTTCGTTGTAGGACACTGATAGGAAGCCACGCACCTGCCGATGGACTTACCACCACCCGCACATGAGGAGAACGCAAATCAGGGCCAGGTAAGTAACTGCGCTGTTAAAATTTTATACATCATGCTTTGGGTAGGTTTTTAATATGATGTACGTTAATTATATGCAGCCTACTGTAGTTATGGAATTCAGAGTGCATGTGGGTGGCGAATTCTCTGTGAACCCCAAAGGATACCTTGGTGGAAGGACTGGTACTATGACATTTGTTGAACCAGGTAAAGTGGAGTGGAACCTTATGGTGGAGAATTTGGAGTACCATGGATATAGAGAGACTTCTGAGGTTTACTACCTCGACCCTGCAAGGGAAGCCCCAGAAGGATTGATCTTGATGTTAGGACCTGAACAAGTTGATGATCTACTCCAGGCTCATGTAGGGACAAAAGTTTGTGATCTGTACATTGTCAATTATGAAAGTGACAATGATGATTATTATTAGGTCTATAGGTTCTGATTAGAGTTTTGTTCATCGTTGAGAGTTAGGGTTAAATAAAAAGTGAGATACGAATCTCTACTTTATATTTTAGAGTTGAAGAGATGAACAAAAAGAGTGATATGAATTTATGGAACAAAATTTTCTACAGTGTGTGACTGTGGGATATGATTGTCTACTTTCTTTTTTATAAAATAATCTAAGCATCTTTTATCATTATTGTATATTACCGTACTCGTACGTAAAAAATTGGAAAAAGATTAAAAAGTTTAACTAAACTAATTTTTGGCCAATAGTTACCCAAGATGACGTGGCGAGGTGGGACAAATCCCAGCGGCAACCACCTGATGCAGAATGGGCCTTTTCTCGTGTCAAGTACGTTTTGATTCGGCCCATTTCTGTTGGCGGCCCACGCCGCTAACCGTAATGCGCCCACGCAGTCCACGACCTAGCGTAATATATGGGGGTAGTTGGCGTCAAACCCTACACGAGGAACCGTGCAGCATTCATCTATTCGGCTATCGACGATCAATCAGGCCAATCCAGTTTAGAACCCAATCGCCTGGAACCAAGCCAGCTCCCATCGATCAGGCTAGGTGAGTATACTTTCCATCGTACCATTTCTTTCTATGTTCATAGCAGCGACTATCTTGCCGTGTGGCCGCCCGGGCAATCAGCCGGCGATCGAAGTATATCACACCAGAATGATACAGAAACAAAGTATATTCCTTCCTCTTTTCAAGGATTCTAACACATGTTTCGATTTATGGTTCAGGCACCATGGATCCGAAGCTGTTACATGAACGCGCAGACATGGACAGGATCGTGCACCAGGCCCGTGGGGAAATGGACAGCAAGTTGAAACTGGAGCGTGAGAACATGCTGGGTAGGGTTAAGTTACAGCGTCGTGTCTTGGACCAGAAGCTGCAGCATCACCGAGCGAGCATGGACAAAATGCTTTGTGAAGAGCGCGAGAACATGGACCAGATGTTAAAGCTTGAGCGTGAGAGCATGGATAGGAGGTTCCAACAAGAGCGTGAAGAAATGGACCGTACCAAAAAGATGGACCGTTTGTCAATGGATGCTGAGATCATGCAGGAGCGGGCACAGATGGACATGAAAGTGCTTGAGGAGCGACAGGAGATGGATTTAAAGATCCTATTGGAGGACGAGGTACACGAACCTTTTTATTATGTGCCATCTACAATACAAGACACCATATCAAACTATCATATTAACTTCATTGCAGCCTCCTACCAAACATGTACACAATGATAACATACCATCCCCCCAAGCGGATGAAGAATGCTTCCCACGGGTAATTAATATTATGCCACTTGTCCTATGCTCATTATTATATACATTCTTTATACCATGATTGTTCTTTTTTTCATGCAGAAAATTGTTATGGAATTCATAGTCCATGTGGTAGGTCCAGATTATTTTACCAATCCAGAAAAATATGAAGGGGAAAGGTGCGGTGGGATGACCTTCGTTGAACCCGGTGAAGTGGAGTGGTATGAAATGGTTGAAAATTTGGAGTATCATGGGTTTACAAGGTCGTCATCCGTTCTGTACTACCTCGACCCTACAAGTGACGCACCACTTGGGTTGGTCGAGATTTCGGGACCTACACAGGTCCAGGAAATGTTGCATGTTCATTCCGGAACAAAAAAATGTGATCTATACATTGTAGTCCATGATTCTAGTGACGGTTCAAGTAGCGACGAGGTACCTTATACTATATTTCCTGTACTTAATCTATCATAACGAGGCACATTCTGCTGCATATAGAACTTAATTGTCTATTTTTCAGGAGAACGAAGAACAGGAAGGTACAGGAAGTTCTGAAGAACATGAAAAGTTTATTGCTACAGTCGATGATATATCAAATGGAACACAAGTTGAAGTGCCTTCAGTTACTGCAAATAATGTGAGTTATTATTCCTAGATTTCCACTAATCCAGTGTCGATTTATGAGATGGTAATATTCTAATTTTGTTCTGTTTTCTAAATTTAGTTGAAACGGGACAGAGATTCATGGGGCTGCAACAAGACAGATGTAGACCAAAGCGAGGAGGGGTCCTCCCCACCTAACAAACAACATGCTGTGAGCGTCAGAAATAGCCGGGCATAGTCCTGTGGCATCATATATGTAAACTTTTTTTTAACTCACAAAATAGCATTGGTTTCTCATCGAAGAACATGATCAAAGCACTATGTTTACTGCTGGAATAAGATATTCAATTGCTGTACTACGTATTCTGAATCCTGCCTTGGTTGCTCGTCAATGCCAATCAATGTGACTTCCCTGCACCCTAAAATAGTTCTACCAAGCAGGTCGTCAACAAAAATGGCAACAATTTACTCGCAACACACAATCAGTACATGATAGGACGACATTAACCAAGCAGGAAAAGGCCTAACATTGTCTCCCCACCATCACCCTTGCAAGCACATCGCATAAGCGTAATATATTCCTACGGGGTTCAGAATTCATCACTGTCTAGACCAGAATTCATCATCGCCAGGGGCAATGGAGCCATTCACATGCACTGCCAGGCAGCCAACCACGTACGTGTGGCATGATCTGCGGTCCGGATTTTCGCTGCTAGGAGGAACTATGTGCACTGTTCGTGGCGCCATTGACCGTGCCAGCTTTCCCCTCTTTTTTTCCCCCGCCTTCCCATTTCCCATCCTGCTAGCAATTACTTCTACAATAGTTTTTTTTTGTTCAGAGGAAGGTAGAGATTTTATTTATGATTCATAGGGATTTTTACATTACGACCATCTCCCATGGTACATGCCATCTTCAAATAAGAAGCAATACAGAAAATTCACCCCGTGAAGAAAAAAACAAACAAAATTCTAGTAACAAAGTTGTTTTCCAAAAATTGTTGAAACTATTAAAGTGAGGTTTGCTTTAATATGTGGCACTCTTATGAAATGTTCTAACCAGTTGCCTGTCACTCCAGTCTCATGGATACTACAATTCTACAAACGAGACGTCATGCTTTGTGGCCAACCTCTCAGAAAAAAAATGGATGCAGCCTCGTTCTTTCATAAATGAAGAATAGCACGCCAGTGCGCCACTGTTATAAATATCGGCCTCAAATCTAAACTCCGCAAGCACCTGCCATAACAGGGGGGGCAATTCTCGCATCAACCAACCACTAGCAGATCTGCCCTGCAAGGCAACCAGGCGTTTGAACCATCTGAGGAATTCAGTATGCAACTATAGCTACGAGGAAACATGGCCGAGACCAAGATTCGTCCATCCCACTGTCACAAGTGCAGGGTGAGAATTGACTCCACATCCAAAGCTTCAAGGCCCAGCACCGCACCTGATGGCACCATGGCTTAAGACATTTAGACAGCTGCTGGAGATGGCAAAGGACAGCATTTACAGCAGCTTCAAATGAATGTTTCTTAGTCAACCAATCAGGCTTTTCATCCTGCATACCATAACAACAGAATATGAAAAGCATACCATAACAAGAGATTATGAAAAGTACAATGTATACTGTGGCTTAATTGTGCCATGATAATAGATTCAGTGAAGCATAAATCACCTCAACAGAGACAGATTTAGTTACCAAGATTCTGGAAGCTTCATTTTCTACAAATTACAAAAAAAATTAATGCCAACTGTGATATTAAGGATTCAAGTATGACAATTATCATACAAGTTATGTAAGTATTAAGTAAGCACCTTTTTCCTTCTCCTGGAGCAAGTACGGCGATTGTGTCCCTCCTCTTCGCAACGGCTGCATTTAAATGTCCGTGTTTCCTTTTTCATTCCCTTCTTATACTTCTTCGGCGCACCTCGGCCTTTCACATGCACAGGATCTAGAACCTTTCCCATGTTCATAGAATCTGCTTGCAGCACATCTGGAAGTACCGGACCATACCTCATGCATTTGTTTTTAATTCTAGGTGCGGTGCTAGCTTCTTCTTTCACATAACGTTTCATATGCTCATATGATTCATCAGATTGAGCAGCCCTGAAGGATGCTGCATCGCTCAATTTTCTTAACTCATGGTACCTCTCCTGGCCTTTTGAATACTCATACATGTAGTTTTTTCTGGTTGGAGGAAAGGCTGCCTTTGCACTCATCGTCCACCTGTCGAGAATGCAACAGTGCGGAAGTTGATCTTCTTGCAATATCCTCAGAACATAGAATATGTGAGAACATGGTGTGCCTATGCATTCCAACTTACGACAAGAACAACTAATTCCATATAGAGAGTCTTCCTTGAACTCGCAATGCACCTTGAACTCCTTCTCTCTATTGTCCTTCCTAGCCACAATGTACCAAAAAAATCACCTCCATCTAGCACCTCGATGATAGTACACTTGCTGGCAGCATTTATGCTCCATTTCACATTGTCAAAAACCGTAGGTGTGAACACTTGTGCAACATGCTTCTCAATAAATGATGCATCAGGCTCTGTGAATGGAACTGATTGTGATGCTGTAGCATCGAGCTTTGCCTCATTCCTGCGCAACACTCCAAGACACTTCTCATAGTGCTGCAACATGTCAAACAATGACATTTTTCCATCAAGGTGAGTATGAAGCCTAGAGTTTAGGCTTTCGCTGCGCTGATTGCTCCTCAGTCCTAAGAAACATTTTCCCTCTTGATATGCAGCACACCATAGGCTCCTCATTTCATACATCTGACGCAACCAATTGTCCTCAATAGACACTTTATTCCTCTCCATGAACTCTAACCATTTCCTCTCAAGCACTTCTGCAGGACATCTATCATAAAAAATTTCCTAAATTCTTCCTTAACATCATCATTATGCAAGTTCCGATATATGTTCTGCGCAATATGCCATATGCACAGCCTATGGTTTGAATTAGGCCAAACCACCCTGATTGCTCTCTGCATTGCAAGGTCTCCATCAGTGATAACTGAAACCGGGTGCTTCTGGGCCATGGCATCAGAAAATGTCCTCAACATCCACTCATATGACTCACATGTCTCATGAGATATAATTCCACAACCAAATATCACAGTGCTTCGATGGTGATTTAGTCCAACAAATGGCACAAAGGGCATATTGTACCGATTGGTTCTGTATGTGCTATCAAATACAACAACATCACCGAATGCTTCATATTCGAGTAGGCATTGAGAATCACACCAGAATAATCCATTTAGATGGCCTTCCCCATCAACCAAATACTTGAAAAAAAATTCAGGATCCCTATCTTGTCGCGCTTTTAGTGACGGATCACTGCCTGAGCATCGCCCTCAGAAATCATCTCTTGTTTAAACAGATGGCAGAAGTTATAGATGTCCCTATCTGTGAATCCAACATTATCAAACCCACCATACTGCATTTCTATAATATCCATGATTTGGTGTTTACGGATCCCAGCAAATTCCATCTCTACTATTGAAGCTTTCTGCTCATCACTAATTCTCCCGTGCGAACGCAGCAGACAAGCGAGCTCTCGTGTGGCCAAAGGATGGTTGTGTTCATCAATGAAGTCCTTGACATACCACTTCCATGTTTCAGTATCTTGTGCAATCACTATTCTAGCTCCACAACCAACTCGAGTAATGTTCTGTGCCTTCCTTTTCCTATTTTTATTATTCATGTACCTTGCTTCACGGAACCCTTCCCGACTGCAGACAAATTTCCTCAGAATGATCTCCTGGTTGGCTTTGTCCCACTCAACATAGCTTTTCCGCACACTAAACCCTTTCTCAAGGGCATACGCATTATAAAAATTAAAACCTTCCTCATCGCTAACAAATGATTTGCTAACAATCTCATTGTACTCCGATAGAGCCTCAGCGCTTAAATCAGCCATGTCTTTTTTCCCTACTTATAACACCCAAATCGGAAGATCTTAGATATAATCTCTACAAAATTTTCTATTACCACAGCTACTAATTAGGAGTTGCTTTCCTTATTCATTGAAGATTCAGTAAAGTTTAAGATAATATGTGGAATAGAATCTTACAATGGCTGGATTGAGTCCAGGGAGTTAGAAGAGAAGATTAAGGAAAACGCACACAGTAAGGTATCTACAAAATCTAACTCGAAGCCTACCATTAACAAATTAACTATCCTATAGAAAAAAGGTTACTCAGGTCTACAAGCCTTTCCTTGTCAGAGGCTGCGTTACATCTGTGAGACCACATGATGAGATCGTCGCGACATCTGGTCGCAATTTGGATATTAGATTCATCTTCACTTCGAAAAACTTTAACATTTCTACACTTCCATATGTTCCAGCACACACAGGTAAATTTTTAACAATTATTTTCTGTATTTATACATTAACTAGCGCACAATCTAGCCATGAAGGCAAATGAAAAAAAAAAACAACAGCTGCTTATGCCACTCAAGATTGCTTTACACAATGGTTACTATTCTTGCTGGCATCATGGATGAAATCGTCTCAGCATAAAAGAACAACTCAATTCACATATTTGAGTGCATAACCAGCCTAATACTGGTCATCAGTTAATAATGCCCACAAAACAACATAAAAAAATATTGACTTTAGCACATAAAGAGCATCAGAACACTTATGTATATCAAAACACTCAAAACTAAAGATACCAATACATCGGGTGGACAGTATGAATCTCACAAAGTGTTGTTCAAGGCCTCACCTTTAGATCGACACGGAATGCAAATCCCACGTTTAATATGTGACAGCTGAGTGCTTCATGATGCAAAATGACACCTTTACATTGAGAAGAAACAGCACACATGATTCTTTGACAGAAAAATTATTTCGTAAATTATCATCAATCTTTACCTCTCCACAATTTAATCCACGGCAGGAGGCCAGCTGCCCGGCAGGGACCTTCGGAGCAGCGGCGTGGCAACTCACCGACCAAGAGAACATCACCGGCTTTGGCGCTGAGAGGGCGAGGTCGATGGGCGGCGTCAACGGCGATGCAAGGGCGAGGGGCGCGGTGACGACGATGGACACCGTCGCTGCGAGATCCGGGTGCGTCGTGACACCGATGGTGAAGGTCGGCGGAGATGCGTGGGGATAGGCGACACGAGGTGGAGCCCCCGGCGGCGCTACACAGCTGCGAGGCGAGGCCGGCGAACCACCGAGGGAGAAGGCGGCGACGCTGCGAGGAGAGGGCAGCCGATCTACGAGGGCTAGGGTGGCGGCGCTGCGACGGAAGGCGGCGGATCTGCGAGGGCTAGGGCGGCGGCGCAGCCACGGCGCAGCCAGGGGAGCCCCACAGGATGCTGCGACGGCCGGCGGCGGCGCTGCGAGACGAGGTGGAGGCTTGGAGGCGGCGGCGGTGAGATACGAACTGAGGCGGAGCAGTTCTGTCGACGGAGGGAGGGTGGGAGGTATATTCATTAATGTACGTGAAATGACTAACCTGCCCTTAGTATTGTTAATTTATTTTTTCTAAATTCTAGCAAAAGTACCTGTAAGTACCAGCAAAAGTACTTAAAGTACCTGCAAGTACCTAGTAGTACCAGCTGGTACTTGCCAACCATTGTAAAATAGCTCCTAAAATTTATATGTGGTGTCCATATTCTTTTCGAGCCAATTGGTACTGTGGCTTTATCTTACCCTTTTTATATACTTATACTGAGATATTTGATGGTATGTTGTGGATTATTGGTAAGATGAGTTTATTTTCTTGCAAAAAATGTTTCCTCGGCAACAAACTATCAATTCTTGTTAGCTATTAGTAAATTGACTGTTCAGCAGCTTTATTTTTTCCTAGCAGCCCTGCTGCTGTTGCAAAACAATCAATTACAAGTACTGTAGTTTTATTAGCTTGCTGCTGCAGCCACAGCTGCAAAAATCTCTTCTGAATACGTGAGAAAAAAGTTAGCTTTATCTATGAACTTCTTCCGTGCTACGGAATCTGAAAATGAGTGTTGAGATAATTGTGTTTCTTTGTCAAGAAACTATGTACCTTTCAATAAACAATTATACACTGCTACTGTGATTCTGAGTTAAGCAAAATTAGGTACCACGACTGTAGAATTAATTTTCCTTATTATAAATCCATGCTATATTCATTTTCTTATTCTAAATCCTTGTTTTGTAACATAATTATGGTATAGATGCTCTGTGAATAATACTAAAATTTAATTTGTCACCCGTAGTAACGCTCGGGTACGAAGCTAGTGTCCTGTAAAAGCTGCATTTTGTTTTTGGAGGCGAAGGCGAAGTGTTTCTTACTTTTGGAGAACATTTGGTTTTTGGAGGTCCCAAAAGCTAGCAGTCAAAAGCGTGGTCTATAACTAAAAAAGCAACACCTAATCGCATGAGTCAAACAAATTAAGATGTAGAATGGAGGCGTTGAGCACTATTGATGATGAAAATTCCAAAAAAAAAAAATAGTTTAACTTTGGATCTAGGAAGTCAACACGTAAGGAATTCTCTTTGATAACTTAGGTATAGAGAATGCATGAAGGATTCATGGATTGTCTTCGCTGCCGGAAAAAAGGTGCATGACAATATATAAGAGTGAAATCACACGTTGATGGATAGTGGACAGGCACAAAATCCCGATAAAGTATGTTAGCTACCTCATCAAATATATAAGTACATAAGTATTGTATCAAGTGTTCGAAATAATAGGGAGCTATTAGTGACTTATCGATTAAATATTGTCTATTTGGTAGAGCTTCAAATCTAGATTTTTTTATACCACTAAGACTAAGTATTGTTAGTTCTGAGACATCTTGATGGAATTGACACAAAATAGCACAAAGATTAATCCTTTGTTCATAATGTTTAGACTAAGATACATATATTTGAACATTCAAAGAAATTCAATGTATCTTTTAGGTATATTAAAGATCTTCCATGAATTATTTATGTGGAGTATGTTTAACCTGTCGAACTATCCAGCATGGTTCAATTTATTCCCTTGTGGCTGGCGTGGTCCCATGTCAAACTGCCTTCAAAACCACCAAGGATGGAGAAATAGCCTTTTTTTTTTAAGAGTTGGAGAGTTGGGGGGGAATATAGGGTGCAATTGGTTCATCGCATTGGTCGCTCTGGCTAGGTCGTTGCCATGAACTCTTATTGGTTGGGTGCCTGCTTATTTATAGTAGGGCTTAGCCGATGTTGTTTGGTTACATTGCTGACTTCAATAGTCTGCTACGCTGCTCTCTTGTTCGCAAGCGGCTTTGACGCTTATGCCAGCCAGTCTCTCCAGAAACAAGCAAATTCTCCGTATCCGCCGAGCCTAGTTTTTTTCTAGAAAACCGGGCTTTATTTCATATGTTTTCTAGATGGATTATATACCAAATTCTACAAATACACCCTTGAAAGAACCAAACAACTATACTCCTGTCATTGCAAAAACTGCCCAGTCGTGCTCGTCGCCGGTGATCGGAGAAGCCTTCTGCAACTTGAAGTCGATCTCCTTTTGACAGGGCATTGAAGGTTTTCAATGGCACCAGGAATACCCTAAGACCGCTGAACACCCAGGCCATCGTCGATTGCCATCAACCATCACCTCGCGGAAGAGAACACAGAGAACCAATTCGCCAGGATCCCCATCACCAAAGAGCAAGCAAACCACCAAGAAAGGTAGGACAAAAAAACCAACGCAAAGACACGAGTTGGGACAGAAATCTCACAAGGAAAATTGACATGAACATACCCCTTGGAAAGACACAAAACTCAACACATCCATACCGACGAGACTATAACCGTCACGAACAAGGGAGTAGCAAAAGATCTACCTCTAGACTCCAGTAGCCAAAGCCGTGGATCAAGAGATCAGCGGCAACGTTGGTGTAATGGGCACCGACGTCACAAAGAAGTCACGGAGGGTTCGAACATAAATGATTCTAAAAAAAAACTATCGTCGATGGTCAATCCCATGCAAATAAGACCATCGTCAAGCACCACAACCACAACAGCCACCACCAACATCTTATTATCAGTGACATGGACACTAGCTGAGAAACAACACGAAATCACGAACCTCAACCCGCCACTGCCCAATCTTGCACCGTGTGGGCCTGGCTCACGTGTTGCTTCACCCATTTAAGACTCTATTTAGATTGGTCAATTTTACTATTCATTCATAATTTTATTCTATACATTAAAATTTTGCTTGCAAACTTGTTTGGTTCTCTAAGGTAGAATTGGCCCAAACATGGCCAAAAGTAGTCATGAGTCGAGAACTAATGCATATATATACTAGTACTACAGTATCCATCTACATGTCTTGTTGGCCTAGTAATAAATTGGGACATGCATGGTCCTCTCCCTAGGTAAGGTAACGATCGAACCACGTCTCGAGGCACGGCCAGTTGTCGTAATGGTAAACGGCGAGGTAGGACAGCGCCAACGACACCAGGGAGAAGAAGATGACCAGAGCCGAGCACACAAACACCCAGACGAGGTTGGCCTGCGCCTCGGCGGTGTTCGCCAAGCAGATCATCACTACCCCGAGGTCCACGACGCAGGCGCACAGGATTGCCTGAGAAAATTAAACCAATTGACGCTCGCTCGAGTTAGTGTGTGTGTGTGTGTGTGTGTGTGTGTGTGTGTGTGTGTGTGTGTGTGTGTGTGTGTATATATATATATATATATATATATATATATATATATGAGATATAATATATGATGCGCCGTACGTTGCATTGCATCGACATGAGCTGAGTTCGTCACCTGTGGCAGAATCAGGAAGTAGCGGAGGCGCTCGCGCCTCGCGGCCTCGCGGTGTGAGACGCGTGCTTGCTCCTCCACGCCGGGGCCCCGCTGGAGAATAATAGGCGCCGCTGGAGCCGGCGGACGGCGCCGGTGTCGTCGACGGCGTGGATCACGAACTGGGGCTCGTGGAGCGAGTAGTCGGAGTCGGAATCGGAGCCAGGGTCCACGGCGGCGGCGGCGGTACCCGGCTGCTGTCGCCGACGATGGGCGGAGCCTGATTTGTCATCGCGCGCGGGGGTGGTGGCGGCGCGCCGGGGACGCGGCGGCCACAGATGGCTTCGCTCTCGTTCCTCGTGTGTTCGTCCTGTTCGTCACCACGCGCGCGAGCACTTCGTCCAATTTGCGAGGGCGAAGAGGAGGATCGATGTCTATTTTGCAAGGGCGCGCTAAGTATCTCTACTTGCATTATCAGACTCGGGCTCCGCCAAAGACACGACGAGATTGAACCAACCAAGGCGAGTCCAATCTGGTCTCCGTTTGCTTGTTCACCAATAGATAAAAAAACAATATTTTTATCTTTTGACTTTATAAAAGCACGTTACAAAATGTTTCATCGCGGTGTGTAGCCAGAGCCTGTGAACACACGCCGACTCGAGGGCTTGTGATTTATCTTTTTCAGGCTATAAAATAAAAATATAATTTCGTCGTTACTGTTGTACAAAATCTATTCGTCCTTTTCTTTTCTGGAGTTGCTTATCAACCATTTGGTTTCAACTGTTGTCATTCTAAAAAAAAATGGTTTGAACTGTCAGGCTCGGATGATGATGTTTTCAGTGTCATTACCGTCTGAGCATATATAGCGTATCTGAGTGAGCACCCACTGGGAGTGACCAGCATTGTCAAGATGGATTTTGTTAGTGGGGGATGCTCAGCCACTCAGAAAATGTCCTCACCCCTCCTCACGCATTTTTGTGCTTATAGTTTTCTCATCTTCAACAAAGCGAGCCAAATCAAATGCGATAACAGCCGAGGGCTAGCTGGTGAAAACCAATAGCATGGCGCAGACATTTCTGCTACTATAACGACCAAGAACAAATTAACTGTAACTGCATATTCCTTTGAAAATAAAATAACAAGCTGAACTAGTGTTGAGTGTTGACAACTACTGCATGCATATGTTCTACTACAGGTCTACAACATATATCTTATATATATGTCGTTGACCTAATAATACATTGGCACATTGTAGTTATCCTCCCTAGGTGGGCTAGCGAGCCACCTGTCGAGGCAAGGCCAGCCGTCGTAGCGGTAAACGGCGAGGTAGGAGATCAGCATCGACACCAGCGTGGAGAGCATAACCAGAGCTGAGCACGTGGTCACCCAGGCGACGAGACTGGCCTGCATCTCAGGGTTGTTCGCAAAGCAGACCATCGTGATCCCGAGGGCCACGTTCCAGAAGCACAAAACCGCCTGAAAACCAAATCAATCCACACAACGGCCAGCTCGATCAACACTACACATCGATCTTCACATTGCATTATATATTGCATCTGATGAATTTGTTAGTTGTTAGTTACCTGGGGTAAGATCTGGAAGAAGCCGAGGCGCTCGAGCCTAGCCGCCTCGCGTTCCATGCGTTCGATGTATCCTCCTTGTTCCGGTGCGGCGATGGCGTCGAGCGCGGGTGGCGCCGGGCGGCGTTGTTGGACCGGGAGACGAGCCAGAGGAGCCCGCCGGCGTCGGCCGTCGACATGGTCGTCGACGGCGTGGATCACGAGCTCACGGAGCGAGTACTGGTGGTCCTGGTCGGAGTCGGAGTCAGAACCAGGGTCCACTGGCGGCGGCGGCGGCGGCGGCACAGCAGCCGCCGCGCTGGTGTCGCCGACGGTGAAAGGAGCCTTTGTCATTGCGCGTGTGGGAGGTGGTGGCGACGCGGCGAACAGATCGTTTCGTTGGTTTCCTGGTGCGCGTCCTGGCTGTTCGTTAGTACTACCTCCGTTCTTGAATATATGGCACCATTGACTTTTTTTCTTCGTTTGACTATTCGTCTTTTCTACAGATATTTATGCAATTAGATAAGTCTACTAGTTAAATCTAAAGTATTATCAATAATAGATGTAGTGGTACCCATTTTATGCTATTTAACAAAGTAACTAATAAAATATCATTGGTCAAAGTTGAAGAAAAAAGTCAATAGTGTCATATATTCAAGAACGGAGGTAGTAGTTACCATGCCCGTGCACGTACGTACACGAGCACTTTCTTTCCTTTTTTCTGGAAAAAAATATACAAACTGGGAAACTTTCGATTCGTATGGATTGAACAGGGGTGCATGTCGGACTCGATCTCGACCCGATACAGAAGCGGCAAGTCCAATTGTTTCAATGCATTAGGGCGTCTCCAGCGGGCAGCTATTTGACTAGCGAGGAGCGCGGTGACTAGGCTCGGTATTGACGTGGAATGAGGAAAACGAGAAAAATAGAAGTTGCTGGCGAGTACTTCGGCGCTAGCGAGGAGCACTGTGTGCTGGGCCCGTGTTATTTTTTTCTCTGCCTGCCAATCAAAAGGGTGCACGTAGAGAACTGAAGGAAATAATCTATTCAGATTTAACAGCTCACGGGAAAGTTGCTCCACATCAGCTAACGAAGTCGTCAGCTCCGCTGCGGACGCCCTTAGAAGAAGATCCAGACGAGTACCCGAAGATCTTAAATAAAAGACAGGTAAGATTTTATTTAAGGCTTTAAATTTGACACGGTCGTCAACGGCCACTGTCAATCGGCCAAAATATTATTTATTCCTCTTAATCAAGTGACAAGGAATATGTGCATATCTTCTGAAACAACAAAATATATTACTATTGCAGTATTGCTGGCAGAGGACGGGCAAAAAAAATATGGCGAAGTTGACTGGTCTTCAAACAAATCAAGCTTCTGTTGTACTTTGATGTTTGAATGTGCAAGGCATTTATCCCTTCTCTTCCTATAAGCTTATGCTCGGTGTATATATTAGTCAATTTTGAGATTACGTGAGAATCATAATATAGGGATAAAAAGATGAAAAATATATAGTTTTATGTTTTGATAGGCTCGAAAGTGGTCAAAAACAACATCATTTTTTAAAGAAAATGCTCGTTCGGAAGATCATCCCCGTTTTCACCCCTACACCCATCCCAACTCTATATGTGTGCCATGGCGTCATGGACTCATGGTGTTCGGTTGGTGGGATAGTCCGCCTATTGCTTGATTTGCACGACGAACATCTTTGATGGCATTGTCATTGTCGAGCGTTCACATTTCATCGACACTCTACTCATCTCATTTTGCTGCCACATGTGCATCGTATAGGGCTTAAACCAAGCAAGTTGAGTTGACATAGCTAGTTATCACGATGAAACTTACCCGGCCGGTTGTCCATCGCCAGGTCTGACTCGGTCGGTCGGCTCACCGAGTGTTCACATCTCAGTGTTGCTCTGCTAGTCTCATGTTGAATGTACACCGTGTATGTGTCTAAGGAACCGGTTCCTCTAGGACATTTTATAATATAGGCCAACAAATGGGTTTGGTGCTACACTGATTTAGATGCATAGTGGCACAATTCGTAACGGTATTCCTGTGTCCTATTCAACCTGCCACCGTGCATACTGTAGCTCGTGATCTCAGGCATTCACTCCAGATCAGATGACCTCATCGCTTTCTACCTCCCTCTGAGGCAGGCGAACGGTTTGTAACAATATTCCTGGTGTCTTATTCAAGTCGTCACCATACATATTGTACCTCGTGATCTCAGACATTCACTTCGGATCAGATGACCTCATCGCTTTCTACCTCCCCTAAGGTAGGCGAAAATCTCAATCCATGCGGAAAGGATTATCCCTATCTTTGTTTATGCTCCGTATTGGAACAAATGACTTTAATTCAACCACACTTGCGAACAAGTCGTCATTTATTTTATTTTCATTACAAGTGTTGTTTTTATTAAACTATGAACATATTCTTTTGGAAAAAATGAGTCTCTTCGCTTAAATTTGAAAACCTAAAAGTTATATCCTAGGAAAATCTAATCATTCAAATCTTCACTGTCCTTTGAGTCTTCGGTACACTTTGAGTTCTTATGGCGAAGTCTGAAAATTAAACGCCCCCTTGTTCGAATCATAATCACTTACTTTAATTGTGACCCCATCCCCTATCAATATTTGTTCTTTCCTGAAATATTACCTAGGATGAACACAGGATGATGGTGTTATTCTCTAGGCAAACGCGAAACATTTCGTTTGGTAGGGCCTCCATAACTAAACCTTCGAAAGCGACTTTTGCTTTTTTCTATCAAAATTTTATCTTATTTTTATATTTTTTATTTTAAAACTAGGAAGTTGATATCTGAAATGGTTCTAACTTTGAGTCACCTCATGGTCCCATCACGCTTGGCTTGGGCCCATATGGTAGTGGCACAAAGGTCTTTGTGAAGGGAAAGAAGATGACCTGTTTAGTTGGTACTCACTGAAAACAACTTTTGTCACGGTAACAGATCCTCCCGATCAAGCCAGCTGAGTAGCTGACGCAACGAAACCGACACGAGCGGCATCCACGGTCGAATCCAACCCGACCTGCCGGCTCGCAGTCGCGCAGCCTGGCCTTCCCCGCCAGCACGCTCACGTCACCCGCAACCCGGCAACGGCAATCAAACGAACCGCGGCCAAATTCCCCATTCCCCAGCCTCTCTTCCCCCTCCGAACCCTAACCCTACCCCGCCCGCCCGCCCGCCATGGATGAGGACGCCGGCGACGCCTGGCCGCCGCCGGACCCTCACCCCGCGCACGCGCACGCGCCCCATCCCCATCCCGCTCCCGCTCATGCCGCCCCGCAGGCCCCCGCCGCTGTCCCCTCGCAGCGGGACATGTCGGCGTCCCCCACCAGCTCCCGCTCCGTGACGGAGACGGTGAACGGCTCCCACCGCTTCGTCATCCAGGGCTACTCGCTCGCCAAGGGCATGGGCGTGGGCAAGCACATCGCCAGCGAGACCTTCTCCGTGGGGGGATTCCAGTGGGCGGTCTACTTCTACCCCGACGGGAAGAACCCCGAGGACAACTCCGCCTACGTCTCCGTCTTCATCGCGCTCGCCTCCGAGGGCACCGACGTCCGCGCGCTCTTCGAGCTCACGCTGCTCGACCAGAGCGGCAAGGGCAAGCACAAGGTCCACTCTCACTTCGACCGCTCCCTCGAGTCCGGACCCTACACGCTCAAGTACCGCGGATCCATGTGGTAAGCGCCCGTGCTGATAACTCTCTGTCCATTGTCGTCGTGCTTGGTCGTGTTGCGTTCGTTACTAGTATTAACTCATGCGGTTGTGATGAATTAGTGCCCGCATAGCTTTAATTCTGCAGTAGAATTTATATTCCATTTGGCATTAATCAATCAGGCCTGATGTAGTTGTGTTGATTTTGTTACTTGCTAGTATGAGACAGCTTCCATCGTGACCAGTTCGTACTCGTAATATTGAACATTCAGTTAGGGTTGATGTGGATGGGTTTGCATGGCTCTCTGGTGCTGTGCTGAATTAGTTCTGATTGCACATTACACTATTGAGTTGGTATCCGGATTAAAATGAGCTGAGGGGTCGTGAATTGGCAGCTCTGTGATTATGTTGCAAAACCGTACCCTGATGATTTGTTGGACTTCATTTGGGTGCTTGTGGCTATGGAAATGACTCCATGATGAATTTCTTGTGCACAAGGGCCTATTTGGTAAATGGCGATAATTAGCTAGTTTCCATTTTGGTCTTCAGTAGCCATATGAATTTCCCATTAATGGATATCTGTAGTTCTGTTCGAGTATCAATTCTTATGTGTGTGGGGTTATGAATGTTCATGTGCGACTTTGTTCTGACTCTTTGATTTGTATATGAGTTGTTTTGTATGCTTCACCCATAAATGGGCTGTACAATGAGCCAATGATTGATTTTCCACTGTCGAAGTTTAGAGCACTCACATATAGAGTCATGCTTGAACTGCGCATATATGTGGCTGTTTGGTCAAATTCTGATTTCGTGTCCTGTTAATGATGTTGTTGAATGTATTTTTTCATTTGCTGTAGTTGTTTCTACTAGTTTTATTGTTAAAGCATATTGTGAATTGGTCATGTTCATGTTTGAATAGGTTTTGAGTTTTCTGTTTACCTTCTCCTGGTGTTGCATTATTCCTTATGCATTTGATCACCTTTTCAGTAAACTTATATAGTTATAATTTGGCTACAGTTTTTATTCACGAATTAAATTGCCCCAAGTGTTGAGTTGAAGACTAGAATTAGTGAGTTGATGTTTGTTTATTATTTTTTCTAAGATACATGTTGCGTCAATGATTTTGTGAGTGGCAATGGTGGGGGTTGCCTGTCCCTTCTCCATTGAATTGGTGATCCTCATCTTTCAGCAAAAGAAATCTTGAAACTTGCCTGGAATATTGTTTGGTTTGACACATGTATACTTTTGTTTTTGAGGTCCCTGGATTTGATATTTTTTGTTTGACTCCTTTCTTTTGTCATGGTGGTATGTTTGTTGATAGTGCAAATCTGCAATTAGCAGCAGTGATTCTATTCAAATGTGTACATTTCGAGTTTTGTATTGTTAATACATTTGCACTTCAATACTCTGGTTCATTGATTGATTTGATCTAGTGCAAGTAGCAGTCTGCTTAGTTATTTTGAATTCTTACTGCTGGAACCAATTCAATTTTAAGTGTAAAAATATTCGCTTTTGATGCATTGTTAAATTGAGAGATAAATAAAGCTCACTCAACATTTCTTCATGTGGAAACTGTTATGTGTGGATTTTATTTGCTGTTGCAATACTGTGCCATTCCATTAAGTAATGACACCCAGTCAGCTTCTGAGAAATGAGTTTAATTCTTTCTTTCAGGGGTTACAAACGATTCTTTCGGCGAACTGCCCTTGAGACATCGGATTTTCTTAAAGACGATTGCCTGAAGATAAATTGCACTGTGGGCGTTGTTGTGTCAACTATTGATTACTCCAGACCACACTCTATCCAGGTTCCAGAGTCAGACATTGGATATCATTTTGGTTCACTGCTGGACAATCAGGAAGGTGTTGATGTCATTCTTAATGTGGGGGGAGAGAGGTTCCATGCCCATAAGTTAGTATTGGCTGCACGGTCTCATGTGTTCAGATCTCAACTTTTTGATGATGAATCTGATGGAGAGAAGAGCGAGGTTGATGAGAGTGATGAACTCAAAGAGTTTTGTATTGATGATATGGAGCCAAAAGTTTTCAAGGTCTGTTGCTGTTCCTATGCTGAGCTTATCCTTACAGTATAACAGTGACCAGCAGATACTTACTGTACGTGAATATTTGTTGCAGGCAATGCTTCATTTCATCTATAGAGATACCCTTGTTGATGATAACGAGTTGGGCGCATCAAGCTCTGATGGTTCTGTCTTTGATACTCTGGCAGCGAAGTTGTTGGCTGCAGCAGACAAGTATGACTTAGGAAGGCTAAGACTGCTATGTGAGTCTTACCTGTGCAAGGGCATATCAGTGGCCTCAGTTGCGAGCACGCTAGCATTGGCTGATCGTCACCGTGCTATGGAGCTTAAAGCTGTTTGCCTAAAATTTGCTGCAGAAAATCTTCAGGTACCAACACTTTTCATACCATATATTGCTTCGGATTATGACATCCAAGTTGCCTAGTATTTGCTATGAAAATTGTTGGCGGTTGGAAAATATTGGAAGTCTGCTGTCATAAAGAGGAGAGAAAAATAGCATGAAAAGTAGTTAAAAAAACTTTGTTCTCTCTTTTCTCTGAGTTGAGGTTCGATATTTCCATTATCGTAAATAATGGAAATACAATAGTTTGAGTAGAAGATGACGGGAAAAGAGAGAAGATTGGCAGGCAGGCCCTAGTTTTCTACCTAGGCCACTTAATATTATTCGAGCAAATAATCTAAAGCTCCTAGATCTGAGTTTAAAACCAACATTTCAACTAAAAGAGGTGATCATAGTGTGACCCATGTGTTAAAAAACTTCATTCTTATGGTTTTTATCCTGGCATGCGTTTTACCTTTTTTGCTTTTTGCCAGCTACATGTTTATTGGTATATCCTCGTAGAAGTATGTATTTTTGACCAATATAGAATATAGATGCATGTTTCTTGTAAGTACAGTATGCATGAGCCACCTACATTATTAAAGTTTGATAGGCATTCGTACAATCAGCTCTGTAGATCAGCAGAGTGCCATCTTTGTCCAGTAATTTTTTTAACGGCCTAAGCTGTGTTTAAATATTAACTGAATGCAATTTTTTTAAGGTTGCCAATTCAGTAGGAGATAGTTCTCAGACGCTGAGACCCAGTATGCGTTAGTGTCTAGTTTTCTGATAGCAGTGTATGGCTCATTGGTGTTGTGTTATATGTTGTACATTAGCAATCCTAGTTGTGAATATAAAGGTAGCTAACTGAAGTAGACTCTGGGCTGCAGCATGTTGTCATTAGCAGCTTTTGGATGTGACTAATACGACATGCTACTATGCTAGAATATCATACCTATAAAATGTTTGCTAATGGGGATCATCTATGTAGCAAGTATCTAGTTTATCAGTGCTTACATCCACATCTTTGTTGGAGTTGTGTCGACCTATCCATTTCCGTAATTGGTAATTTCAGGGTTTCCCTATGGAATCTGGATACTATCAGAAATTTATTTGTCTACATACCGGTGTTTAATATTTGTTTGATTTACTTGCTTAATTAAATTCGTACAGATCCTGGCGCAGTTAAGTTTGTAAAGCTCCATAACACATTCCAGATACCTTTATGTCTCTGCAGCTGTAATCCGGACTGAGGGTTCCTTTACCTCAGGGACAACTGCCCATCACTGCAGTCAGAGATACTGAAAACTGTTGCGGGGTGCGAGGAGCCATGCATTAGTGGCGGGAAGGAGCCATGCCAGAGCGTTTGTGCGCAGCTCTCGGATGGCGGCGACACCACTGGGCGCAGGGTTAGGCAAAGACTCTGAGGCCACCCCAGAATTCTGACATGGTTGGCCAACCCTTGCTCTGTAAATGACGATGACGATTCGTCCTGTATGTGAAGAAAAAAACAATTTTAAATAGCTGTGACTAGCTGTATCTTAACATGCTTCTTACATCTTCAACTGGCATCTTGTTTGTAATTAGTTGATTGTTTGGTCCCGGAACAGTTGACTCGTTGTGTAGACAGCCACAGCCACAGCCTGAGTCACGATGAAGTGGTGTGCTCTTGTCCTGGCAGCTTGGGTAGTTGGGTTTGAAGCTGTCTGCTGTGCTACTAACCCATTCATTTCTCTGTATTCTTCTCTCGAGCGGAAGGTAGCAGGTAGCGCTGAGGAGGTAGATTGTTTGGGAGTGGTTACAATTTTTTTAGCCTGTTGGCAAGTATTATTCGCATGGATTCTGTATTTCCTTTGGCTAGTAGTAATCCGTAATTCTCAATTATGAGAGGTGATGAATGTGTACAGTACATACAATTTGTTACAGCGCCAGAAAGGAGCAAGTACCATGGTCATATCTTGTAATCGAACATGTCATCATGTCTTGAGTAATTGAACATGGCCCATGACCTCACCGTCAGTCATCCACTTGACCACTTGGCCTCGTACTAACGGTTTGGGCCTTTTGGCTAGGCAGTGCTTGCTGCAAGAATTTTTCTGCCAGAAAATGACACAAGTTACCTTGCGGAAATACGTAAACGGCACGACGGGGAGACCAGCTATGGTTTTTTTCTACCCGGAAAATATTACGGAGGGGTAAGTTTAGTTGACACGTCAAATCGAGCGAAAAGTGGTGGAATCGATTTCAATCCAGGGCGGCGATCTTTTCCCACGTACTGCCGACCTCTCTCCACGGCTGCCGCCAGCCCGGCCGGCCCACCACCTCCACGAGATGCGATACCCACACCCCTGGCCCCACGCATTCGGCCCACCGGCCCACCGCCCATGTAAACTTATGCCCACGTCACTGACTGTGGGTCCCGTGGAATCACGTCCCACTCGTCAGAGAGCTGAAAGGCAAACGAATATGGCATGGCGTGGAGTCGGTGTAGCTGACGTACGGGCCCTGGTCCAACACCTGTCAGTGACCTGGACGGCCGAGCGGTGCCAAACTCCTTCCCGCGAGGACGTCGGCCGGTGGGGCCACTGGAGGAATGACCCACCGGTCAGTGGCCTCGAGCCGCCTCCTGCGTGGAAACGAAGCGAGGTCGCATGGAGTGGGGAGGGCCCACCGCCCCGCGTGGGCGTCGCGGCCTCCACTCTTTTCCACCCGTGAAACTTTTCTCCCGCACACACACGCGACCCACCCCCTTCCCTCCCTTCCCCTTTCTCTCTCTCTCGCGTCCCTCGAAGCTTCTCTGATTCCAGACGCAACCCCGGGGTCAGGGGGCGATAAGAGAACGAACGACCTGCCAGGGAGCGGGCGAGCGAGCTGCGGGAGAATCGTAACACTAGCTAGGGTTTGAGGCGCCGGTGGAGCACCGGCTTCGCGGCGGCGGCGAGATGTCGACGCCGCGAGGAAGCGGCTGATGCGGACTTCAAGCGCCTGCAGCAGGACCCGCCCGCCGGGATCAGCGGCGCGCCGCACGACACAACATCATGCTCTGGAACGCCGTCATATTCGGGTGGGTGATCCCTCGCGGCTCCTTTGATCTCCATTCCTCGCCCCTGGAGCTCGATGGTCCGTCCCCTGTTCTAGGTTTTGGGGGGCTCTGGATCTCGGGGCTGTGGGAGACTAGGTCTCAGATATATTACATTATATTTTACTAGTATTTGGGGTGCTGATGATGGATGGTTTCATGTGGTTTTGCAGGCCGGACGACACACCCTGGGACGGAGGTGAGATTCGCCCGCTTTGATCCCCTTCTGATTTGTAAACGATTTTACTGCTTGTTTGTGTGGTTGCTGGTTGCTTTTAATGTGGTCTAGTTGTGAATCATGCATGCATAGCTGCAGATAGGTAGTTTGTATTAGGGATTTGGTGTGCGCTGGAACTGAGACTTGTGTAGGCAGCTCTAGACTGTCTTTTGTCCTTGTGCACATTGATTGATCTGCTGGTTGTCCGTTCTTGCGGGGAAAATCCGATATGTGTCTTGTTCTGTGTTGATCCGTTGAACGGTTCTCTCTGGAGCATGCAGTGGCAGGGCGACGTTTCACGTTTAGAGCTGCAAATCTGTAACGGCTTTGTCTTACGTTAAATAAGAAAGCGACAAATTTTGCATGGCAATAACGATAGATAGCCGCACTAGGCTAGAGCTCTGAATCGTTGTCTTTGTTATCCTTTTAATCGAAAGGACAAATTTTGCATGGTATGCTTACTTAGTAAGTAATTCCACTTGTGGTTTGCAGAAACTGCCAAGTAGTTAACCGTTTGAGAGTTGTCTCTGGATCTTATGACCGCAGGAGCGTTGGTGAGGTTTAGAGCTGCAATTCTGCCAACGGCTTGATTTCCATTAAAATAAGAAGTTTTGCTTGGCAATATTATAGGCACCCACTAGGCTGCAGCTGTAATTCCATTGCTCTTTTGGTTTCCGGTAACTGAAAGCACAAATTTTGCATGGTATAGCAAAAAGTACTGACTGAGTAATATTCAAACTAGACTAGTCATGTAACATAGGCCTTGCCAAGAGCGACAGGTTCTAGCTGCGCATACTATACCCTCCCCCTTGTTAGTTCACTCCTTGATTCTTACCTAGCAAGGATGAACTGTGTGAGCGCAATCTGACGCGAGGATGGCCGGCCTCAAAATGTGTTTGTTAATTTCTCTTATCATTTCACACATGATAATTTGGTCGCAAGTTGCACAAACTAGTTTATTTTTAATCTTGAAGAATAATCATAGCGAACATAAAAAGGAAATTCATCCTTGCATAAATATACAAGGTGTGGCATCATGTCATATCATCCCACTCCACCCCTATTCACCTCGCAATGGAGACACTAATCAATTAACAAGTGTATCTGTTGTGCATACTTCAAAAAATGTTACTTTCTATAAAAAAAGGCACATGTTACTGTTTTGTTGTACAGTAACACAATAATGCGGTAACAAATAACACAACAGCTTCAGGGGGGAAAGGCTTTCTTATGATTGGAATTGGCCAATGGGATTTGTGTCCATTCAAGTTTAGTAATGAGTGTGTTAAAAAGCAACATACAATTATGCAGATTCTTGACATGAGCTGGATTATTATTAATTTTTTAATGAAGAATTTAGTAAGCCATCCTACAAGGTATACTTAACCCTCTTGATCCTTAATTAGACAT
>JACEFO010000070.1:0-173265 GCA_015342445.1 Digitaria exilis
TTGCTAGTAATGTGGTCTGTGGCTCCACTGTCCCACCATACCATTAAAGTGTTCCAAAACCCATATCTCAGTTGATGCCACTTCTGCAAGTCCATTGGGTTTGCTGCTGATCATCCCTCATCATCCTCGTCGTAGCGGTACAGGCATCTGAGCTTCATGTCCTTCCTCTTGCATATTTGACAGACCGGCTTGACGTTACTGTCCTCTCTTGGGCACATTAGCGCATTGTTGTTGCTTCTGCGGCCTGATCCCCAGAACCATTGCCACTGCTTACGTCTCGTCCACGATATTACCGCGTCCACGAGAAGCCACCACGTCCCGCCCTCAGCTTAGCGAGGACTGGTACGTGCTTCACCTGGTACATCTCCATCGTAAGTCATAGGCCATCAGTTGAGATACAGATCCTCAGGGAACAGATCAGACGTCCAAGCATGCAGACACAAAGGATTGTAATCATAGCCGAGGCCATCAGAATATGTGAGCCATCTCACCATTCTTCTATAGGCTTACCAACAGCAGCAAGTTCATCTCTACTGCACACATCTGTGAAATAGCCAAGTAGTCATTGCTGCCCTTTTGAGGGTGGCAAGTTGCATGCGCTTAGTCACCCGCGCCATGGAGTGTGCCGAAGGATTGGCCTCCAATGCACTCCAGGACCTCTCAGAGACATCAAGGTCCGTGACACGCGCCAGGATATCCTCGGAGATAGATCGCAGCAATATAGCTGAGTATGCTGATCCTTCAGCAACCATGAGTCGTACTCAGGATTGGTACGATCTCTTCTTCTCTCGCATCTCCGACCTCCATTGTCTTGGCCGGTCTGATGGTAGAACCGTCGAGGATACCCCATGAGTGGGCACCACGAACAGCCGGAAAAAATCGCGCCTTCCAGGATAGATGATGTCGCGAGTTAGCTTCTCTGCACAGTGGCCCTAACTGACCGTGAAGGAAGATGGAGATGACGCCATGGAAGAGCTAAAGAGGTTGTAGATGTATCTTGGAAGAAGATGCTCTGATTATGGGAACAACGTGATCACCAAACTCGGACGTAATTCACGTGTTTGCGTGTGCTTGATTATATAGGCCAAAGCTCTGAAGAGTATACAAGTAGTTTGAGTACAACTTGACATGCAAGCAATATTATCAATTCCTATCTCTATCGGACACGAGTTCCTACATCATCAGGACTCACCAAACGTATTGACTGATAGGATACGTTTGTTATACAAGGAACGGTACTTCATTAACACCAGATCCTATTTTACAACCCAACATATAAAATTAGGGGCTTCAAATTGCATACCAACTCAGTCGGCGGAGCATGGTATCCCATACACTAGTGGGCATTAACAAACGTGGGACCCATGTTTAGAGAGAGGATGGGAGGCATCTACAATCTAGAGATACCCCTCCTGCGCAAGTTTGGAGGAGAAATTGTAGGAGGGCAATGCATAAATAAGAGGTGATGTTTAGAGCTCACCACTAGAGATGGTTTTGCTTGACTCCTAATTAGATAGTAACTCATTTTAAACTCCCCACTGGAGATGCTCTTAGTCACCAATCCCATAAATCTATACTGATCTATTGTGAACGGTTGGTTACTGCGGTGTATGGATCATGCAAGATGGTGATTATGATCTGTAGAGGAAACCGGCTCCACTGGTCATATGATGTCATGCGTGTCCTGGAAGAGGAGCGCGGGCTTGTCTGACGGAGGCGCAGGAGGGATCTCACAATCTACCAACTCTGGCGGCAACGGTACGCCATGTGATGTGTGTGTGTTGAGGGGGGGGGAGGGGTGATGGCAAAAAGGGCAGGCCCCAGTGGGCATAGTTGTCTAGTAGCGAGCATCTCCAAGAGACTAGGTATCATGTTAGCTAAATTAAGAGAATTTACCCCCTTTGTTAACATGAAACGTCCAAAACTATGAAGTATCCAACAGGCCTATGCAAAACTTGACTCTATATTCAAACAACCTCCATGTCATCCATCCTGATCAATCCCACGGACTGTTGTACGTGATTCTGTTTCAAGTCCATCTCTATCTCCTGACAAATCAAAACAACCAATGCTCCTTTCTGGTTTTCAAGTTCTCCGGCTCTGCTGAATTCTAAAGCAATCAGCAAAGAACTTCTAAAGCAAAACGCAAGAACAATGTTTAACGTCCAAAGCGAACCCATCTGTATCTATCTGGCAAACAAAATGAATGCGCAATTCCCGCAACATATTCCTTTTTACAGTTCTTGCTTCCTTTTCAATCACTGTGATAAATCTCAGAGCCCTTCTGCAACGGGGCCGGACGCAGGAGCAGCGCAGAAGAGACAGCACGGAGGCTGCGGCGGGCGCGGTGGAAAGGAGGGAGAAGTGCGCGCGGGGCGACGATAGCGAGCGTCAGGGGCTCGGGAAAGATGCCGAGGGGACACGGCCGGATACAGTGCCTGGATGGATAGCTGGGTTTACAATAGCTGTTGGATTTTGGACTTTTGCTTCTTTTTCTTTTTTTACAAAATACAACACCAGATACAAGATCTCTTGGAGATGCTCACACTCACTTCCTGTAAGCCACTTCTTTTTTATCTCCTCCCTCGAAGGCTCGAAGTCACTAGCTGCAAACACTACTACACATGTGCTTCAGCTGTCGTTGTATGTTTCCTTTAACACAAACCTTAGGCAGTGTTTTAACAATTCGGCCCGTCGTATCTGGCTTCCATGGGCCTGTGTCTGGCCCATAAAGATCTGGGCTGGGCCACATAGTGCCGCAGAGAGGTGGAGAGAGCTCGGCGCGACCTTCCCAGCATGCGCAGCAACGAGGCAGCGGCGGACTTCCGGCCGGAGAAGCGGCGGCGCTGGTTGACGGAAGAGTCGGAGATGAGGAGAGGCGGCACAGCGCCTGAGATATTGGAGGTAGATGTCACTCTCTCTCTACCTTGTCAGGTTGCACGGGAGCATGCCATTTGATTACGGAACTTCGTCAGGTTTTGATAATTGCTTTGCTCGTCTCCTTTCAGATGGTATGGGGGTAAGTGTCGATCACTAGTCCTCCTGCACGCGATTGTGTTCTGTTCTGATCAAGTGATGTTGATTCATCTTGACAATGTTGTAAGCTTCCTTCAGATGGAAGAAAGAAAAAAGATGTTGGTTATTGTGAGCCACCAATTAAGGTCAGTTGTAGTGATCGCTCAAGTCAGCAATTGAAGGTGACAAGGACATGACAAAAGGCTCGAAAAGACCTTTTGGGGACGAGACAACGACCTTACTGCTTCAAAGCTGTCCGGCGTGCTTTGTGCTGTGACACTGAGGCTTCACCACATATCCCACCATAAGAATCAACTACTTCCATCTCAGCGGTAAAGAACAAACACACCAAGATGAAGGATGACTATATGCACATTTCTGTACCACACAAATTAAAAGCTCACAAAGTCACCGTAGTAGATTGCACGCACCAAAATATACAGCTCCTGTTCTTCTTTCCTCAGAAGAGCAGTAGTCTCCACATGGAGGAGTTCATGGCGGCTGCGGCACAAGTGGTGGTGGAGCCGTTCTTCAGGAGATAGTGAGCAGAGGCGCCTCCTTGGTGCTTGGCAAGCGCAAGGACAAGGCCTCCCAAGGCCACTACCTGGAGAGGCTCAACAAAGCAGTCCACGAGGTGGAGTTCATCCTAGAGAGAACAGCAAAGCTTCCAATCACAGAGGTCTCTCTGCTTCGTGACAGGATTGAACTGAAGCGTGACTTCATCCAGTCCCCTTGTCTGCTCATCAACAAGCAGCACAAGAAGTCGAAAACATCACAAGGCCAGCAAGATACCTTGCGAGCGGTCACGTGTTCCTCTTCCCATCCTCAAGGTTTGTTGGCTACTCGACCTGCCATGTTTCTCGTATCTTCTTTCATTGCCGCGAGCAAGGACGACCTGTGGTTGAGCAGCGATGTTGTTGAACGATTTGAGCAGTTTGCAGACTCTGCTAGGAACATTCTAACACGTGTGGAGTCCAGCTGTTCGCTACGGCGCTGGATGTGTTTCTCTAGCCCTCTTGTTAGGCACCTCTTCGAATGGAAAACTCTCATTTACAGAAAGGTGCAGGAAGATCAAGAGCGCAGGTTTTGCATGTGGCCCGCACGCTTAGAAGAGGACCGCGGCGTAGAGGTGCATATAGACTACAAGTATTTGGATCACAAGAGGCCAGAGAAAAGTTTCTCCCTTTGGTTTGTGCTAAGACTCTCAGAAAGCACTGACATAGCTGGGGTTGCTATGGATTGTTTGCAGTCATTGGCATCTCAGTTCAAGCTTCAGGCTGACACTGCAATGGGAGAACTCACCCTACTAGCTAATCTGCAAGATGTTTCGCACTCTAATGCTCCTCCCTGGGTTGGCATTCAAGAGAAACATTACAAAATTATCCAAACATGTCGCCCAGATCCATTATGTTGCATAGCAAGAGGGCACGGACCTTGTGCTAATAACAACATTGTCCCGTCAGAGCTATCACAGGTATTCCCAGAGGAAGTTATTCTTTTCAAATTCAAGTGCTACATTTCAGCCCTGGAATACAACCTGTGTGTCTCATCACATCATGTGGGCAAAAGAAGTGTCATGAGAAACCGGAGTCCACCTTTGAAGCTGACGGTTTCCCTGCAGCCTCATTATGTGCATGATGAGCGGTTGCAGGCAAGTTATGCAGTTGAGGCAATTGGAGACAACGATGACGAATGTGTAGATGTTAGCATACAACAACTGGGAGAAACGGTAAGATCAGATGCTATAAATTGTTTCTTACATCAGCCACAGATCACAAACTACTCAATCAGGTGGGTCACTAAACATGGTGTTGCCAAGTTTCATGTGAGAAAAAGAAAGCACATAAGGAGCAGCTGCGCCCAAAACCACCAAGCAGCAGGTCCAAGACCTCAACAAGTGCAAAGACAGAAGAGAAAAGAGTTAAAACCCAGTGGGGAAATCCCCTGCTGTTCTGGTCAAAAAAAGAGGTGGTAGGAGAGGACATCTACAACCTACTGTCCCCACCATTCTTCATGGTCATTATCTAGCAAACTTGACAGGAAGAGCATAAGGTTCATCACAGACTAATGTGCTACACTTTTATAAATTAATGTAATTTTATTCCATGTAGCCTATGTGTGTTTAAACGGAAGTGTCAAGAAGTAACCTGTGTCAAGTGAAATTGATTGGCCTACTAAATTAAAATTGATTCTGTGATCACAAAGACTTCGATGAGGTCCTTTAGAACTGACCATGATAAACATGTCCAGCAGAGAGCCTCTACAGGACGCCAAGAACAGCGTACTGAAGATGGAATTGTTCACTCTTCCATGCAAGTCTTGGTATTGAGCGGCACACCTGAATTCTTATTTTGGCTACTCTTAGCCCTAGCTGGCCATAGCATGGTCTCATCTGTGAAAATATGTGAAGAACTTGTAAGCAGTTTCATTTGAAAACAGCATAAGTGGCCTCATGTCTGCAACATGTAACTAGAATTAGCAAAGAGAGCATCAAGAGACATTGTGTAGGCAAACACCAAGCTTAATAATTTGTAGTTCCAATTTTGGGCATGTCTGCTGAAGATATTGTGTTCATTGTGCAATGCATTAGGCCTGCAAAAGGCCCAATTATCTAAACAGAATACTAGCAAATATTTCAAGCCCCGCAAAGTGCCAACTGCTGCAGATTCACCTTGTTGGATTTGTAAACCAGCCAGGTATCTCATCACATAGTAGATAGTACTGTCCAACCTGGAAAGTACCAAGCACTTTGCTGCATGCGCAACCAGGAAATGGCAAAGATAGAATATACTAATAAATAACATAAAAATATTTTATCACCAGCTTTGCTGTCAATACAAAAAAAAGCAAACCAATCCTTCCTAGGCATATCTTGCCAATATACAAATTTGTCCTTAGCAAGTCTAACATGACCAAAATAAAATTATCAAGAATTGTCCCCATTCACAAGTATATATGAACCTGTCAAATACATTATCGTGAAAAATTATCAAGAGTTGCATTCAGTTTTCGCAAGAATTGGCAATATGAAGATTGTACCCAAAAGGTGGGCAATAATTGCTTATCTTGAAGTGAAGCGTGAGGCAGGAGGACTAGTCAAAAGTATCGCAGAGCCTGTGTGATGGGGCTACATCCAACAGAACAACCAGGGGCGGAGCTAGCGGAAACTTGAGGGGGGTGCGACACTTCATCTCAATTAAAAGTGTTCAAGCAATCATCTTAAAAAAAATTAAAACGACATAATATAAAATATTGGTTCAATACAAAAGTACTCAAGTAGTGGTAATAGTATTTATGATTTACCAAAATAAGCCAAGTGTAGCGAGTGATGTCATGCCCATGCCACAGTCACATACAAAATATATGAACCTCAAGATCCTCTGTTCCTCTCTGCTTCCATAAAAGAGAAGAAACATGTCAATTTCAATCAAACAAATTATAGAATAGATAAATGCAAAAATGAAACAGATTTATACCTGTTAGAAATTATAGAATAGATAAATGCATCTTCAATCTTTCTTTCCTATGATAACCATTCCAGCCATCAATAACAAAAAGCTTTGTATCCAGCATCCTTCTTTTCCATGAATAAGAAACAGAAAAAACAATATGCCCTGTCTTTTGATTCGCTATACTCAAGCCAATCTCCAAACTCATCAAACCATTCTAGTTGAAACCTTCTTAGGTTTTCTGTTTCTCCAATCTGTGAACAAGGGAAAATGCATGTACGAGGTTGGCAAGGTCCATTCTCTAAGTATTTTCTTCTCACTTTCTCTCTTGATTAGGGTGATAAGAATCAATTGGTTTCCTCAAGCCTGGATCATATTTTATCTCTTCTTCCCAATTAATCTCGGGCAATAGTGGACTCATTAAAGGGTTGACACAATCTTGGTCTGGTGCTTGTCTTTTAAAAAACCTTTCCATGTCCTATTGTTGTACCTATCAATATTCAGATTTCACATTTCAGTGTCCATCCAGTCACAATAGCAGGAGAAACAAAACCCTAATTACAATTAAAAATCTAACCAAACAACCCTAGAATCTGTACAAGAACAAAACAACTGAAATAAAATTAGATGCTCGACTTGATGGGAACTGAAATAAGTAACAACATTTTTTAGAGGCTTTACCCTTTTGATCCACACGAATTGCGGAATTGGAGTTTGGAGGGCAGGTGCCCTTGGCGTGCAACTCAAATCTCTAGACTGGACGAGGGGTCTTAGGCTCTGGCCGTTGGCGCCTGGCCGCCCAGGCAGCAGCCAGCGCCCAGCGAGAGCCTCCTCTGGTGCCCTCCCGCGAGCTTCGATTCTGCTATATCATTTTCGCCATGGGAGATTGGAAAAAGGAGAGAAGCCGAGAGGGCGGGAGAGAGAAGAGAGGAGGCGGGCGGAAGGCGAAACGCAGAAACGAATAGTCGCGAGTCCTAGTGAGTGGCCGATGGGATCTGTGTGCCATGCGTGTGTTAGTCCAGGGGCAGGTGAAAAGCTAAAAGGGCCTGCGTGATTGATTTTGGGCTGGAATAGATGGGTGAGTTGGGCTGTTTTGACTTGGGCTGTGGGTGCAGCATGTTGGGCCAGGGGGTGCTAAAAGGGTGAAATTTTGACAGCTATAACTACACTTTGGTTTGGGCCTGGGTGCAGCCGCACCCACACCTGCCTACATGGATCCGCCCCTGAGAACAACAGTGACAGCCAAGTGGTCGATCATCAGCCACACAAGCTTTGCAAGCCATAGCGTTCTGAGGAATTTACAGTTTTACACCGCAGCTTCCTTCCTCCGTGTGTCATGTGTGATCCAGCAGAACCATCCGCTCCGTTTCCCTTACTTTTCCAGCTCGTTTGGTCTTTGGAGCCACCCATCAATTCCACTTGTTCACACACGTGGCTGCTGTTTATGCACTTCTACTTTGCAGAACTGAATTTCCTCCTGGTTGCACTTGTATACATCCTCCTGGTTTTTGTCGAGATTGTATGGACAATATATGCTTCAATATGAATCTACCAAAAACATAGAGCCCATTATCAATAAAAAAATGTCTCAATATGAATCTACCAAAAACATATAGCCCATTATCAATTGAAAAACCAATAGGTGACCAATAAAAGAATATACCAATTACGTATACCTCATTTATTTTGTATTTTATTTTCTACACTAATTAACACACAAACACTAAATTATAAGCATCTATAGCTAATAGTAAATCTTGTCTATAACATATATATCTCACAACAAAAAAAACACTAAAAAATTAATGATATGGTCGCTCACATTTATTTTCTGTAAACAATAAACATATAAGCACAGGCAAACACCTATAAAAGGGCGTACCCAGTGCCGTAGGCTCCCGCACTGCGCGGGGTCTGGGGAACACCTATCTGAATAAAAAATCTTCATTCTTTCATATTTCAATGAAACACAAATTTTTTATATCCCTAAAGGGAAAATCACATCTCCATAAATCGAGAGGGTAAGGTTAGTAGCTTACTAACCTTTTAGAGTTCATGGATGAGCAAAACCTCAAGGAAATGGGGAAAAATCGGGCAGCATCTCCCCCCTAGCTACCACGCCATGGCCGACGAAAACGAGTGCTTGCGCAGAATGAATGTTCTGCTCGGGCTCAGGAGAAAGAAGGAATATCTCAAGAACATTTGTCCTGTTTTGTAAGAAAAAAACATGACAAATAGTGCATCGCAAATCTCGGGTTTTTAATACAAATCGATACAAATGTGGCTATATATAGCTCATTTGTCTCGAATTGTTTTAAAAACCAGGACTAATGAGCTCATCATTTGGCTAGTTTTTTTTCTTACCAACCAGGACAAATAATACCGACAACCCAGCAACCATTATATCTGGGTCTAATAAGTGACATTCCGGTGACAAATGATACGGAGAGCATCAGTATGAATAGAACTGGTACTAATAGACGCATTAATACCGGTTATATTCAGTATAACTGTAGCGATCTTACCCGAGAAATGGGCCCACTTAAGTATATTTCACCTTCCATTGGTGCTAATACACGAAAATGTTCCCAAGTGCGGATACGATCGTCGAGTCGAGCTCGACTAACTGCTACTGAAGATCGTCCGTCCATACGCTCACTCGAAGGTGAGTTCCAAAGTCACATCATTCCACAATTCAAATTACAACAAGTTTCAGAGTTCTTACAATCAAATTGAAATGATAAATAAAATAGTTCGAGTTCATGCAGCGGAAAGTAAACGAGATACTAGCGACGATCCGTAGTATCGTCACGATGAAGTCAGCCGTGACGCTACTCCTCACGATCCTCGGGAGAGGTCGGCTCCCACTCGATGCTGTAACCAGGAGGAAGCTGGGAGGCCCAAGCCATAGAGGCAGCTACCTCCTGAGGGGACGGTCCTGAAAAATTAGCCACAAGCAAGGCTGAGTATACTAGTTATACTCAACAAGACTTACCCGACTGGTGATCACTACATCACCGACTCCTAAGATGAGAGGTTGTTTGGCTAGTGGGGTTCTTTTGCCAAAAGCGACTAAGCTGATTTCTAGTTTATCCATTTTGATTTTAATTCCTTTAACCTATCCATTCTAGGTGAGCCTAGCTAAACAATCAGGTTTTGCAATACAATTATTCCATACAAAGATTTCATCCTTCCAAGTTTCACTTCATAATATGTCATACATCGGTCAAGCAGTCTCATTAACCGCGAGAAGCGGACAGTTCAAACCGAATTTACTACCTGGCCAGGGAAAACCCACACATACGGAATGGTTGGAAATGCCAACACACCCCAATCCTTTCTCCTCTCTCTACGAGTGGCTCCCGAGTCCCAATGCCTCAGGGTAAAGGTTTACCACTACTGGGACTCACGCAACTACCCTCATGTGCCCATGGGATAACGTTTCCAAGACAGAGAGCTGTCGGACCTGCTCGCATCAATCGGATACCGGGACTTACCGGTCCCATAGTCCGTGCATATATGTGGTACGTTCAAACGCTTGACACAAAAGTACCACATGTTTCCAATTAAAACATCGATAGACGGGTATCTACAATCATCCGTCCATCATCTCTAGTGTTTCTGATATGAGTAGACATACAACTCCTATATCTCGCGAGTGTCGGAAACACTCGACTTCTATCGGTCTTGAGCATAGCGACTATCGAACCTACATACTAGTGTTCAATCAAAGGAGCCTATGATCATGCAATCTAGGGTTTCATTCAACTCCTTGAAACTTAAATGCACAAACATATAATCAAATAATTCGCGTAAGTAAAGTTAGGTTATGCTCCGGGCTTGCCTTCCGGCTCGAAGCGGTACTCCTGCTCGGGGCTCGGATCCACGTGCACCACGTTCACCTCGGACTCCTGGGCAATCTCCTCGGCAGCGGGAACTAGCTCGTAGACTCCGTCGGCGAGACCCGAATCTACACGAATGCATGAAATGCTTAAATACCGAGATTTAATTATAGTTAGGGTTTGCTTAAATCTTGGTTAATGAATTGGAAAGGATAAACATTAATTATAAGTGAATATACCCTTTTCATTTTGAACCTTTACTTTGATTTTAGAGTTTTAGGTTTTTCTCTTTTCTTTTTCTTTTTCATCTCTTTTCCACCATTTAAGTCCTTTTTCTATTATTCAAAAGGTGAACTTAGAAATATTATTTTCATGTGCCATTTGGCCAGAGGCTCGCTCATGCCAAGGCAGGAGCCTAGCCCAAAATTTGGCTAAAGTTGATTTTTCTGTAATTTATTAAAAATGTTCTTATCTTTTTGCCTAAAAACAAACTAAAATCCTACAAAAATAACTACAAGGTTTCTGTCCACACCACTTGGCACAGTGACTTATGGTGCCAAGAGTGACCTCTCTGCAAGTTTATATGTGGTATTGATTTATGATTATTTTTGTGGAATTTCACCATGTTTAACTACCAAAAATCATTTAGCCATTTTCCAGTGTCCAAAAATTACCATTTTCATTTTTCTAAGGTTTCCAATGTCTTGATTAATTTTTTGTGTGAAGGAGGTGATTTTTCACTGAGTAATTTATTTTCTGTGATTTCTTTGCCAAAACAGCAGGGTATATGTTTGGAAATTCATAACCCTAAATCCACTGGGAATTTTTGTGCACCCTTTGCGCATTAAGCTAATGACAATCACACTAACAACATATCCCAAGACCAGCTCAAGTGCATGTGTAGATTTTGAACTATGATGAAAAGGGTCCAAACGGATTTGAATTTATATTTCAAAATCTACAGCTCAAATGAGTGAGGTGCAAAGGAAGAAGTTGGACTTCTTGAATCACTGGTCACTACAAAATTTGTTTGGCATTTGTATGATTTTTCTACGATTTTCTACGAATTTTTGAAGATCTCAGCAAATTAAACCTAAAAGATAGAATCTATTTTACGCTGTGAACCCTAGAAGTTTTGAATCTGTTACAAAAAGGTCCCTACATCTTTCACTCGGCCCCCTGGAAAAAGGTAGACGACACACTATGGTCCTCGAGTTCGCCGGCGTGCTTACGCCGGCCAAACGGCGGCGAGTCCGGGCCGGGAAAGTAAGGGAAAACGGAGAGGGGCTCACCGCGCGTTCTTTGGGCGAGGTCTCGAGGTCGGGGAAGGCCGGGAACGTGGTTGGCGACGGCGGTGGCGGCTCGGTCAACTCCGGCGAGCGGCGACCGGCGACGTCGGGGTCGGAGAGGGTCGGGGAAGGGGTCGGTGAGCACCAGCGCGTCACGGCGAAGCTGTAGGTGCCCTCGGTTCAGCCGGAGGAGGAGTGGAGCGAGCTGTGCACGTGCGCGGGCGGCGGCGGGAAGCTCGGGCTTCTCCGGCGAGCTGCGCCGGCGGCTGTGGTGGTGGAAACGAGTCGGGGCTTGGTCGAGGAGTGGCAGAGGGGGATGGGGAAGCTAGTGCGAGCCTCGGGTTGGCCGGAGGAGCAACGGAGAGAGCTGTCCACGAGAGCGAGCTCGGCGGCGGCTCTGCGAGCTCCAGCGAGGGTTTTCCGGCGCGGGGAGGGAGGGAACTGTTTGGGGGCTTAAGTAGGAGTGAGAGGGGAGGAAGAGGGTGCTCGGGCAGCACGGGATGGGGACTGGGGCAGCTCGGTGACGTCTCGCGGCGGCAGCGGCTTGTCGCGGCCGTTTTGGCGCCGTGCGCGGCGTCAGCGCGGCGCAGGCGAGCGGCAGGCGGCAGGCACGCGTGGGCGCGGAGAAAAGAAGGGCGGGGATGAAAACGAGACGCGCGTGGTCGCGAAAGTCGCACGGGGGACCGGTGGGCAACGGCGGCGACGGAATTACCCGGCGGTTCACGGCGGCGGCGCGGCGACAGCTCGGGAGCTCGCCTCGGGTCAGCGCTACAGTGCACCCCAGGCCACGCGACCTGGCCAGACGCGTGCACCATGAGCGGGGACACACGGCCGTGCCATTGGCCGGCGCAGTCGAGGACGGACGGCGGCAGGGGGCTGCCGGCGGCGAGCGCGGCACGCGCGAGCGCGGCGTGGGCGCCCCGTGAGCGCGCCTCTGCCGGTGCGAAGTCAACTTGGTTGGCATGGCTCAAACTCCAAAAATTTGAACGTGGCTCGAAAATCTTCCAACATGAAAGTTGTTTAGAATTTCATGAGACACGTCCCTGCACTGGAGGTTTTGGGAAAAAAGTTGAAAATTTGGCCGTGATTCAAAAGGGGTTAAAACCCTGTTTTGAACTGAATTTTTAAAATTCGAGGGGCTAGATGGCAAAATTGGCCAAAGTGCCAATGGAGGCAAAGTTCAGAAATGTGAAGATGTACAACTTTTCTTTTTGGAGATTTTGATGTTCTGTGGTAAAATCGTGAGATTTGACTAAGATTCCATTTCAGCCTTGAATTTGAATTGGAAATTTCAAATTCCAAGTTTAGGGTTTGAATTTTGAGATGCTTCCAAGAGTTTTTAGGCTATGGTTTGAAAAGGGAAGTTTCTTGGTTTAACTTATACTCCAACTTTCCCATTTGCACTTTTTCAAGTTCTTAGGAAGTTTTCAAAGTTTTCTTTATTGCTCTGTTTAAACGGTTTTTGATTCAATTTGGATAAATTTTCCCTTGTTTTCTTTAATTTCACTTTTGAATTATCCTTAGTTTAATTTAATCACCATTTTAGTGTTAATTAACACCAGGGGTGTTACAATAACTAAGACTAATGGCCTCGGGACAAATGTGGGGCTTTCTACTAGTAATGCATGAACATTTGATGATACTTTGAAGTGAGGAAGTAAGAGTGTTATATCCAAATTGACCAACGGCACTTGTGTGCTGATTTGAACAAGATCGAAGTAATGCATGTCCCTAGCCCGTGAGCGTGTTACGTGTACTGTGTCTCGTTTGTAGTACCCGTGGAGTATTAGCTAGCCGCGTGAATCGTACGCAGTCGCTCTAGACAAAGATATACATTACTCCCTCAATCCCAAGAGTAGCTATGGTATCCGTGCCGGTTAAATATTCTTAACATTGACTACATTTATGAAACATATTAGTAACATTTTGTTTCTCTAAATAAATTTACTATGAAAATAGATTCAACGATCTATCCAATGATAATAAATATGTATTATAAATTATTAATATTTATACATATATAGTTGGTCAAAGTTAAAAGCATTGGATTTCTTGAGAACTGAGAACTATCTTTATTTTCGGACGGAGGGCGTATTCAGCAGTGCATGGACGGTGCGTGAGCCCAGAAAGCTGACGGCGACTGGACCAAAAAGCAGGTACGCGGAGCGATGACCCCGCCTTGCAAGTCACGGCCGGTTTTCAGGACTTACTGTACAGCTCAATCCCTTCGTGTGGCATCTACTACCGTCACGGCATTTAAAAACAGATGATGAGTTTTGATGAAGGAAAACTAATAGTGAGAAATTTTTAGTGAAATTTCACCATCTACAAGCCCCCCAAACCATGCATCAGCATCCGTTTAAAATTTGTTGGATCTTTCCACCTGCCCGCTTCGTTGGAGGCATGCACTGAATTAACTCAACCGGTTCACACATGCGTAATGCTCCACTCGTACTAACACAAAGCTAGCTAGCTCGCTCGTTCCATTTATTATACGAGAACTGAGTTCTCGTGACAACTATGAGAACTCAAATCTGGCCCGCATGATCTTCATCCAAGGGGAGCGCGTAGAGAGAGGTGTGAGGGGGGATTTGTAAAATCACCACCCCCTTAATTATACTTTTGTAAATCCCCTCTCACACCTTTCCCTTGGATGAACATCATGCGGCCCAGATTCGAGTTCTCATAGTTCTCATGGGAACTCAGTTCTCATGCCATACGTTCCCATCATATAATAGGAAAAAATGTATTTTTCATCCCTTAAGTATTGCAAGAGTGTGAGTTTGAGCCTTTATGTTTTAATTGATGCAAATCAACTCTTTAACTAATTAAATTGATGCACTAATCATCCCTGTTATGGTATATAAATAATTTAACAATACATGCTAGCGGTTTAGACGTAGACATCGGGTTGTCAGCCCACATGTAGGTTTAATTCTATATGATTTTTTCATTAAACTTAATTTTTTTAGGACAATCAATGTAGAGTAATTTTTAAAAATAGGATTAACATAAATGCTTTTCTTTACCTTTTCATAAAAACAAAAATGAGGGAATGAATCAATACTTAAACAAAGATAATCAATAATTAAGTTGAGACACAAATTTCATAAACGAAAAATGTTTATGGCTTGTAAAATGAATAAGGCGCATAGATGTCAAAAAAGGAATATTTGGCGTTTATGTTAAAAATTATACGCTAGCATGGATTGTCAGTATACAAGTGAGATGGTTAGAGCTCTTAAATTGTTGTCTGTGGGTACTAAATTGTTAGTAAAACGAGGTTGGGTGCATAGTGCACCAGTTTAGTTACTTAAAGGGTTAATTTGCACCACTTAAAAGATTAGGGATGAAAATAACACTTTCACAGGTTAATTTGCACAGCTCAAATGGGGTTGGGCTTCGTTGGAGGCATGGACTGAAAACATGCTAATTAAGGTACGGTCACTAAAAAACAATAATTTCTTAGATAAGCCAAGTCGACGGAATGTCTAATCATGCATATATGGCGGTGCATTGTTTTGGGTGAAAAAGCTAATTAAGCACCCAATCAAAGAGGAGGTACAATACCCAATCGAGGAAGCACAAAGAAAAGGTGGCTGCCGCCTGTCATGCTACTACCTAGTAGTAGTAAGGTGGTGTCCAGTGTTCCGATCTTTGTAATATATTTAGTTTTCCACTGAACTTTGAAGCTTTTTTTAAAAAAAATTATAACAACAAATATATTTCTTTTACTTCTGTATTTGTTAGTCAGTGATCGACTGATCGTGTGTACGTACATGCATCTGCATGCATGCATAGCCCATAATTAAGCTTAAGCTGACGGTGACCAATCGACAGGGCGTTGACCGGGAAGACCAGCAAGTTAAAAACAGCAGCTTCGTGTGCATTTCCTGCATGGAGCCGCGCGCTTTGCATGCAGCGCTAGCTAGTGGTGGGTCCATTCATTCCATGTGCATCTTGCTGGATCCGATGGCCGGCCGCCGGCCGGCTTCAGTTCATAGACAATGACCAGTCAGGCAGTCACCGCTCGCCACTCGCCAAGACTGGAGGACGGGCGACGCGGTAGGTAGCTGCTGCGAGTGATTATTACAGCTAGCCAATCACCGCGTGAGCACGCCGATCCTGCAGCAATGCAACACCTCTGGACAATCACCGCGTGAACAACCGTACCTGGCAACATGCACACACGGCATTACGACACCATAATGCATGGTGATCCCACCAAGTTGACGACGACCGACCTGGACACAAACAGTGTTAGAGAACGCGTATGTACAGGGCAGATCTGTGTGGCATTGGCATCCAATGCAAGGACGCAGGAACCATCCTCCCCATTTCCTTGAGCTTCATTTTCCACTTCCCATACCCACCACCTTGTGCTCTGCACTACACTACACTAGCCCACCTCTATCTCTATATATGCGGCCGTCTTGGATGGAGAATGAACACAACAAGCACTACTACGACATCACCTTCTCTCATCTGATGTGTGTTCGTCATCCACAGCCCCCATTTACTCCATTGTCACTGCAACTTCATTCTCTAGTTTATTAGCACCTGTGCTAGCTACTTGTGTGATAAGCAGTTACTGGAGCTGCACACGCGCAAGAGAGGGGAGAAATATAATCAAGGTAAAGACGAACCTGTATGCATTTCTTCAGTGGTGATGCATGACCCAATCACGTATATATTCCGTGCATATTTTGTCGCCTGTGGGCCTCGAATTAAACACAGCTCGTGCTGTTTATCTGCAGGCACAGAGGAACGGAGCGCCCATATGTCGGACTTCATTGTGGCGGCGGTGGGCGGTGCAATTCTTCAGGACATCGTGAGCAGAGCCATATCCTTCGCTTTGGGCAAGCGCAAGGAGTGGGCGTCCCATGGGGAGTACCTGCAGAGGGTCCGGAAGGCCGTCCAAGAGGTGGAGTTTATGCTAGAGAGAACGGCCAAGCTGCCCATAACAGATGTCTCTTTGCTTCGGCAGAAGATTGAGCTCAAGCGTGAATTCATCGAGGCTGCCGAGTGTCTGCTCAACAGCAGGCGCAAGAAGCGGCAAGAGACATCGCAAGTGGTAGCACGTTCCTCCTCCCCTCATGGTTTATCGCCTACTAGTAGCGGTGCAATGTTTCCCGTCTCGTCTTTCATTGCCACGCCCAAGGATGAGTTGCGGTTGAGCTGCGACGACGTCGAGAGATTCGAGCGGCTTGCAGTCTCTGCTCGAAGCATTCTAACAGACGTGCAGTCCGGCTGCTCACTGCGGTCCTCGATGAACTTTTCTAGCCCTCTTATTAGCCACCTCTTTGAATGGAAAACTCTCAGCTACAGAGCGGTGCAAGCAGACCAAAAGCATTGGTTCGAAGTATGGCCCGCACGATTAAAAGAAGACCGTGGCGTAGAGGCGTTGCTACAATACTCGTATTGTGATAACATAAGGCCAGACAAAAGCTTCAAGGTTTGGTTAGCGCTAAGACTCTCTGAAAGCACAGACATAGTTGGGATTGCTATTAAATGCCTGCAGTCAATGGCATCTCAGTTCAATCTTGTGGCTGACACCGCAACTGGACAACTCACCCTACTAGCTAGTAGTAATTTACAAGACATTTCCTATTCACACGCTCCTCCATGGGGTACCATCCATGAGAGGTTTAGCGAATTAACTCAATGGTGTCGCCCAAATCCATTATGTTGCAAAGCAAAAGGGTACACACCTTGTGCTGATAAAGTGGTTGTCTCATCACAGATATCACAAGCGTTCCCAGAGGAGGTTATCCTTTTCAGTTTTGAATGTTGCATTTCAGCACCAGAGTACAACCTGCGTAGCTCAGCTGACGCACGAGGTAGACGAAGCGTAATGAAAAACAGCAAGCGATCACCTTTATTGCTCATTGCTGGTGTGGTGCCTCACTATGTGCATGACGACAAGCAGCTGCAGCCAAGCTATACATTTGAGGAAATTGGAGACGATAGCCGACCTATAGATGTTAGACCTATAGATGTTAGCATACAACAAATTGGCGAGACGGTAAGACCACGGGCAATCAATTGTTTCTTACATCAGCCAAAGGTGACGGCGTACACGATCTGCTGGCAGACCAAACATGGTCTTGCCGCTTTTATAGTGGAAAAGCTAAACGCAGGTGCGCAGGTGCCCACATGGTGTGTAAACTGCTAGTGTTAACGGACATCCATGAATGCGTTTGTAAATGGTCGTCACTTGTCAGTTTCTAGTGGGCTTCATTTGTGTTCTTAGAAGTAATGTAATCAAGCCCCGCATTTCTGAGGCCCTAGAGTTTTCTTATCATGTTAATGCAATAAAGCTCGCACAAGTTTGGTAAGGAAAAGAAAAAGAAGGTGGTGATGGTGAAAGGAGGTCTATGCAGTTCATTGTCGTGTGTACGTACCGCTGCATGTGTTTTTCTTGTTGAGGATAAAATTAAAGATCCGCAGTTTTTGTTTCTTCATAAATTAATTTCAGTCTCTCGTGCACATTGCTTACATGAGGGGAACGTATAGTTTGGATTTTGTTAAAGGATATATGTTTTTCTTCTTAATACTTCTGGGACCACGTTGCCACGGCCCATGTTTAATTTCTATCTGGAGACTGGAGCAGACGAAGCATTCGGCCCCGATCTACCGGGCCTCCGCTCGTGTAATAATTAGCTCGGTAAGGCCCACCGCATCAAGCATGTCCGGGAGTTGATTTGTGTTAATTAGCTTGCTGCATTGTTTTACCTTTCAACTTTGAACAAGATAGGTTGCTGGGTGAGAAAGCAATACATGCAGCATATTGCCACCTCGTAATGGATGGATATATAAAGCACCTGATAGAGACGTAAACACCACCTATCTCTCCTAGTAATTAAACATTGTGTTAGCCCGACGACGCCCGTCTGGCTGAACCATGGGCCGAGCCAGCTGCCAGCCAGCACAGTCTCGCCAGCCACCGCTACGAGTTTGCCATCCACGAGCCCGACAACCGCTCCGCCTTGCTAGCTGCATCCTTGTGTCGCCGGCCTTCGAGCCTCGTTTCCTACAAGGCAACACGATGTTGCCGCAGTCAAGGAGTGAGTGCCTTGGATACGCGTGCTACATAACCCTCTAAACTATCTTTTTTATTCATTTTACCCCATAAACTATGTCACTTGTCTATTTTACCACCTACTACAATTTGCCTTTTTTATTTCTCTATGCACAAGTTGAATTTTAATTACAAATTTGGTATGATTGTAGTGAACCTCACAATGTATGTCAAAAAATATATTATGAATTTTTTCTTACTATTTTTTGTATAATGTTGTATGCTAAGGATTAATTAATTATTAAATATCTTACTCCATCAAAATAATGATAAAAAATCATGTTATATTTTTCTATCATGCATTATGATGGCTACTCTCATCTCGCAAAATTTTAACGTAATGTGACACTTGTGCATGGAGAAATCAAATTGTATTAGGGGGTAGAATAAACCAAGTGACATAGTTTAGGGGGTAAAATTAATCAAAATATAGTTTAGGGGTTAAGTAGACTTTGCTTATAGTAATGTGGACTTTTTTCAAAGATAAAAAAAAAGATGTTGATTTGCTAGTCGCTTGTTGGATAGTCTCAGCCAAACAACACTAGCTAAAAAAAATATGTTGATTTGTTAGTTGCTTGTTGTAACACCCCTGGTGTTAATTAACACTAAAACAGGGATTAAGCTAAGCTAAGCATGATTCAAAAGAGAAATTAAAGAAATCAAGGAAAAGTTATCAAATTTGAATCAAAAACCAATTAAATGGAGCAATGAAGAAACTTTGAAAACTTCCTAAAAACTTGAAAAAGTGCAAATAGGAAAGTTAGAGTATAAGTCAAACCAAGAAACTTTCCTTTTTAAACCATAGCCTAAAAATGCTTGGAAGCATCTCAAAATTCAAACCCAAACCTTGGATTTTGAAATTTCCAATTCAAATTCAAAGCTGAAATGGAATCTTAGCCAAATCTCAAGATTTTACCACAGAACATCAAAATCTCCAAAAAGCAAAGTTGTACATCTTCACATTTCTAAACTTTTCCTATTTGGACACTTTGGCCAATTTTGCCATCTAGCCCCTGGAATTTCAAATTTTCAGTTCAAAACAGGGATTTACCCCCTTTTGAATTACAGCCAAGTTTTCAACTATTTATCAAAATTTCCAGTGCAGGGACATGTCTCATGAAATTCTAAACAACTTTCATGTTGGAAGATTTTCGAGCCACGTTCAAAATTTTGGAATTTGAGCCATGCCAATCAGTTGACCTTTGCACCGCTCACGGCGCGCTCACGGGTTGCCAGCGCCGCGCCCGCGCGTGCCGCGCTCGCCGCCGGCAGCCTCCTGCCGCCGTCCGGCCTCGCCTAAGCCGACCAATGCCACCGTTGCATGTCCCCGCACGCGGCGCACGCTTCTGGCAAGCTCGCGTGGCCTGAGGGGCACTGTAGCGCTGACTCCGCGCTCGCCGTCGCGTCGCCGCCGCGGACCGCCGGGTTTTGCCGTCGCCGCCGTTGCCCATCGGTCCAACGCACGACTTTTGTGCCCCGCCCACGCGCGCCTGCTGCCTGCGCTCGCCTGCGCACGCGCGTTGACGCCGCGCACGGCGCCCACACGGCCGCGACAAGCCGCTGTCGCCGCGACAGCTCACCGAGCTGCCCTAGCCCTCATCCCGTGCTTCCCGAGCACCCTTCCACTCCCCTCTCGCTCCTACTTAAGCCCCCAACAGTTCCCCTCCCTTCCTTGCCGGAAAAACCCTCGCCGGAGTCCGCAGAGCCGCCGCCGAGCTCGCTCTCGTGGGCAGCCCTCTCCGTTGCTCCTCCGGCCAAACCGAGGCTCTCTCGAGCTTCCCCATCCTCCACTGCCACTCCTCGACCCATCCCCGGCCCGTTTCCACCACCGCAGCCGCCGGCGTAGCTCGCCGGAGTTAACCGAGCCTTCCGCCGCCGCCCGCGCACGTGCACAGCTCACTACGCTGCTCCTCCGGCCGAACCGAGGGCACCAATAGCTTCCTCGTGCCGTGCTGGTGCTCACCGACCTCTTCTCCGACCTTCTCCGACCTCGACGCCGCCGGTCACCGCTCGCCGGAGCAAGCCGAGCCGCCACCGCCGTCGCTGACCAAGTTCCCGGCCATCCCCGACCTCGAGACCTAGCTCAAACGAACCACGGTGAGCCCCTCTCCGTTTTCCCCCACTTCCCCGGCCCGGAGTCGCCGCCGTTTGGCCGGCGTAACCACGCCGGCGAACTCGAGGGCACAGTTGTGTCTTCAACCTCTTTCCAGGGGGCCGAGCGTAAAATGCAAGGACCAGTTTGTAAGGCATTCAAAAGTTCTAGGGTTCCTCGCGTAAAATAGATTCTATATTTTAGGTTTAATTCGCTGAGATCTTCAAAAATTCATAGAAAATCGTAGAAAAATCAGAAAAATGTAAAACCAATTTTGTAGTGACCAGTGAATCTAGAAGGCCAACTTCCTCCTTTGCACCTCACTCAGTTGAGCTTTAGATTTTGAAATATAAATTCATTTCAGTTTGAGCACTTTTCATCATAGTTCAAAATCTATACATGCACTGGAGTTGAGCTTGGGATATGTAGTTAGGGTGATTATCATTAGCCTAATGCGCAAAGGGTGCACAAAAATTCCCAGTGGATTTAGGGTTATGATTTTCCAAACATATACCCTGCTGTTTTGGCAAACAAATCACAGAAAATAAATTTCTCAGTGAAAAATCATCTCCTTCACACAGAAACTAAATCAAGACATTAGAAACCTTAGAAAAATGAAAATGGTAATTTTTGGACACTGGAAAATGGCTAAATGAGTTTTGGTAGTTTAAACATGGTGAAATTCCACAAAAATAACCATAAATCAAAATCACATGCAAACTTGCAGAGATGTCACTCTTGGCACCCTAAGTCACTGTGCCAAGTGGTGTGGACAGAAACCTTGTAGTTATGTTTGTAGGATTTTAGTTTGATTTTAGGCAAAAAGATAAGAATAATGTTAATAAATTATAGAAAAATTATCTTGAGCCAATTTTTGGGCTAAGCTCCTGCCTTGGCATGATTAAGCCTCTGGTCAAATGGCACCTAAAAATAATACTCCTAAGTTCACCTTTTGAATAATGGAAAAAGGACTTAAATAGTGGAAAAGAGAAGAAAAAGAAAAGAAAAGAGAAGAAAAAGAAAAAGAAAAGAGAAAAACCTAAAACTCTAAAATCAAAGTAAAGATTCAAAATGAAAAGAGTATATTCACTTATAACTAATGTTTATCCTTTCCAAATCATTAACCAAGATTTAAATAAACCCTAACTATTTAAATCTCGATACTTAAGCATTTCATGCATTCGTGTAGATTCGGGCCTCGCCGACGGAGTCTACGAGCTAGTCCCCGCTGCCGAGGAGATCGCCCAGGAGTCCGAGGTGAACGTGGTGCACGTGGATCCGAGCCCCGAGCAGGAGTACCACTTCGAGCCGGAAGGCAAGCCCCGGAGCATAACCTAACTTTCCTTACGCGATTTATTTGATTATATGTTTGTGCATTTAAGTTTCAAGGAGTTGAATGAAACCCTAGATTGCATGATCATAGGTTCCCTTGATTGAACACTAGTATGTTAGGTTCGATAGTTGCTATGCTTAAGAACGATAGAAGTCGAGTGTTTTCCGACACTCGCGAGATATAGGAGTTGTATGACTACTCATATAAGAAACACTAGAGATGATGGACGGATGATTGTAGATACCCGTCTATCGATGTTTTAAGTGGAAACATGTGGTACTTTTGTGTCAAGCGTTTGAACGTACCACACATATGCACGGTTTATGGGACCGGTAAGTCCCGGTATCCGATTGATGCGAGCAGGTCCGACAGCTCTCTGTCTTGGAAACGTTATCCCATGGGCACATGAGGGTAGTTGCGTGAGTCCCAGTAGTGGTAAACCTTTACCCTGAGGCAGTGGGACTCGGGAGCCACTCGTAGAGAGAGGAGAAATGATTGGAGTGTGTTGGCATTTCCAACCATTCCGTATGTTTGGGTTTTCCCTGGCCAGGTAGTAAATTCGGTTCGAACTGTCCGCTTCTCGCGGTTAATGAGACTGCTTGACCGATGTATGACATATTATGAAGTGGAACTTGGAAGGATGAAATCTTTGTATGGAATAATTGTATTGCAAAACTTGATTGCTTAGCTAAGTTCACCTAGAATGGATAGGTTAAAGGAATTAAAATCAAAATGGATAAACTAGAAATCAGCTTAGTCGCTTTTGGCAAAAGAACCCCACTAGCCAAACAGCCTCTCATTTTAGGAGTCGGTGATGTAGTGATCACCAGTCGGTTAAGTCTTGTTGAGTATAACTAGTATACTCAACCTTGCTTGTGGCTTAAATTTTCAGGACCGTCCCCTCAGGAGGTAGCTGCCTCTATGGCTTGGGTCTTCCAGCTTCCTCCTGGTTACAGCATCGAGTGGGAGCCGACCTCTCCCGAGGATCGTGAGGAGTAGCGTCACGGCTGACTTCATCGTGACGATACTATGGATCGTCGCTAGTATCTCGTTTACTTTCCGCTGCATGAACTCAAACTTATTTATTTATCTTTTCAATTTGGTTGTAATAACTCTGAGACCTGTTGTATTTTGAATTGTGGAATGATGTGATCTTTGGAACTCACTTTCGAGTGAGCGTATGGACGGACGATCTTCAGTAGCAGTTAGTCGAGCTTGACTCGACGGTCGAATCCGCACTTGGGAACATTTCCGTGTATTAGCACCAATGGAAGGTGGAATATACGTAAGTGGGCCCATTTCTCGGGTGAGATCGCTACACTTGTTGCATTGTTTTACCTTTCAACTTTGACGAAGATACGTTGCTGGCCGAGGAAGCAATACATGCAGCTTGTGCCACCTCGTAATGGATGGATAAGAGAACAAGCGCCTGATAGAGACGTAAACACAACCCAATCTTTAATAAAATTTCCGTGTATGGTGAGGTTCAACTCACAAAGTTTAAAGAACTATGATAAATGTTATAAAGTAAGAGGAAGTAAGCCGCAACGTGTTAAGAGGCTGTTGAGCCACTGCTTTAAGAATACATGATGATGTCCTCAACATGGAAAATGTTAGTCACATATGATTTTCTTTTGTGTAGTTTTCCAGCTGGACGCGACACGTTAGGAACTTTTCCCTTGCATGCTATTCTTACAATATATATCGAAGACGTATACATGCTTGTGTGCAGTAGCAGTTCATTCAACTTGATATAACAATTCTTACAGTCCCCGATCTGTTGCTGAACCTCACATCCAGTTCGTTCCATGAGGCTGGGAGGGCAATCTGTTAGTTCGTCACTAAGGTAAGGATTCAATTGCTCTGCTCATTTGTGTTGGTCAGAGACACAGAATTTGTTGTTGTCTAACTTGTTTCATTGATCAGAAGGTAAATCAGATTCCCAAAGAGACTGCATATACAGGCTCCTCATGGCAGAAATGGTGGGTTCAGCTGTTATTCAGGAGGTCGTGAGCAGAGTATCTTCTTTCCTATTGGGAAAGCGTGAGGACATGGAATCCAAAGGTCACATTATCGAGAGATTAGAGATGGCACTCGCCGAAATGGAGTTTGCTCTTGAGAGTTCTGTGAAGCTGCCAATCACAGATGTCTCACTGCTTCATCGTCGGAAGGTGATCAAACATGCCTACTTGGAGGCCACAAATCTGCTTGAGAAGCACAAGCGACGACAGCCACAGCAAGAAGACAAAGAGATCGAACGGATTCCTAATGGTAGAAGTCTGTCGTCGTTATCCCTCATTAGTCTGAACAAGGATGAGTCACTATGTTTGAGTTGCTCCGATGTTCAGCGATTTGAATGGTTCGCAGATTGTGCCAGCAAGTTTGTAAGGGACGTGGAGTCCGGCTGTTCACTCCGGCACTACACCTTTTGCAATCCCCTCGTTAGGCGACTACTAGAAGACCCTTGGATATGAAAGGATGCAAGGAACCCAAGTACGTCATTGCTACATATGGCCAATGTGTTTTGAAGGGCGTGGCGTAGAGGCAGAACTACAGTATCGATACGAGGATCGGAAAATGCCAGAAAAGGATTTCCGTCTAACATTGATGCTACGACTATCAGAAAGCACAGATATAGTAGCGATTGCTATTAAATGCTCTATCATTGGCATCTCAGTTCAAGCTTGTCACTGAATCCGCAGAAGGAGAACTCAGTCTAGTACCTAATTTACTACTGGACACCTGCAATTCAGGTGCTCTTTCATTAGTTGGAATTCAGCCACAGTATATCCGATACAGTGATATCTTTCGCCCAGATCCAATATGTTGCAAATAGAAAGGGGAGGGATTTTCTCCTGAAAACATCATCTCGGCAGAGCTATCGCGCATACTACCGGAACCAGTCATGTTTGCTGATTTCCGATGCTATATTTCAGCACAAGAAGAGTGTGGTGGCTTGATTAGATCAATGGATGATGCACACAGACCACCTCCTGAGCTAGCAGCTTTGGTCACGCCCCATCTTGTTCAGGAAGGCCTGAAGGAGAGTTATGCATATGAGGTCGTTGGATTCAAAGAACAGCGTAGAGATGGCAGCATGCAGGAGATGAGTGAAATGGTAAGATCACAGGCTATCAGTCGTTTCATCCGTCAGCCACAGCTGACTGACTATGGAATGCTTTGGATCTCCCCACATGGTTGTGCATACTATGGTGTGCAGAAGATAAATTCTGTAATGGCAAGTGTTCCCGGTGCTGATGGTAGTTCAAAGACCAAGAGAGCTGCAAAGAGAAGGCGTAGAAACTGTGGTTGACTTAGCAACCCAAGTGAAAGGGCGTGCTGTCCTGTGTTTGGATCAAGATGCATGTACACTATATGTATTTTTCATACCGTTTTTTTATGAAACAGGCATAAACATACACACCAACAGAAACAAATATCGAAAATGCAAAAATAAGAGTAATGAAACTTGAAACATAACCCTCATAGTCATGACAATAACAACCGAAAAGAAGTATATAGATAAGAGCAAAGACAAAAACAAGATGCAATTGAATTCAAGATAAAAATGTCCCTTGCTTTACACAAACATTGCACGTTCTGAATATTGGAAAAAAAAAAACTAAACAAAGACTTCACCTCGAGTACAGAAGCCCATGTAAGCAATAATGCCATAGATGCTTGTGCCATTGTATACCTGCTTCACCTTACAGGTCTTCATATCAATCGTAAACAACACACTGCCCAACCTAAAAAAATGGCACCAATGCCATCTGCGAAGCCAACCACATGAGGTAATACTGAGAAGTCGCTAGTACAGAGTAGCTCAACATCAAGGTTAATGGCTCTTGTTTGTAACCATCCAGCACCGCCTTTGGACGAATCATCCTTCCTTGACCACAGGTAGAGTTTGTACTCGATCGCGGTTGCGAATCCCAGCTCACTGAGTCGTGACAACGACACGGCGCCAATTGGTGTGTATGGCGGTAGTCGAATCATAGATGCCACTCGGCACAACTCCAAATCATAGTCAAGCACGTACGTATTTGATTGCTCTTGTGAAACAGGGCCTAGATGATAGAAATGTCGGCCTTACATATGGAAGAGATGATAGACCGTCGCGCTCATCTTCTATCATCTCTTCCATATGTAACTACAATTAGTCCCTGTCAAATAAATTAATCTAGCATTATTCATCTGCTGCATAAGATTTTATTTGTACATGCCAAAGCTTTGTTTCCAACAGAGGATCAGAAGCAATAGCACCTCTCAAGAGTTAAGGTCTTATTAATTATTATAGTTTGTGGGACATATATTTTGTTACAAAATCAGGATATAGCAGGGTCGCTCTAGAAATTTTTACGGCTCGATGAGCAATTAAGAACCAAACAATGAATTTATCACATTAGTTTCAGATATCATTCCTACGCTAATGTAGTAACGTGTCCCTGCAGATCTATTACAAACAACAGTGACAGAATGCTCTGCAAGCTAACAAGTTTCACTGATTTATAATGAAAATTGACTACCAGAACAGACAAATTAGTCCTGAGTTTAATCTATTACCAATTGGCAAATCTGCTCGAATATTTTTATCAAAAGGAAAAGGAGAATACTATACTAGCTAGGGATCCAATTGGATCACGAAACATTGGCGCGCCAAAGCCGCGCCTTTGTTTCTAGTATGTCTCTGAATCTACACTGCAGCTTCATCCTCTGAATTTCGTTGAACTTCCAGAACAACAAACATGGAAGCGGAATCAGCTCGACACGGAGAAAGAATTGTCTCTTTAATCTCTATATATATTTTGCTTCAATTATATATGTAGATATTACGAGTACGAGAACGTAGGACCACTACTACGTGTAGAAACGTAGCATGGAAGAAGGAATAAAAGAAAAAAAATAGGGACGTTTAAAGGGAAAAAAAGCTGGCCCGAACGAAATGGGCCCAAAGCGCCCCTGGCCGCGCCGCGTAGCACCCTTTTAGTACCAGCTGGTACTAGCCCCAAGCCGAACCGCGTGGTCGGCCGTTAGTACCAGCTGGTGTTACCAGCCAATATTGAATTACGGCCTTTAGTACCGGCTGTGACAACCGATACTAATGGGCTGCCCATTAGTACCGGAAGCTCGGTACTAGGTGCATAACCGGTACTAAACCGGCTTTGCGTCCGGCAATAATGCTACATTTAGTGACAGAGTGGGCCTAGCCAAGTCACCACACGGACTGAAGTTTATCTGGCTGAAAATTAGTGTTGGAATACCTAATAAAGCACTAGTTATAAAATTTATGAACAAATCATGAGTACTAGTGGATCAGGTAACTGACACGGCTTGGTGGAAGCATAGCAGCTTCTGATCGAGCTATCGTCATCGCCCACAAGCAGGGTGAGACGAAGCATATAAATTGTTTGCAAATCCGTTTTTGCCGGGCACAATAGACATATTTGCTCAGTCACAACACAAGGAACCCCCAATGTTCCTCAATACCTGCCCGGCCTGACAGCTTTAGTTGAATGATCAAATTTTCATATACGGTTCCGGAGGGGTTGGGCATTAGTGACCGGTGATAGTGAGCTTCACAATAAAATCAAATCGTGCGGTCTGATGATAAGGGTGATCACAGAAACTGACTAGGTAGAGACTACCGTTCATCAACTAAATGACGAGCTTCACAGGTCACAACTCACATGTCACCTCACCGAGGAAAATTTGGAAGGGATCCCATCAGGGTGTGCTCACCAGCGGATTGCGTAGGCTTAACGGGTCAGCAAGGCGACAGTCACGGTGCATAAGCTGCTGGAGTTGAAGAGAAAATTAGAGCTCCAGAAAGTAGAGTTATTGCCTCTAAGACATCTGCATGTTCAGAGGTTGTCAAGGAAGTAACAAGAAGGGCGAACAAGGATCTGCCAATCAGGCCCAGGACGTCACGAGCTCTTCAACCCAGTTACTCTGTCCCAGAATGGACCACGTGAGCCCAAGCAGAGTTGTCTTCTCTTTAGATGCGATCTATATGAGCGTCATCTTCTTCGGTAGGAAAGGAGGAACTAGTATTAGGATTTTGGCTGCATTTTTTTTAATCGAGGCAGCCCCCATTTTCATTAGCACGGAAATACCAGAGTTTGATACAGAACAGGTTCAGAGGAGAAGAGGGGGAGGGAAAGGCTCTAATCTCTAGCTTGGTTCAAGTTAGAGAGGTCGAGCAAGGCCTCGCTGGCAACATACATCCAATGTTCAACAAACGCAAACGAGATACAAAAAAGTCTGAAAGACTGAGCACTTCTTCGGCTGGCTTGCCGGAGGATTTGGCTGCGAATCTTTGGTTGTTTGTATCGAAATTCCTCGTTGCAATTCATCCTCACTGCCTAAGTGTGACATCCTAGAAAACTGTATGTGTGACACCCTAGAAACCACCTTCTTCCTTTCTAAACAATCTTCCCAACGTCTATATATATAACTCGAATAGTCACAACGTAACTGATATATAGGCCATGTTTAGATTCCCAACTATTCACTATTCATTCCAACTTTTCACTATTCATTCCAACTTTTCACTATTCCTCCCTCACAAAACACGTTTCCCAGTGAATGCTACAGTGTTTTTCTTATGCTACAGTGTTTTTTCCTACAATCTAAACACACCCATAGCCACTGACTGCTCCTCCACCAGTTGAGTTGGGGCTGCGGCATGCTGGTGCTGTTGGAGATAAATTGTGGTGAGAACTATGGACTGCATTAGCAACCTAACGAGAAAAACTCACATTTAATCCTGTAACTTATTTTTTGCGTGCGCCGCGCGCAATAGCTTATTATGTCTCTTTGCAGGCAAATTATATATCTTCTCATAGAGACTTTTTTACAGCATTTGGAAATGATAAGAGTTTTTCATCCTTGTAGATCTAATGCCCATAAGTAAAAAGGAAGATGTTATAAGAAACCAATGTTGTGGGTCCAAAACTAAATTTAGTGGGCCAGGAACCATTTTAGAAATTAACTACAAGGGTATAGTAGTACTTTCAATCAACTTTTTCTCAAAAAAAAAAAAAAACCCCGATGACGTTGGTTGCTGCGTCACTGCATCTCCTGTATGCCGGGCTCGCTAGCAGCGCCCTGCATCTCCCGGCGGTCGTCGCATTGCTCTTCCTGCAGGCGCGGCCATGCGGCATGCCGGCATCTCTGTTGACGGTTGCTGCCAGCACCCCCAATGTATCTCCCTTGTCACCGGTGTTGCTAAGATCAGCCGCAACTCCCTCGCGTCAACTCCTGTGGCCTCTTCCTACCTATTCTGACAGGAGCTAAGCTAGGAAGCATGATCGACACATGAAAGTCGCTTCTGCGTGTGTATGCGTACATGGCTGGCTGCTCCGTGGCTGCCGCACGCCAAGCTGCAGGTGCTTGTCCAGCGGGGGAGAGATGAGCGGGGCGGCAAGACGAGCGAGCCCACGACGGCGGAGGCTCACTCTTGCCACTGTACCACAACCCTAAAATATTGTCTGTTGTAAGTTGGTAAAAGTATGGAATTAGCGATGAATGATTCGTCGGTGTCTGTAACTTACATACCATCAGTTGGTAATTCACGTTTTATCAATGAACTATCTGTCGGTACATGTTTTTAGAATTGGCGTCTACTTGTCCGTCGGTATACATAGGTGGTAGCATCCAACCATCCGTCGGCTTAGATGCAGCAAGGCACCCTAGGCCTTATTTTCAGTCACACGTGCTTTTCGGCCCAAGGCCCACCGGACTGGCTAAACCCTACTTCCCCAGTTCCCCTCACCTCCGCACCGCCAGCGCGCCCTCTCCGCAAATCTCCGACGCGCTCGTGCTGCCCTCCGTGAGCTCCCTCCCTCTCGGCCTCTCCGAAGAAATCTTGCCAGCTCCTCTTCCCAAATCACGCTCGCATTGCCAGCACCACCAAATCGTCGGCTGCGCGGTTGCGCACTGGCTCACTCGCTTCAGTTCCAATCTCGCATGCAAAACTTTCCCTACGCCCTCACCCTCAGCGGCACGACCTGTTCGACCACATCGCCAGCTACCTGACGCGGCTGCCTCGCCAACTCCGACACCGCCGAGGACATCGCCACCTCCGCATCCCATGGAAGAATGGTACTCTGATGACCTACGTCCACATTAGTCACCACCCCACGCCAACCTCATCTCCTCTCTTATCTGTTACAGCACCGGATCTGCTCGAGCCCCATCCCGCCAAGCCAGATCTACTCAAGTTCGCCGTGCTGGATCCGCTCGAGCTCGATCCATCAGGTAGTGCCATGTCTCTGCATCCCTAGCAGCGCTGGAGTCCAGTCTCAGCCCCATATCGTCACATCGAGAGGTATGGCTTCAGCTTCCTTCTCCTTACTTCCATGCCAGTCACTTTTGTGTTGGAGGATATTGTTGGCTGGCTGGCACTGCTAGTCTCTCTATCAATGTCACCATATCCAGCAAGTCCAGAGTTTATGATATATATGCTACCAAAATACCGTATCAACAAAGCACAGATAAAATTATCGGAAACGTATGGCATGAGAACTGAGTTCCCATGAGAACTATGAGAACTCACATCTGGGCCGCGTGATCTTCATCCAAGGGGAAGGTGTGAGGGGGGATTTACTAAAGTATAATTAAGGGGGTGGTGATTTTACAAATCTCCCCTCCCACCTCTCCCTATGCGTTCCCCTTGGATGAAGATCATGCGGCGCAGATTTGAGTTCTCATAGTTCTCACGGGAATTGAGTTCTCATAGAATACGTTGCCAAAATTATCGGCAAGTTATTATCTTAACAATTTCAATTGATTTGTTGAAATCAGTTCAAACAACATTTGTGGTTATCAGGAGTTTCATGTGTACAAGACATGGCTAGTCAGTGGCAGACCTAGGATTTTTATGGAGCCGGGGCGAACATCGCAATGGACTAGATCACACAAACATATCAATCGATATAAAAACATAGATGATGAACTAATAATTTTGAACCAAAATTATCATTCAGTACATATATGAATATCCACACATTAATAAAATAGAGATATGATACAAATTGTCTCATTAGATAAGGACTCAATTTTGCTACATTAACATGTCATATTAAAAATGTGCTAATATAATAACGATACATATTAGGTTTAATAGATTCATTAAAAATGTACTAATGATAAGGCAGATGCATTTTGTGAGTCTTAATGTTCTAAAACCGTCAAATAAAAGCAGCGTCATCAAGTGATTTGAATATAGTTTCCACTCAATATTGCAGACCATCAAGCTATTGAACCAATCATAAACCGTGCAGAAGCCGGACCAATCGCAATAAGTCTGCTACCACCCATAAACCTGCAGTATACACACAATGAAAGATGAGCCAAGCAGGGAAGCCGTGCTGCTCCTTCAGCTGTACTCGTAGTTAATTTTTGCCGAGCTGCACTAAGCATGCATGCATATCATGCATATGCACTTCCGTTCGCAGAGCCCGGGCGGACGCCCCGGGTCGCCGGGCGCTGGGTCCGCCGCTGGCTAGTCATATATCGCATTAGCTCATTCAAAGAGCCTTTTGGCTCCAAATTGTTAACTAGTTGGTCATGACAGCCTAGAGACCTACGGAAAAATAAAAAGAAACAACCTAGAGATGTTTGCGACGGCTGATGCTATTTTTCAGCTTACAAAATTTCTGTAGCAGCTACTGCTTAACTTATTGCTAATTCATTTGTGATGGACAGCTGGTATTTCTAGTTAATTTGTTCTATTGTTTTTGACGTACTGTTGAGATGGCAGATCCTGGTAGTAGTAGTAGTAGTATCAAACATGAGTATGCAAGAGACTCGGTGCCGGAGGAAGATGGAACTGCTGCTGTGACTCCAAATTGTACTGCATGATACCCGGCCTTTGTCCATCGTGTAAAGTTCATATTGTGAGTATGCATATTTTGAAATAGCTCTGTAACTTGGAGTTCATGATGGCCCTTCTAGTAGCATCTTTCTATACACACAAAGGTGTCTGGTATCATAATTTGCTTATGGATCCGTATATATACATTTCAGCTTTGTTTAAGATGAGTTTATTATTGTTTTGTCCATATTTATTTTTAGAGTAAATTGCACCGAAGGTCCATCAACTTGTACGGGGGTGTCACTTAGGTCCACGAACTCTCAAAGTGCATTTTTGGGTCCATGAACTTGTTATGTCATTCACCGGAGGTCAATAACGGTACGCATGTGCTTCTAACGATGAGACGACATGCTGACTTGGCTCCTCAAAGCACCTCCTAGTTGAGGCATTTCATGGAGATGGTTATTAGCGAAGAGGCAAGCTCACAGACCCCGCCAGCACCTCTGTCTCGCTAATCACTAGAGCTCGCCTCGCCGCTCACCGGAGTTCACCTCGCCGCTCATTGGAGCTCGCCTCGCTGCTCGAACTTGCTCGACGAAATACCTCAACTAGGAGATTCTTTGAGGAGCCAAGTCAGCATGCCGTGCCACTGTTAGAAGCACATGTGGACCATTATGGACCTGTGACCGAACAAGTTCATGGACACAAAAATGCACTTTGAGAGTTTATGGACCTAAGTGACACCCCCTTACAAGTTGGTGGACCTCTGGTGCATTTTACTCTTATTTTTACCTTTTGCTGTCCATATGGCTTAATATATTTCAAGTGCACTACATTTTAGACAATGCCAAGATAAGGGCATCTGTAATAATTAGGTATTTTACCATGCTATATATATCACACCAGTGTGGCATTTTCTTTTCTGAGGCTTTTATGAAAATGTCACATACTCCATGTTCATATTGACTTGCAGGCAGTTATCGGAGGAGTGCTAGGACAAGATGCTCGATGAAGGCTAAGGGGCAAAGTTGTTAACGGAAGCAGAAGCACAGAACCTTATGGATGCACACTTCATTGTAGTGAACTATGATGTTTTGGTCACAAATGATATAGGTCAACAGCTTGCTCGCATACTAACTTGATAGCTTTTGGTAGACGTAGTGGCAAAACTTGAATACATGCCATTTTGTAGTACTGTTACAATGTACAATTTATATTACATTCGATTACAAGCTTTTGTACTGTGTATGGATGACTTTATCAATGATATATGATATTTTTTATGAATTGATGACAATGTCCAGTAATGTATGTATCTTAGTGATCACTATGTATGAACAGAATATTTTTGAGGCCATAATATATTGAATAACAGTAAATAAATGTTGTGCTCATTTAAATGGTTTGGTCAGGCTGTTAGTTGGTATTTCTCCAGAGTACTAACTAACTGTTAGTCGGTAAAGATTAATTACGTCATCGGACCATCAGTCGGTATTTCTCAAGAATCCCAACTGATCATCCGTCGGTAAAGACCTGTCAGTCGCTATAGATTTATACCGACGGCACTTTTAGCGACGTTTGGTTAGTGTCAGCGTAACTCTATACAGACTGATGATACGCCGGTATAACGACTTATAGCGACACTAGCGTAGTCGGCACCATGGGGCTGTGTTATAGTGTGCTGTCCACGGGGACTCATTGTGCAGGCAGACGTCATCGGCGAGCAGTGGTGAATGCAGGATGGAAGGTTCGGGGGGGGGGGGGGGGGCTCATCCTCTTCATATGTGTTCATCTCTCTGTTTTCTTTACTATCTATATTTTTCCTCCCTTAACCTCCACTTAATCTCCACTAAATCGCAGGTTGTAGGGGGGGGGGGGTTGAGCCCACCCTGCACCCCCTAGAATCGCCACTGTCGGCGAGCGCACCTCCATGGACTAGGACCAGGCGAAACAGAGGAAGTTAACAGAGAATTACTATACTGCCCTAGTTTAAAATAAATTCTTTTCTTTAAGATCGATGGCTCAGAATAACTATGGTGGGAGGAACCACAGGTTTCTCCCAAGCACCGTAACAAACCTCATATATATATATATATATATATATATATATATATATATATATATATATATACACACACACACACACACAGTTATACGCACACACCTGTCATGAAGGAAATGGTGGGTTCAGCCGTTGTTCAGTAGGTCGTAAGCAGAGTCTCCTCTTTCATCTCAAACAAGCACGATGAGAAAGCATCCGGAGGACATAACCTGGAGAGGCTTGAGATGGCTGTCAATGAACTGGAGTTTGCTCTTGAGACGTCCGTGAAGGCGGTGACGTCTCTCTGCTTCGTCGCAGGAGGGTGCTGAAGCGTGCCTACGGCGAGGGCACAGATCTGCTCAACAAACACAAACGGGATGCACTGGAGAATCAAGAAAATAAGCAAGGGATAACATGTTCCTCCTTCCCTACTAGACGTTACTGGATTACTCGTGCTAAAAGGTTTTCTGTGTCATCTCTCATTGCCATAAAACAGAATGAGTTGTTGTAGCAACACTGTCCGCAGAATTGAAAGGCGCAGAATTGAAAGGTTTGCAGACAATGCCGGTAAGTTTGTAAAGGACCTGGAAACTGGTTGTTCGCTCTGGCATCACACCTTCTGCAGCCCTCTTGTTAGGCATATTCTAGAAGGGAAAGCGTTAAGTTACGCAAAATGGCAAGGAACACAAGGACGTTGTTGTGTTGCATCTTCCATATGTTTGGAAGACCGTGGCGTAGAGGCAGAACTAACATATCTGTGTTGACGATCGAAAATGGCAAAAAATGCCGATCTGGCTCGACAGCTGGTCTAACCGTCTGTAACAAGCGGTCTGACCGGCTGTACCCTGTAGCCGGTCTCGCAATGGGCCAGGCGGTCTGACCGCCTATACAGCCAGTCTAGACAGCTTGTAGGAAAGTGCTCAAAATATAAGTTTGACTCCACCATTGCGTAGGGCTCGTCGAGAAGATCAAAATGCATATGTGGATCGCCTAATTTGGAGTCCGGATGAAGAAGTTATGGCTCTGACCCAGCCGGTTAGACCGCCTGTAGCAGTTCAAATCCGAATTAGAGTTATATTTTGATGGGACTTCATTATGGATTTGACTCCCCACGGGGCAAGACCTCCTCACCCTATATTATGATGGGCCGTGGCCGATTGAGAACCTCTACCCAATCGTACAAACATATTTACCTTTACTTTTTATTCCAAACCCTAGCTTTTCCAACCCCCTCTTCGTCCTTCTTCGTCTCCATGGCGTTTTAGGACGTTCTAGGTGGCCTTGCCGACCTTAGAACAATCCTAGGTTCGCCGCCTCCGATGGGGTCTCTCCCGAGGCGACGATCGTAGGCTTTTGCGGCGCCTCTGCCTACAGGCGGTCTGACCGGCCCCTACAGGCGGTCCGACCGGCTGCGTCCAGGAGCTCCGACGAGGAGATTCCGGCTACCGCGCGATCTAGCGCTTATCGTGTGTTGACCCGAAAAGGCGTCAACATATTTTGGCGACTCCGCTGGGGAAGAAGATCTGGTTTTTATAACCGTTCTACTCAACCCTAGCCCGAAGGGATCCAAGATTGATCAAGATGATATCCCTGCTAACATTGAAGATCTCGATGAGGAAGGACGCCAGAAGTATTTGATGGCTTTAGCGTATCTCAAGAGCGAGTTCTTGAAGGGCTTCAAGAAGGATCAAGACACGGTCACACGCGTTCAGGAGTTTGTGATGCCATCCTTCAAGATGAACGATGATAAGATTGAGATAATCGACACTGTAAGTTCATCTTCACAACCATCCTCCCTTATTGATACGGTTAGCCCGATTGTTGTTAATAGTATGCCTAGTCTTGATGAACTCTCTACACATTTAGATTGACTAGAGATACTTAAAAAGGGGAAATCGGTTCATAATAGTGATGTGCCTATCATACCATGGTCTAATATTGATAATACGTTCTGCGGTATGTTACCTAATTCTTGTCATGGTCAGACTCCGCCGCTGATCCAGTTGCCCAGACCGAACACGGTCATTGCAATTGGATCAATGCTTACAGGCGGTTAGACCACCTCAGCCGGTCAGACCGCCTGTACGGCCGGTCACATCCCCTCAGCGGTTGGTCAGCTGTAACACCCCTGGTGTTAATTAACACTAAAACAATGATTAAGCTAAGCTAAACAAGTAATCAAGCCTAACCAAGGTTAATTGAAAGAAAGAAATCAAAAGAAATGCTAAAAGGAATTCGATAAGAAATTAAAAACACCCCAAAAAGAGGCAAAACAAAAACCTTTAAATTTTATATAAGAACTTGAATTTTGGCCAATGCAAAATTTGAAGGAGAGACCAAACCAAGCATCTTCCCTTTTGAAACCATAGCCTAAAAATGTTTGGAAGTATCTCAAATTTCAGACCCTAACTTTGAAATTTGAATTTTTCAATTCAAATTCAAAAGCTGAATTGGAACCTTAGCCAAGCTCGAGGGGCATTCACCCTCGAGCGGTGATTTCCGTCACGCTCGAGGCTCCGAAGCCAAGCTCGAGGGGCATTCACCCTCGAGCGGTGATTTCCGTCACGCTCGAGGCTCCGCAGCCAAGCTCGAGGGGGGCATTCACCCTCGAGCGGTGATTTCCGTCACCCTCGAGGCTCCGCAGCCAAGCTCGAGGGGGGCATTCACCCTCGAGCGGCGTTTCCGTCACGCTCGAGGCTCCGCAGCCAAGCTCGAGGGGGGCATTCACCCTCGAGCGGTGATTTCCGTCACCCTCGAGGCTCCGCAGCCAAGCTCGAGGGGGGCATTCATCCTCGAGCGGCGTTTCCGTCACCCTCGAGGCTCCGCAGCCAAGCTCGAGGGGCATTCACCCTCGAGTGGCGTTTCCGTCACGCTCGAGGCTCGGAAAGCTCGAGCTTGCGATCCAAGCTCGAAGCGCATGGTCGAAGCGTCTAGTCCAAGCTCGAAAGTTGTGTCCCACATCCCAAACTCCAACTTTTAATTCGACACGTTTCGAAGTTCAGTTCAAATTTCTGAAATTTGAACCATGCCAATCAGTTGACCTTTGCACCGCTCACGGCGCGCTCACGGGTTGCCAGCGCTGCGCCCGCGCGTGCCGCGCTCGCCGCCGGCAACCGCCTGCCGCCGTCCGGCCTCGCCTGAGCCGACAAGTGACATGGCCGGGTGTCCCCGCTCACGGTGCACGCCTCTGGCAAGGTCTCATGGTCGGAGACGCACTGTAGCGCTGACTCCGCGCTCGCCGTCGCGTCGCCGCCGCGGACCGCCGGGTTTTGCCGTCGCCGCCGTTGCCCGCCGGTCCAAAGCGCGACTTTTGCGTCCCGCGTGCTCCTTTTTCCTCGCCCTGTCTCTTCCCGCCTCGCCCACGCGCGCCTGCCGCCTGCCGTCCTCGCCTGCGCCGCGCTGACGCCGCGCACGGCGCCAACACGGCCGCGACAAGCCGCTGTCGCCGCGAGACGTCACCGAGCTGCCCCGGTCTCCATCTAGTGATTCCCGAGCACCCTTCCACTCCCCTCTCGCTCCTACTTAAGCCCTCAACAGTTCCCCTCCCTCAGCACGCCGGAAAAACGTCACCGGAGCTCGCAGAGCCGCCGCCGAGCTTGCTCTCGTGGGCAGCCCTCGCCGTTGCTTCCCCGGTCAAACCAAGGCTCTCACGAGCTTCCCTATCCTCCACTGCCACTCACCGAGCCATTCCCGACCCGCTTCCCCCACCAGAGCCGCTGGCGTAGCTCGCCGGAGTTAACCGAGCTCTCCGCCGCCGCCGCGCACGTGCACAGCCCGCTCTACTCCTCCTCCAGCCGAACCGAGGGCACCATTAGTTTCCTCGTGCCACGCTGGTGCTCACCGACCGCTTCCCCGAGCCTCTCCGACCTCGACGCCGCCGGTCGCCGCTCGCCGGAGCAAGCCGAGCCGCCACCGCCGTCGCTGACCGTGATTCCGGCCATCCCCGACCTCGAGACCTAGCTCAAGCGAATCACGGTGAGCCCCTCTCCGTTTTCCCCCCACTTCCCCGGCCCGGTCTCGCCGCCGTTTGGCCGGCGTAACCACACCGGCGAACTCGAGGACCTCGTTGTGTCTTCAACCTCTTTCCAGGGGGCCGAGCGCAAAATGCAGGGACTTGTTTGTACTAGATTCAAAACTTCCAGGGTTCCTCGCGTAAAATAGATTCTATATTTTAGGTTTTTTTCGCTGAGATCTTCAGAAATTCGTAGAAAATCGTAGAAAAATCAGAAAAATGCCAAACCAATTTTGTAGTGACCAGTGAATCTAGAAGGCCAACTTCTTCCTTTGCACCTCACTCAGTTGAGCTGTAGATTTTGAATTATAAATTCAAATCAGTTTGAGCACTTTTCTTCATAGTTCAAAATCTACACTTGCACTGGAGCTGAGCTTGGGATATATTGTTAGGGTGTTTATCACTAGCTTAATTCCCAAAGGGTGCACAAAAATTCCCAGTGGATTTAGGGTTATGATTTTTCAAACATATACCCTGCTGTTTTGGCAAATAAATCACAGAAAATAAATTACTCAGGGAAAAATCATCTCCTTCACACAGAGACTAAATCAAGCCATGAGAAACCTTAGAAAGATGAAAATGGTAATTTTTGGACACTGGAAAATGGCTAAATGATTTTTGGTAGTTTAAACATGGTGAAATTCCACAAAAATAATCATAAATCAAAATCTCATGCAAACTTGCAGAGAGGTCACTCTTGGTGACCTAAGTCACTGTGCCAAGTGACATGGACAGAAACCTTATAGTTAGTTTTGTAGGATTTTAGTTTGTTATTAGGCAAAAAGATAAGAACATTTTTAATAAATTATAGAAAAATTATCTTGAGCCAAATTTTGGGCTAAGCTCCTGCCTTGGCATGAGCAAGCCTCTGGTCAAGTGACACCTAAAAATAATATTCCTAAGTTCACCTTTGGAATAATAGAAAAGGGACTTGAATGGTAGAAAAGAGAAGGAAAAGAAAAGAAAAGAAGAAAAAGAAAAGAAAAGAGAAGAAAAAGAAAAGAAAAGAGAAGAAAAAGAAAGGAAAAGAGAAAAACCTAAAACTCAAAAATCAAAGTGAAGGTTCAAAATGAAAAGGAAATATTCACTTATAATTAATGTTTATCCTTTCCAATTCATCAACCAAGATTTAAATAAACACTCACTATTTAAATCTCGATACTTAAGCATTCACGCATTTCGTGTAGATTCGGGTCTCGCCGACGGAGTCTACGAGCTAGTCCCCGCTGCCGAGGAGATCGCCCAGGAGTCCGAGGTGAACGTGGTGCACGTGGATCCAAGCCCCGAGCAGGAGTACCGCTTCGAGCCGGAAGGCAAGCCCCGGAGCTTAACCTAACTTTACTTACGCGATTTACTTGATTATATGTTTGTGCATTTAAGTTTCAAGGAGTTGAATGAAACCCTAGATTGCATGATCATAGGTTCCGTTGATTGAACACTAGTATGCTAGGTTCGATAGTTGCTATGCTTAAGACCGATAGAAGTCGAATGTTTCCGACATTCGCGAGATATAGGAGTTGTATGTCTACTCATATCAGAAACACTAGAGATGATGGACGGATGGTTGTAGTTACCCGTCTATCGATGGTTAATTGGAAACATGTGGTACTTTTGTGTCAAGCGTTTGAACGTACCACATATATGCACGGTTTATGGGACCGGTAAGTCCCGGTATCAGAATGAAGCAGCTAGGGCCGATAGCCATCTCTCCTTGGAAACCATTGTTTTCCCCTGCCGTACACTTGTGGATATATGCGTGAGACTGTGAGTGAAGCAGTAAACCTTTATCCTGAGGAAATGGATCCGGTTCCGAATTGTGGATTGATGAGAAAGGATTGGGGTGTGTTGGCATTTCCAACCATTCCGTATGTGTGGGTTTTCCCTGGCCAGGTAGTAAATTCGGTTCGAACTGTCCGCTTCTCGCGGTTAATGAGACTGCTTGACCGATGTATGACATATTATGAAGTGAAACTTGGAAGGATGAAATCTTTGTATGGAATAATTGTATTGCAAAACTTGATTGTTTAGCTAGGCTCACCTAGAATGGATAGACTAAAGAAATTAAAATCAAAATAAAGAAAGTAGAAAACAGCTTAGTCGCTTTTGGCAAAAGAACCCCACTAGCCAAACAGCCTCTCATCGTAGGAGTCGGTGATGTAGTGATCACCAGTTGGTTAAGTCTTGTTGAGTATAACTAGTATACTCAGCCTTCCTTGTGGCTAAATTTTCAGGACCATCCCCTCAGGAGGTAGCTGCCTCTATGGCTTGGGCCTCCCAGCTTCCTCCTGGTTACAGCATCGAGTGGGAGCCGACCTCTCCCGAGGATCGTGAGGAGTAGCGTCACGGCTGACTTCATCGTGACGATACTATGGATCGTCGCTAGTATCTCGTTTACTTTCCGCTGCATGAACTCAAACTATTTACTTATCATTTCAATTTGGTTGTAATAACTCTAAGACTTGTTGTAATTTGAATTGTGGAATGATGTGATCTTTGGAACTCACCTTCGAGTGAGTGTATGGACGGACGATCTTCAGTAGCCGATGGTCGAGCTTGACTCGACGGTCGAATCCGCACTTGGGAACATTTTCGTGTATTAGCACCAATGGAAGGTGAAATATACTTAAGTGGGCCCATTTCTCGGGTGAGATCGCTACAAGACCAATCTTTCTAGTACTGTGACAGTTGTTCCGGAGTGGCGTGCGCCGTTAGCCGTTATGCCAAATTCGGCTGTTGATAGCCGTGATGGTATGCTGGATGCGGCCAATGCTACGTATGAAACAACGTTGCAGGATTTAGCATCGGTTAAACGAGGTCAGGATGAAACCGTCTCTCAATATTTTAGAAGATTTAAAGAGATTAAAACCCATTGCTTTAATTTATCAATTTCTGATGTTGATCTTGTTCGATTATGCTTTAGAGGATTAAAATCCTCTATTAGAGAGAAAATTGATAATTGTGATTATCATTCGGTTGCTCAAGTTCACATTAGAGCTGAAGTGGCTCAAAACCGAATGAATAAAGAAAAGGAGGGTCTTAAATCATGTCGGTTTAATATGCATGCTATTGATTGTAAATCCGTTGTTTCGACCGATAATGATAACAATGTTAATATTGCTGAATTTACATGGCCTTCTAAAGTTGAAGCTTATTCTTGTTCATCTCTTAGGCCGGCTCATAAGAATCGGCAAGAAGAATTGAAATTTGCATTTGATGTATCTAAATGTGATCGCATTTTTGATGAATTGCATAAACATGGATACATTAAGATTTCTCATGTTATACCTGCATTGGAAGAGTTGAAAAGGCATGCATATTGTAAATTTCATAATTCTTATTCGCATGCTATCAATGATTGCAATGTTTTCCGTCGGCAAGTTCAATCGGCTATAAATGAAGGCCGTTTGAGATTTCATAACATGCAGGTGGATAAAACTTCTTTCCCGGTCAGTACTTTGGATTTGCAGCAACCTAAGGTTTTGATTCGGCCGCATCAAGTTGAATCTACCAAAGGGAAGAATGTGGTGGTGGGAAATGAAAGACCCACTTCAACGGGGAAGGAGTTGATCCGTGCAGTGACATGTGAGAAATCTTCTGATGGAAAAGAGACATTCAAAGTTACATTGAGAGCCTCTGGACATGGGGGGGGGCAAAGGTCGGTCGTTTCACTTGGACCGCAGAGCAGGCGGTCAGACCAGCCTACACCATGGTCGTCCAAAGGTGCTGAAAATAAAGCGTTCAAAGGTTGGAGCTTCGAAAGTGAGTTTGGCTAAAGACAGAGGATCTGGTATAAAGCCAAAGGTCACATTCGATATGCTTCTCGACAAGTACTCCAAGCAGAAGGCTGTTCCAAGCGATCGGTCATTAAAAAAGAAGTGAGATCACCTAATGGTAGATCTTTAAAGCCAGTGCAGCATTATCATGTGTCTCAGGAGTTAAGTCCAATATGGGATAGCAATGGTGTGATGTGGGTGCCGTATCAGTCGGTGTCATAACATTCTTTGCATTCTGGATGGAGGGAACCAAGAAGACATGTTTTGGACAGGAATGCACTACCTGTTCGTGACCGTTTGGCTGTTTGTCAATCTGGTCAAGGGCATCGGGCCCAGGCGGTCAGACCGCCTGTTACCAGCGGTCTAAACTGGCAGTCCAAGAAGAAAGAGACACCTCCTCTAAAGCAGGTGTATCAGCCTAAGAAGATGGAGGAGAAAGTTCAGGAGAAAAATATGGACTCAGTGAAGGCTACTACACTTGATGGAGACAAAAGACCGATTCTTTTAGACAATCTGGTTAAGAAGTCTATGTCAGAGACTCCCACTGCTAGTGGTCATGAGGTTAGCCGCAATGAGTTTAACTTTCTTCCTAGATGGTGTCCTCTAGGTTTGACTCGTACGCAGAGAAGGAAACTTCAAAGGTTGCGTCTTCAGGAGAGAAAGAAACAAGAGCCAAAGAAGCAAGAGCCAGAAAAGCAAGAGCTTTTCAACAAGCATAGACCTATGCTTCCTCAGAAGAAGGAGTGGAGAGTCAAAAAGAACGATCAGCCGAAGCCAGCAGTACAGGCAGTCCAGACCGCCAGTTCTACAAAGTCGACCGAGGAGGCGGTCCGACCGCCTGCACAGCCGGTCAGACCGGTTGAGGCAGAGATACTGCCGGATGATGTTTCTTCTGCTCGCATGGTTTGTGAGGACGAGTTGGCATCGGTTCCCAGTGTTGAGGACGATGAGCAACTTGTTGATTACTTTTCGTCACCAGAGCATATGGATATGGATGCTAATGTCCCATACTTGGGTGATTATATTCTTATGGAGGAAGATCCTGATCATCCTGATTTTGATCCTGAGGAAGCTATGTAGGTGTTCTTACTCATTACTTCGGTCGAAGGATGATGCTGGATTTACTCGGGGGGCAAAACAACAAGGAGCCTTTGAGAAAGCGTTATTGGAGCTGTTTTGATTCAAAAGATCAAAGGGAAGGATTTTATTATTGCATATGCAAGTAGAAGATTATTGGACGCCAAAATGAGGTATGCTTTTAGTTGTATCCATCATGCTTATACCAGGTTGAGACATTATTTAGTATGAAATACTTGCATAATTGCTTGTTAAGCCGACATAATTAAATACATGTTGCATAGACCAAATATTAAGTGATAGAATCCGCAAATAGCTTATGCATTAATTGAATATGATTTAGTATTTGATTCCTTGAAATCTATAAAAGACATATCATTGCCGATTTTATTTAACATTGATTAATGAGCAACTTAATTTAATTGTCGGCTATATTATTTTTACTCCATGCAATTTGCATTTTGATGGATCGGTTTGCAAAGTTGATTGTGGTGTTGGTGTTATTATTATATCACCAAACGATATTGTTTCTGAAGCTCTTAACCGATTGGATCATATATGCATAATTATCCAGGCCGAGTATTAGTTTTATTATTTGGTTTAGAGATCTTACATTGCATGGGAGTAAAACATATAGAAGCTTGTGGTGCTTCTTTTCTATTGGTACAACAAGTATTCAAAGCATGTCAATGTTTAGATGAATTTCTAAATGTTTATCTTGATAAATGATTAGACATTATAATTTGCTTTAATGAATTTGTGATTTATCATGTACCAAGAGAAGAGAATCTTAGCGCTAATGTGTTGGTACAGCAAGCATCAGGCTATAATATTCAAAAAAAAAATTCGAGAAAAGAATCCGATGATTTGCAAAGCCTAGTGCAGCCGGTCTAACCGGCCTGGCCGGTCTAACCGCCATGACAAGCGGTCTGACTACTTATGCCTCTAAAAGACCGATTCGGCTGAGGATGCCTCTCAATCTGTCGAGGCCGATGTTGATATATGGAGGAAGCCTCTGGTGGTATTTGCAGGATACTAGCAGGTCAATGGATTGAAAAGTCCGACGATAAGCTTTCAAGTTTGCTTTGGTTGATAGTGAACTATATCGTCGGACCGAATATGGTTTGCTCTTAAAGTGTTTATATCCTGATCAAGCTAGGTTGGTTATGGCAGAGGTTCATGAAGAAATTTGTGGTGCGCAACAATCGGCTTGCATGATGAAGTGGCTCCTTAAGCGGGTTTACTATTATTGGTTTACAATAATTGCCGATTGTTTTTGTTACTATGAAAGAGGTGATTGGGTTTATTATCGAGCATGTTATACATGGATTTGGTATTTGTTTGCCAATGAACATCATTCATATCTAAGGAGGTACGTGAGTTCGTTGAATCCAATGGTATTAAATTGCTCAATTCATCTCCATATTATGCTCAAGCTAATGGTGAAGTTGAGTTTAGCAATAAGGCATGTTTCTAGACATGGTTCTGCCAAAGTTACTCTGTATGAGTTTGTCTATGGTCAAGAAGTCCTTTGAGTGACCGGCAGGCGTTTGGAGGCTTTAGAGCAGGTCTAGAAAGAAGATAGCTCGAGTATGTCATAAGAATGCAAAGGTAACATCCTTTCAAGTTGATGATTGCATGAATTTCAGTTGCCAAGAGCATTTGAAGGTATTATCCAAGTGTTTGGCAAAGTGTTTGAAAGGATTTGGCTGATATGTTGATATTGCTCTTAGAACAAAATGGCCGACAATAGAGGGTCGCCCTTAGACTGAATTAATGTTTCTTGATACGCAAGCTTTACCAAGAAACAGGGGGGCATATGTTGACGACCAAAAATGGCAAGAATGCCGATCTGGCTCGACAGCCGGTGTAACCGCCTGTAACAAGAGGTCTGACCGGCTGTACCCTGTAGCCGGTCTCGCAATGGGCCAGGCGGTCTGACCGCCTGTACAACCGGTCTAGACAGCTTGTAGGAAAGTGCTCAAAATATAAGTTTGACTCCGCCATTGCGTAGGGCTCGTCGAGAAGATCAAAATGCATATGTGGATCGCCTAATTTGGAGTCCGGATGAAGAAGTTATGGCTCTGACCCAGCCGGTTAGATCGCCTGTACCGGGGGTTAGATCGCCTGTAGCAGTTCTAATCCGAATTAGAGTTGTATTTTGATGGTACTTCATTATGGAATTGACTCCCCACGGGGCAAGACCTCCCCACCCTAGATTATGAAGGGTCGTGGCCGGTTGAGGACCTCTACCCAATCGTACAAACACATTTACCTTTACTTTTTATCCCAAACCCTAGCTTTTCCAACCCCCTCTTCTTCCTTCTTCGTCTCCATGGCGTTTTAGGACGTTCTAGATGGCCTTGCCGACCTTAGAACAATCCTAGGTTCGCCGCCTCCAACGGGGTCTCTCCCGAGGCGACGATCGTAGGCTTTCGCGGCGCCTCTGCCTACAGGCGGTCTGACCGGCCCCTACAGGCGGTCTGACCGGCTGCGTCCAGGAGCTCCGACGAGGAGATTCCGGCTACCGCGCGATCTAGCGCTTACCGTGTGTTGACCCGAAAAGGCGTCAACAATCTGCATAGGGATTAAAAGAGGCCAGAGAAAAGTTTCAGTATAGAGTTGACAGTACGACTATCACATAGCACAGACATCATAGGGGTTGCCATAAAATGTTTACAGTCAGTGGCATCTCTGTTCAGTTGTGTGACAGATTTTGCAATTGGAGAACTCACACAACTATCTAACTTACAAGATATTCCCCTTTGGAAAGGTCCATCAGGTGAAGAACAGGAACGTTATACCAAACATTCACGTTTGATCCGGCCTGATGCAATATGCTGCAAATCAAATGTACAAGGTCCTTGTGCTAGCACCACGACCTCATCATCAGAAACATTTCCAGAGCCAGTTATCTCTCTCTCATTTAAGTGCTTCATTTATTCATTAAATTACTGTGCTCTCGTAGCCTAAGGGCACTCCCAACCCTCCATGTCACCCAGTGTCCATAGAATTTATTAGGATGCCACGTAGGCAAAAATCTGATGTGGCAAAAAAGTTAATGAGGAGAGAGGGGAAAATAGGAGGAAACCGGATCGCATGCATGACACCGTTTCGGCCGCGATTCCAAGTCGGAGGAAACCAGCGGATTTGGCGACTCATTTCTTCCCCACCCACCCCCTCCCCCCCCCCCTGATTTCCTCGTCGTCTCGATCTTGTGCGCCCAACTTCCCTCCGCCATGTCCACAGCGCGCCCCTTCTCCCGTGCTTCCTCCTCCCGCGCCTCCTTCTCCCGCGCGAGGAAAATCTTGCCGCGCTCCAAATCTATTCGGCGCGAAATTCCTGTGGCCAGGTCCCCATCCGTCCATAAATCTCCCTCTCAGTTTTTAGGGTTAGCTAAATCCATCCCCAATCCAATCCCAATCATTCGTCTCTGAGGAAAAATCATCCCCAACCTGTGTGCAACAATAAATCACCCAGAATCTAAGAAGCTAAAATCAAGAGCGAGTCGAGCCACCGGAGAATCGTCAGTCGTAACACCAGCCGCCGCCGCCGCTACAGATGTTGGTCCTGTTGTTGGCGCCGGCAGTGCTCAGCTCCATCCGTAGGTCCAGTTGGCGTTGCTCCAGCTGCTGGTGGCGTTCCTCCATTTGGTTCTCACGCCTCTGGTCCTTGGTGGCAAGCGGCAAGTCTGGGTGCATCCTTCCCAGTTCCATCTCCTAGAAGCTCTGAATGGTACGTTGGCTTCTCTATCCTTTTTGGCTTTGTTTGTCTTGTTATTAATTATTTTTGTCAGTAGCTTAGACTGAGAATTGCTGAGATGACTGCTATTTCAGTATTTCGCTAGTCTTAATCTGATTTGGTAAACAGTCATGTTCCTAAAATATTAAACTTGGCATGTACGGGGCATTTTTTTTCATGTGTTGCACATATCTGAATATTCTACTATAGAATCCATATCTGAATATTCTACAGAATCTATTTTGTTCCCATTATTCAGATTTCATCCAGAAAGTCATTTTTTGTTAACTTTTTTTAGGATATATCCACAAGGTGGTTTCATGAATATTCTACAGAATCCATTTAGGAACTGTTCTAGTGTTAGTCAGCTGCCAGAGAACTTCCATTTTGTTGGTGGACCAATGAGGCATTCTTCAGTCTCACCGACTGCTGCATGTTCTAAAGGGACCCCATCACCAACTGGTAGTTCTGCTGATGGTGCTGCACAAATTGGATCACAAGATAGAGAAACAATTGATATTGTGGACAATGACACCATCCAAACTGCTAGATCCAATGCTAGGTCCATTGCTAATTCAGATGCTAGATCAGACAGGCGATTGAATTGGTCTATTGAAGAAGATATTAGATTGGTTAGTGCTTGGCTGCATAATTCAATTGATCCGGTTGATGGAAATGATAAGAAGTCTGACCAATATTGGTCAGGGGTTACTTCTACATACAACAGCACAACAAAGTGTGACCGTATGAGAAATCGTAACCAGTTGAAGCTACGTTGGGAGCGCATTAAGAAGCCGGTCACTGAATTCAATGGTTGCTATACAAGAATCACTAAGGTGCATCAGAGTGGTATGAGTGATGACCAAAAGATGGATCAAGCACTGCAGTTGTATGCCTGTATGCCTCTGAACATAGTGACAAGCCTTTCACAATGATCCATGTATGGAGGATACTACGACATGAGAAGAAATGGTCTGCATATGTGAAGAAACTTAATAATGAAAAGGACAAGAGTGAAACTCCTAACCTAGCTCATGTGAAGGGTGATGGAGATAATCCAAAACAACGTCCTGTTGGGCATAAGAGGGCCAAAGATGAACGCAACGGAAAACGTCCAGCACTGGAGGCTATTTCTGCTGTTGAAAAGAAACTTGATAAGTTCCTTGAAGTAACCAACAAGGCCGAGAAGATGACAGAGGTGCAACAAAGCTTGGCAAGCAAGAACCTAGAAGCAGCCAAGATTAATCATAAATCAGCACATGAAAAAACAAAGGCTAAAATGCTTGACCTTTACAGAGAATTGCTCTGTACTCCCACAAGTGATCTTGGTGTAGAAGCTTTGGCTGAAAGATCTAAAGCAATGGAGTCTATGAGATTGGCTCTTTTTTCTAAAGATAATTGAGGTATTCTAACATATTATTTTTCATATCATTCTTTATTAGTGTGAATTTCTCGTTGATCTATTTTGTAGATACCTGACCATTGATATTTCTATGCCACAGATTCTTCCTAGAAGATCTCCAAGAATTCCCTATTATCAAGCAAGCTATTTTTTTTCAGGTAACTTTTAAGATGTTCCTTATTTTGAATAAGATTTTCCTTATTCTCTTTTATTCAGACCTCTTATGTTATTATTTCCTTGCAGATAATTCTACTAGCAGTCATGCCATTTTGTTTTTTATGTGATCTGGATGAACAGGTTGCACGTTGCTGATTGCTGGATCACCACTAGCAAAATTAGTATCTGATTTTTATTATGTCCTATCATGAGAGACTATTTAAATTACTATGTAACGGTATGAAAATGCTATCTATTATATGCTATATGCTGTAATGCATTTGAACCCATGTTTGTGTCTGTCTGTGTGTGGACTGGGTAACGTGGATGTAAAGTGGCCACATGATAGATTTGGCATAGCTGATCCACAAAGGTAATTAATATTTTTATAAGAGGAAACTGCTATAGAAACCATGGGTTGGGGAAGTGGTGTCTACATGTATATTAAATACCCTCTCTCTCCTTTAGACACCATGAGTTGGGATCGCCCTAATCAACATTAAAGTCGACATGAAGGCCTTGTATTCAAAATGGACACGACCAAGTTACCTCGTTCATAGTCCACTTTCTGCCTCATGTGCCTGTGGCAGGCCCGTATGACAGCTACGGAGTGGACAAAACTGGAGGCAAAGATGAAGACACAGAAATTAGCTGACAACAAATAGCCCATATAGTAAGACTAAAATCAACCAACTGTTTTGTGTTCGAGCCTGAACCGAAGGCTCTGTGGTTCAGATTCCAAAACACTATTCAGGCCATGTACAGATTCCCCAATAAAACACTATTCATTTCAACTTTTTACTATTCACCAACTTTTCACTATTCTTCTCTCTCACAAAACACGCTTCCTAGCACGTGCTACGGTGTTTTCTTCAGCCACAGTGTATTTTACCCCAATCTGAACATAGCCTCATTCCAACTTTTCACTATTCACCTCTCTCACAGAAACACGCTTCCAGCAAGTGCTACAATGTTTCTTCAGCTACAGTGTTTTTTGACCCAATCTAAACATAGCCCCACTTGGTTTTCCACACATGGTTCCGCGCACATCATGCTATATATTTTGGTAGAGAAGGTGCGCCCAAAGCCAACAGCAATTCCAACATCCTATTCATTCAGACCATGTTTTGGTTAATCCCTTCTGTAAGGGGCTTGAGGGAGATCTTAATATTCTTTTTTTTTTGCGCAAATATCTCAATACTCTTTTAATGGTTGCCCAATGTGAAAATATTGGTGAATCATGAAATAGGCAAAAGTAATTAAACTTTGCTTATAGAAAAAAATACATCTGGCCGAGTCAAAGTAATATATTGGCTGTGTAGCTTCAGCATGGGGTTGATATATGGTTTCTCGGAAAGAGTAACAGACAATAGAATGCATAATGTTACTTGGCAGTGTTGCATGCCTACATTGTAAAGCTTTGTAGCTTCCGCCGCATTGTAATCACCGGACGAGAATAAGTCATCCTGATAGCTGGTGAGTTGTGTCAAGGAGTCGCAAATAAGGTGCGGACTATACATGTGTGCGTCAAGGTAGCCCTTGTTATTGTGTATCCTCAGCAGTTAGCACACAGGTAGATCAGCTCCCCCTATAGTGATCTGATGGCACTGTCATCAGCCCTTGCTCAAGAGTGTGTGAGCAGAGTGTCCTCTTACATCTCAAGCAACAAGCTTGATGACAAGGTGTCTAGAGCACACATCATCGCAAGGATCGAGATGGCTCTATCTCGATTGGAATTTGCCCTTGAGAGGACTGGGAAGATGCAAATCACGTATGTTTCTCTGCTTCGTCGCTGGAAGATTATCAAGAGCGCCTACATCGAGGGCACAGATTTGCTAAACAAGCATAAACAAGATGTAAGCCTCTCCCCTACTCTCAACCTTGATGAACTGGACACTTTCTTGTACTCAACAAACACAACAACATTTTTTTTTGCTGTAATGCAGTATTTTCTAACCCTATCCTTTATTATTTGGGAAAAGTCTATTTTCACCCTCCAACTATTACAAAAGTCTGATTTTCAACCCACAACTATAAAACCAGACACTAAACACCCTCCAACTATCCAAACCATGCAAAATTGGCCCTTTGGTGGTTTTGTATTTTTCAAAAAAATTAAAAAATAATTTTGTATTAAATTTCATAACTAATTTATTTTGAACTAGAAAAATTAGAATCCGGTGCAAATGTTTTTTTTTCTAAAAATGTGACCTACATGTTGGTGCACCATTAGAAGTTATTTGTATATTATTTATTTCTATTCTAATTATTTTTTAAAAAAACAATAAGACGCTAGCAATATAAATATATAATACCCAAATAACATTAAATGGTGTGCCAATAGGTTGGTTGCATTTTAAGATAACTTTTGGCACTGGTTTTATATTTTTTTGAGTCCAACATAAATTAGTTATGGTTTTTAAAGTTTAAATAATATTTCTTCTATTTTTAGAAAATCCAAAACCACCCTCAAAACCACCCAAAGGGCCAATTTTGCATGGTTTGAATAGTTGGAGGACCTTTAGTATCCAGTTTTGTAGTTTGAGGTTGAAAATCAGACTTTTGTAACAGTCGAAGGGTGAAAATAGACTTTTCCCTTATTATTTAATCTGAAATACAAAGAGATCATTAGGCCTTAACAGCCGATAACGTGACCCTAAAATTCAAGCAGCCTAATAACTGGCATGAAAAACAGCAAAAGACTTAGACATGTAACTAACTACAACTGACTCTGTATAACACTGTCATAATACAGGAAGTGAGCCTAGCTCAACAGGTTAGGATGGGAGGTGTAGTCGTGCACCCTGACCCACCCTGGTTCGAGTTCTCTCTAGCTCGAATTTCTTCTTAATGAAAAGTTACCTAGTTCCTCCTAGGTGGTCTCGTTTTTAGATTACTCACAATATTTATCTACTTACACAACTAGGATTACTCCAACACTGCAGGGACTGGAAGGCCTGGAAGAGGACAGGAAAGTGGTGGCAAGACAAAGTTCTTCCGCCTCCCTTCAACGGATTGCTGGTGCTACAAATTTGTCCATCTCTTCTCTGCTTGGCTTAGACAAGGATCACTTGAGTTCCTCCGTTGCCCATAAATTTGAATGGTACGCAGATTGTGCTGACAAGTTCATAATGGATGTGGAGTATGTCTGGCTGCCCACGTTGCCGCTACACCTTCCGTTACCCATTTGTCAGGCAACTTTTTGAAGGGAAAACTGTCATGTACCAAAGGATGAAAGGCTGTCAGTGGCTCTATTTTGATATATGGCCTTCAATTTTGGAAGGCCGAGGTGTAGAGGCACATGTACGGTTCAAATACTTCGATTCTGAGAGGCTGGACAAAAGTTTCAGCATCAAGTTGGTGCTACGACTCTCACAGAGCACAGACATAGTTGGGACCGCTATAAATTGCTTGCAGTCGTCCACGTCATTCCTCAATCTTGTGGCTCAAGATGCAATGGAAGAACTCACTCTACTACATGATTTGCAAGACATATCATGTTCATATGCTCAATTTTGTCCCTGGGTTGACATTATTCAAGACTGTTATCCTGATGATACTAATTTTTTCCGGTCAGAACCACTATGCTGCTATCAAGCCAGTGGACACAAGCCTAGTGTCAGCAACAGCATCTCGTCGGGGTTATCACACGTATTCCCCGAGGAAATTATCTTTTTTGGCTTCGAATGTTATATCTCAGCGCTGGAGTGCAGGTTACCAAGCACATCAGACGAAGTGCGTGAAAAACGCATGATGGATCGGCGTCGGCCGAAACCACTTATTGAGCTCACACTTCTCTTCGCACCTCATTTCTTGCGTCATTGTGTGCCACAAGAGAATTGCATATTTGCGGTGGCAGGAAGTAAAGAAGAAGAACGCGCATATAATAGCATACAACAAACCTTCGATGATGCAGTAAGATCCGAGGCAATCGACTGTCTCATCCATAAGCCAGAGGTGACGAAGTGTGCAGTGTACTGGCGCCCCAAACATGGAGCTGCAGGTTTTTTAGTGAAAAGGCCAAGCACCGACATGGCAACTGTGTTCAACACCAGCGGCGCCAGTTACAACACTCGTCGTGCTACAAAGAGAAAGCGGTAGAAGTCATTGCGGTCGTGATTTTGCGTTGTCATTTTCCATCTATTAGCATATCGTGTGTCCTTTTGCTCAATGTAACATATGTAAACCAGACCACTGTTTGAGAAATGAGTTAATTAGTTTGAGAAATGAGTTAATTATTTGCTATAGTTCTAATTACATGGTGAACACCATACGGACTACCCTAGTTATATGAAGTCATGGACACACTTAATCTCACTGACCATGCCCTGGAGCGCCGGCCATCGAACAGTTAGCACAATTTTGAATTTCCTCATGTCTTCCTTCATATACTTATGGCACCTGTGCTTGACCGCTTGGTCCCTCGCCCGTACAGACTCCTACTGCTGCAGAAATTCACAAATTTTGAAAATTATGCATTTCAGCTGAATAATGAGTCAAATTTGCCTTCAATGTGCAGTTGTTTTCTCATTCCAAAAGATCACTCACAAGGAAAGCAAGTAGGCAAAGTAGAGAAAATGGTTAATAAACAGAAGTAACTTATAGATGTTCATTCTGAATATTAAAAAATAAAATACTAATCAAAGATTTCACCTGGACTCCTGGAGTGCAGAAGACCATGTAAGGAACAATGGCATAGACGTATGTGCCCTCGTAGACCTCCTTTACCTTACAGGTCTTCATATCAATTGTAAAGAACACATCGCCGAGCTTCAAAGAAAATGGCACCAACGGCATCTGCGAAGCCAACCACATCAGTTCTTCATATTAATGACTCTTGTTGGTAACCATCCAGCATCTCCTTTGGAATTCATCCTTCCTTGACCACAGGCAGAGTTTGTGCTCGATCGCGATGCCGAATCCCAGCCCACCGTCCTCGGTAGACGTGAGCACGATAACACGCTGCCAATTGGTGAGTGGTGTTAATTGAATCACAGATACTCCTTGGAACAAGTCCAAATTAAACTGGAGCACTTCATTGTGCTCGTGAAACATGAAGTACTAGAGCATCTTCCCCACGAGCACGCTCTGGACCAAATTGTTGCAATGGCTGGGATTGAAACGTGGAAGACGAATGGAGACCGGCTTGCTCCACGCCGCAGCATCTGATGAGTAGACGCGGCTGAATGAATGCGCCGTCATGGCCGTCGCCCATGTAGACCACGAGGAAGGATCCTCGTCCTCCACGGCGGCAGTCGAGGTGGTTGCAGCCGTACAGGGGCCACGGAAGGGCATGAAGCTCCGGCGAGAGAGGAGGACGCGGCCGTGGCGCGCGTCGTCGGCGCGCCAGCCCCAGGTGTGGTCGCCGGCGCCTGGGGGGCAGTTGTGGTGGCCGGCGCATGGGGACCACTACTAGGAGAGGTTGTCATGGAGACGAAGCGGTCCCAAGGCCTGCTCCATGGGCCAATGTTGAATTAGTCCAACGGGGGCCATCACACTGCCAGATACGGTCTAGTATGTTGTCCGGTGCCAATGCAACAAAACGCAGCACACGGTCGCGTCGTTATTAGTCGAATCACTTGTTAGGATTCTTGGCGTGATTAGATATTTGTGTGATTCGAGCTGCTCTCTGAGAGGATAGATTAGGGGCATCATCAATTACATATGTATTTTGCTTTCAGCTTCGAAGATAGGTGCTGGAAGCGATGCATGTATGTAGCTTCGTTCTACAAGACATTGTGAAGCATTGAACCTGATAGATGCAGGTATGCAACGGACACCAAACTCAGGTTGATACCCCTAGTGCTTTTTTTTTTTGAAATGGAAAGGAGCTTCCATTAAACTTGACCAGGTGCTGCATCAGCAGCTACAAGAACCTGAATACGGGCCGGCACACTGTCCAAGATTGGATCAGTTCCTGCAACACACTCACACCCAAGTTTGGCTAAAGCGTCTGCTACCTTATTACATGCCCGTGGCTTAGCAACTACCTCAACACTGAAGAAGTCACGTGATAGCATTTCCTTCAGTTCCATGACACGGCCTCCACTAACAGCTAGGTCATAGTCAGCTGTTGTTGTGACTGCTCGCCTGATCATCATCGCATCTGTAACACCCCTGGTGTTAATTAACACTAAGACCATGATTAAGCTAAGCTAAGAATAATTCAAAAGAGAAATCAAGGAAAATGAGGAAAATTATTCAAATTTGGTCAAAACCATTCAAATGAAGCAATAAAGAAAACTTTGAAAACTTTCTAAAAACTTGAAAAAGTGCAAATAGGAAAGTTGGAGTATAAGTCAAACCAAGAAACTTTCCTTTTCAAACCATAGCCTAAAAATGTCTGGAAGCACCTCAAAATTCAAACCCAAACCGTGGAATTTGAAATTTCCAATTCAAATTCAAAGCTGAAATGGAATCTTAGCCAAATCTCCAGATTTTACCACAGAACATCAAAATCTCCAAAAAGCAAAGTTGTTCATCTTCACATTCCTGAACTTTGCCTCTTTGGGCACTTTGGCCAATTTTGCCATTTAGCCCCTCGAATTTCAGAAATTCAATTCAAAACAGGGATTTACCCCCTTTTAAATTACAGCCAAGATTTCAACTTTTTCTTCAAATCTCCAGTGCAGGGACGTGTCTCATGAAATTATAAACAACTTTCATGTTGGAAGATTTTCGAGTCATGTTCAAAATTTTGGAATTTGAGCCATGCCAATCAGTTGACCTTTGCACCGCTCACGGCGCGCTCACGGGTTGCCAGCGCCGCGCCCGCGCGTGCCGCGCTCGCTGCCGGCAAGCGCCTGCCGCCGTCCGGCCTCGCCAGCTCCGGCCAATGCCACCGCTGCATGTCCCCGCTCGCGGTGCACGCCTCTGACAAGGTCTCATGGCCGGAGACCCACTGTAGCGCTGACTCCGCGCTCGCCGTCGCGTCGCCGCCGCGGACCGCCGGATTTTGCCGTCGCCGCCGTTGCCCGCCGGTCCAAAGCGCGACTTTTGCGACCCCCGCGTGCTCCTTTTCCTCGCCCTGTCGCTTCTCGCCTCGCCCACGCGCGTCTGTCGCCTGCAGCACGCCTGCGCGCGCGTTGACGCCGCGCACGGCGCCAACACGGCCGCGGCAAGCCTCTATCGCCGCGAGACGTCACCGAGCTGCCTCGGTCTCCATCTCGTGCTTCCCGAGCACCCTTCCACTCCCCTCTCGCTCCTACATAAGCCCTCAACAGTTCCCCTCCCTTCCTCGCCGGAAAAACGCTCGCCGGAGCAAGCAGAGGCGCCGCCGAGCTCGTTCCCGTGAGCAGCCCTCTCCACTGCTTCCCCGGCCAGACCAAGGCTCTCACGAGCTTCCCCATCCTCCACTGCCACTCACCGACCCTTTCCCGACCCCTCTCCGCCACCGCAGCCACCGGCGTAGCTCGCCGGAGTTCACAGAGCTTCCGCCGCCGAGCCGCGCACGTGGACAGCCCGCTCCACTCCTCCTCCGGCCGAACCGAGGGCACCATTAGTTTCCTCGTGCCACGCTGGTGCTCACCGACCGCTTCCCCGAGCCTCTCCGACCCCGACGTCGCCGGTAGCCGCTCGTCGGAGCAAGCCGAGCCGCCACCGCCGTCGTTGACCTTGTTCCCGGCCATCCCCGACCTCGAGACCTAGCTCAAACAAATCACGGTGAGCCCCTCTCCATTTCCCCCCACTTCCCCGGTCCGGTCTCGCCGCCGTTTGGCCGGCGTAACCACGCCGGCGAACTCGAGGACACGGTTGTGTCTTCAACCTCTTTCCAGGGGGCTGCGTGCAAAATGCAGGGACCTTTCGTAAGGGTCTCAAAAACTCTAGGGTCAGCCGCGTAAAATAGATTCTATATTTTTGGATTAATTCGCTGAGATCTTCAAAAATTCGTAGAATATCGTAGAAAAATCAGAAAAATGCCAAACCAATTTTGTAGTGACCAGGGAATCTAGAAGAACAACTTCCTCCTTTGCACCTCACTCAGTTGAGCTGTAGATTTTGAATTATAAATTCATTTCAGTTTGAGCACTTTTCATCATAGTTCAAAATCTATACATGCACTGGAGTTGAGCTTGGGATATGTTGTTAGGGTGGTTATCATTAGCCTAATGCGCAAAGGGTACACAAAAAGTCCTAGTATATTTAGGGTTATGATTTTTCCAAACATATACCCTGTTGTTTTGGCAAATAAATCACAGAAAATAATGTACTCAGTGAAAAATCATCTCCTTCACACAGGAACTAAATCAAGACATAAGAAACCTTAGAAAAATGAAAATGATAAATTTTGGACACTGGAAAATGGCTAAATGATTTTTGGTAGTTTAAACATGGTGAAATTCCACAAAAATAACCATAAATCAAAATCACATGCAAACTTGCAGAGAGGTTACCCTTGGTACCCTAAGTCACTGTGCCAAGTGGTTTGGACAAAAACCTTGTAGTTATTTTTGTAGGATTTTAGTTTGATTTTAGACAAAAAGATAAGAATAATTTTAATAAATTATAGAAAAATTATCTTGAGCCAAATTTTGGGCTAAACTCCTGCCTTGGCATGAGCAAGCCTCTGGCCAAATGGTACATGAAAATAAATTTTCTAAGTTCACCTTTTGAATAATAGAAAAGGGACTTGAAGGGAAGAAAAGAGAAGAAAAAGAAAGGAAAAGAGAAGAAAAAGAAAAGAAAAGAGAAAAACCTAAAACTCTAAAATCAAGTAAAGGTTCAAAATGAAAAGGGTATATTCACTTATAATTAATGTTTATCCTTTCCAACTCACTAAACAAGATTTAAATAAACACTCACTAATTAAATCTCGATACTTAAGCTTTTCATGCATTCGTGTAGATTCGGGTCTCGCCGACGGAGTCTACGAGCTAGTCCCCGCTGCCGAGGAGATCGCCCAGGAGTCCGAGGTGAACGTGGTGCACGTGGATCCGAGCCCCGAGCAGGAGTACCGCTTCGAGCCGGAAGGCAAGCCCCGGAGCATAACCTAACTTTACTTACGCAATTTAGTTGATTATATGTTTGTGCATTTAAGTTTCAAGGAGTTGAATGAAACCCTAGATTGCATGATCATAGGTTCCTTTGATTGAACACTAGTATGTTAGACCCGATAGTTGCTATGCTTAAGAACGATAGAAGTCGAGTGTTTTTCCGACACTCGCGAGATATATGAGTTGTATGTCTACCCTTATCAGAAACACTAGAGATGATGGACGGATGATTGTAGATATCCGTCTATCGATGTTTAAGTGGAAACATGTGGTACTTTTGTGTCAAGCGCTTGAACGTACCACACATATGCACGGTTTATGGGACCGGTAAGTCCCGGTATCCGATTGATGCGAGCAGGTCCGACAGCTCTCTGTCTTGGAAACGTTATCCCATGGGCACATGAGGGTAGTTGTGTGAGTCCCAGTAGTGGTAAACCTTTACCCTGAGGCAGTGGGACTCGGGAGCCACTCGCAGAGAGAGGAGAAAGGATTGGGGTGTGTTGGCATTTCCAACCATTCCGTATGTTTGGGTTTCCCCTGGCCAGGTAGTAAATTCGGTTCGAACTGTCCGCTTCTCGCGGTTAATGAGACTGCTTGACCGATGTATGACATATTATGAAGTGGAACTTGGAAGGATGAAATCTTTGTATGAATAATTGTATTGCAAAACTTGATTGTTTAGCTAGGCTCACCTAGAATGGATAGGCTAAAGAAATTAAAATCGAAATGAAGAAAGTAGAAATCAGCTTAGTCGCTTTTGGCAAAAGAACCCCACTAGCCAAAGAGCCTCTCATCTTAGGAGTCGGTGATGTAGTGATCACCAGTCGGGTAAGTCTTGTTGAGTATAACTAGTATACTCAGCCTTGCTTGTGGCTTAATTTTTTTTTTTCAGGACCGTCCCCTCAGGAGGTAGCTGCCTCTATGGCTTGGGCCGCCCAGCTTCCTCCTGGTTACAGCATCGAGTGGGAGCCGACCTCTCCCGAGGATCGTGAGGAGTAGCGTCACGGCTGACTTCATCGTGACGATACTATGGATCGTCGCTAGTATCTCGTTTATTTTCCGCTGCAGGAACTCGAACTATTTTATTTTACTTATCATTTCAATTTGGTTGTAATAACTCTAAGACTTGTGGTAACTTGAATTGTGGAATGATGTGATCTTTGGAACTCGCCTTCGAGTGAGCGTATGGACGGACGATCTTCAGTAGCCGTTGGTCGAGCCTGACTCGACGGTCGAATCCGCACTTGGGAACATTTTTGTGCGTTAGCACCAAGGGAAGGTGGAATATACTTAAGTGGGCCCATTTCTCGGGTGAGATCGCTACAGCTGGTATCAGAGCCGACGTTCATACGCACCAAAGAAAGCATCAGACCCTAACCAATGTTTTCTAAATAAAATCTACCAAACCCCGATTCCATTGCGCCTAAGCAAAAGGAATGAAACGTATAGGATCGTTAAGGATAAAACTAGAACGTGAAGTCCTTAAGGGTTAAGGGTTGCGCTTTGTTAGGTGGCATAGTCTAACTTAGGAGTGATGTTTGTTCTTCCATGAAACCCAATCTTAAAAGACTTTCGTCGAAATTCCTCTGACTGCTACGAAAGGTTTACGAGTAGGAGTCCGACTAGATCTATAGAGAGAGACGTGTCTATGCCTAGCCACCGGCACTAACTCCGAAAGTCAAGTCTGACTTAAAATGTGAGGACGTTTAGGTCTTGCATGCATCTCTTAATTAAAATCGGAATAATGATAAACTTAAGAGAGTCAAAATCCAACCGATCAAATCAATGCTTAAACGACCCTAATTAAAAGCTTAAGCACGTTCTTTACCTTCAGTTTTCTCCTAGTTTTCTGTTTAGTCTTTTTGACTCACGGTACTCACCTCTGAATTTTTGTTCAGATGGCCGTTCCCAGTCACCTTGCTGGCGCGAACGAGAAGGTGGAGTGCCAGGACTGCCTCAGCTGGGAGGGGTTCCCGTCCCTCTTTTGGAAGATTCTGAAGGAGGTTGGCTACCCGTCTCCGCCGGTTTACTTTGGCAGAGAGTATGCGGAGCGTGGTGTGACTCGGTGCAGTGTCCGCATGGAGGCACCGGTGCACCCCGAGCACCCCGACTGGCCTAGGCTGGGAGTTGTGGTGCATGGCCACTGCTTTCCGGACACTTGGGAGCTGGCCGCTTTCGCAGGGCTGAACCAGTTCACTTCACAGCACCACGACTTGGTGGATAACACTTTGGTTGGTTTCCTGCCCTCAGCCCGCAGGGATGACCCTCAGTGGTTGTCACGTTACTTGGCTTCCCCGCAGTTGTTCCTGGAGTTTCCCCGGAACGCACCGGCTTTCTTTGCTAGCTGGATGAAGGCTAGCATCCGCATGGCAGAGCTACTCAAGATGTCTCAGGATTCTCTGCTTGACTTTGCCGATGCGATGGTGAGGGTGTCCGCGGATAAGGACATAGCCGGGATCTGCACTTCTTTGGACATGGCTGCCAAGGATACTCAGATCCGGGATTTGCAGGCTCGCATTGCGGAACTTACCATGGAGAAGGAGCACTGTGCTCACCAGGTAGAGGTGTTGACAGATGCACTTGAGGAGGCACAGGCAGAGTTGCACGAGGCTAATGCCGAGATGGTTGAGTTGGAGGCTCATATGGAGGTTCCCGAGGAGGACGAGGCAGAGGATGACGCGAAGTCCGAGCTGGACGACGAGGAGTTACCCCCAGTTCAGCCACCGTTTTCCCCCACCGTGAGCCGTACTTCGGTGAACGACGTGGATGACTTCTAGAGCGTTGAGTTAGAGATTAGGTACTCTTCAGCATGGCTTTTCCGTGTCACGGGGAGTTTAGCTAGTTGAAGAATGGATAATCTCTCTGTATCTCTTCGTATCTGTTTCCCTTCGCATTGGTGTAGCATCTTAATTAGAATGTGTTGTCAGCATGTGTTGTAATGGATTCATCGAACCATGTCTTGGATTAATGAAGTTGCTCATTCTATGAAATTTCGCTTTTTATGCCACATTCTTTTGTAACATTGAGATTGTCTCTTAATCATGCCTGTCGTTCTCTTATGAGTAAGTATTCATGTGATTAATGAAGACTCAATCATGCAGATGGTAGGACCTACGACCCGACTGACTCCGGGTGGTTTCGGGACAAATCAAGGCTCAACTAGTGCCCCGAATCAGCAGGTCCCACCAGAGCAGCAGCCACCACCTGCCCTTCCACTGCCAAATTGGCAGCAGATGATGGCTATGCACGCCGAGGTCATGAGGACTATGCAGCAGCAGATACAATTGCAGCAGCAGCAGTTGGCCCAGAACATGAACATCGGGGCTCAGCGTCAGAGTGGCCGTAATGCCCCGCCTGCTCAGGTTGCTCGGTTTGAGGACTTCTTGGGTACTCAGCCCCCAGTGTTCTCTAAGGCTACTGAGCCTATGGAGGCTGACGCGTGGATTCGGGCTATCGACTCGAAGTTTGCTATCCTGGCTGTCCCTTGCTCTGAAGAGCGCAAGGTCACTTTCGCCGCACAACAGCTTCGCGGTCCGGCTTTGGTTTGGTGGGAGACTTATCGTGGCATGCTCCCCGCCGAAACTGTGCTTACTTGGCAGAACTTCAAGGATGCGTTCAAGGCGCATCACATTCCTAAGGGTCTTGTTGAGAGGAAGTTGAGGGAGTTCCTGACCCTGACTCAGGGCACTCACACGGTGTACCAGTACGCCCAGGCTTTCAACAACCTCTGTCAGTACGCTGGTCATCATGCTGACAGCGATGATAAGAAGAAGGAGAGATTCCGTATGGGGCTCAGCACCAAGTTGCAGGAGAGGCTGCTCAACATCAAGCCTGCCACTTATGCTGACTTGGTCAATGTGGCTATCGCTCAGGAGGATGCCATTATGACCCATAGAGCCGACAAGAAGAGGAAGGCTCCTGTTGTCTCTGCCAGTGGCGGTAAGCCGCATCGTTTCCGTATTGTTCCTCCACAGGGACAGCAGCGTACAGGGCAGTCTGGCCGCTGGGTGGTCAACCCTCCTCAGCAGGGTGGTTCTCGTTTCCCACCGCAGCAGTCACAGCAGCAGAAGACCCCGATGAAGCAGCAGCCAGCTCAGCCTGGAGCTGGGTATTCTTGCTACCGTTGCGGCAGTACCAGTCACTTCATCAGGGACTGTCCCCAAGGCAAGCAGTAGAACAATGGCAACCAGCCAAACAAGGGCAAGTTGCAGAAGATTCACGTCAAGCAGGGAAGGGTCAACTTCACCACCTTGACTGACCTTCCCGAGGGAGCACCAGTGATGACGGGTAAATTTCTGATTCATAACCAACCTACAGTCATTCTCTTTGATTCTGGTGCCACTCATAGTTTCATAAGTCCAAGTTGTGCTAAGAAATGTGGGTTAAATTGCGTATCTACAAATGCGGCCTACAAAATAATAACCGCGGGAGGAAACTTGAATTCAAATCATGTGGCGCGGAAGGTACCAATTAAATTGGGTAGTAGAGTTATCTTGACCGATCTGATTCTTTTAGAACTGGATGGGATAGATATAATCTTGGGAGCTAATTGGATGGCACATCACAAGGTTGTGTTAGACGTTGCTGAGAGAATTGTTGATGTCAACTCACCTACACATGGATCTACCACACTCTATCTTCCGTCTCCCAACTCCTTGAGCTCATGTGTTTTCGTCATGACTGAACCCAAACTTGAAGACATTCCTATTGTCTGTGAGTTCCCCGATGTCTTTCCAGATGACTTGCCTGGAATGCCACCGGATAGGGACATTGAGTTCGTTATCGAGCTACAACCAGGCACCGCACCGATTTCTAAAAGACCTTACAGAATGCCACCCGCGGAATTGGCAGAGATGAAAACTCAACTCCAAGATTTACTGGACAAGGGTTTCATTCGTCCGAGTACATCACCTTGGGGTTGTCCTGCCATATTCGTCGAAAAGAAGGATCACACGTTGAGGATGTGTATTGACTACCGGCCTCTCAATGCGGTCACTATCAAAAATAAGTACCCTCTTCCCCGCATTGACGTATTGTTCGATCAACTCGCCGGAGCCAAGATATTTTCCAAGATTGATCTTCGTTCCGGATATCATCAAATCAAGATTCGTCCATGTGATATTCCCAAGACGGCTTTCTCGACCCGCTATGGACTTTATGAATTCTTGGTTATGTCGTTCGGGCTGACTAACGCTCCTGCTTATTTCATGTATCTCATGAATTCGGTGTTCATGCCCGAGCTGGATAAGTTCGTAGTGGTTTTCATTGATGATATTCTTATCTATTCCGAGAATGAGGAAGAGCATGCCGAGCATCTACGTATTGTTCTTCAACGACTCCGTGATCACAAGCTGTATGCCAAGTTCTCCAAGTGTGAGTTTTGGCTGGATAGTGTGAAGTTCTTAGGTCACACTGTTTCTAAGGATGGTATCTCGGTAGATCCTACAAAAGTGCAGCAAGTAATGGACTGGAAACCTCCTACCTCTGTCCACGAAATCCGAAGCTTCCTGGGTTTGGCAGGATATTATCGTCGTTTTATTCCGGATTTCTCGCGAGTTGCCAAGCCAATAACCGAGCTATTGAAGAAGGGGCAGAAATTCATGTGGGATGAGAAGTGTGAAGAGGCATTCCGCACATTGAGGAAGTTGTTGACCTCAGCTCCCGTTCTGACCCAACCGGATAGCACCAAACCCTACGATGTCTATTGCGATGCTTCTGGCACCGGACTCGGTTGTGTTCTTATGCAAGAGAATCGAGTTATTGCTTATGCTTCACGTGCTCTCCGTCCCCATGAGCTGAATTATCCCACTCACGACCTTGAATTGGCAGCCGTGATTCACGCTCTGAAAATATGGAGGCACTATCTTATAGGAGTTCCTTGCAACGTGTATACCGACCACAAAAGTCTCAAGTACGTCTTCACTCAGGCTAACTTGAATATGAGGCAACGAAGATGGCTGGAGTTGGCAAAGGATTACGACATGAGTTTGCATTACCATCCCGGAAAGGCGAATGTGGTTGCGGATGCCTTGAGCCGCAAGTCTCATTGCCATTGTCTTTCGGTCGAATCGTATGCCGACACTCTATGCCATGAGTTGGCGAAACTCAATCTCGAGATTGTTCCGCACGGTTATTTAAACAACATATCTCTCGAGTCCACATTGCACGATGAGATCTTTCTGGCCCAGCAGACCGATAAAAAGGTCGGAATTATTCGGGAGGAGCTGGCCAAAGGAACGGAGGAACGGTATAACTGTTTTCGTCAGGATGCCCGAGGCATGATATGGTTTGGGAACCGTATCGTCGTGCCTAAGGATCCGGAATTACGGAAGAAAATTTTGAGTGAAGCTCACCACTTTAAGTTCTCTATTCACCCTGGCAGCAATAAGATGTACCAGGATATGAAGAAAACTTTTTGGTGGACTAAGATGAAAATGGATATCGCCCGGTTTGTATCCGAGTGTGACACTTGCCGGAGAGTAAAAGCTAGTCATCTAAAGGCGGCTGGAACTCTTCAACCTTTGTCTATACCATCATGGAAATGGGAGGATATCAGTATGGATTTCATTGTTGGCCTTCCCAAGACCGCACGAGGGCACGATTCTATATGGGTCATTGTGGACAGGCTCACAAAGACCGCCCACTTTATTCCGGTTAACACCACCTATGCCGTCAAGAAGTATGCCGAGATCTATCTCAACCAAATTGTACGTCTGCACGGGGTGCCTAGAACAATCATTTCGGACCGAGGTCCGCAGTTTGTGGCAAGGTTCTGGGAGCAACTCCATGCATCTCTCGGCACAAAGCTTATTCGAAGCTCGGCTTACCACCCGCAGACGGATGGGCAGACCGAGCGGGTAAATCAAATCCTTGAGGACATGCTTAGAGCTTGTGTCATTCACTATGAAGCAAGTTGGGATAAATGCCTGGCTATCGCCGAGTTCTCATACAACAACAGTTACCAAGCAAGCTTGAAAATGGCCCCTTTCGAAGTCTTGTATGGGAAAATGTGTCGAACCCCGTTATGTTGGTCTCAGCCTGGAGAGCGAGAAATATACGGACCTGACCTGGTGATTGAAGCCGAAGAGCAAGTCAGGGTTATTCGGGAAAACCTCAAAGCCGCTCAGTCTCGTCAGAAGAGTTATGCCGATCGCCGAAGAATGCCTCTCAAATTCGCAGCCGGCGATCATGTGTATCTCAAGGTCTCACCAACTCGAGGAGTCCAAAGGTTCGGAGTAAAGGGAAAGCTTGCACCCCGTTACGTCGGACCTTATGAAATCATTGAGAAGTGTGGAGCCGTGGCTTATCGTCTACGACTTCCCGACAAGTTTTCAGCCGTGCACAATGTCTTTCATATCTCACAACTCAAGAAGTGTATTCGAGTTCCGACTGAAGTCGTGGAACAAGAAGACGTGGAAGTTGAGCCCGATCTGACCTACGTTGCTCAACCTCTCAAAGTCCTTGACCAAAAGGAAAGGCACACGAGAAGGAGCTCAGTTAAGATGTATAAGATTCAGTGGGTTCATCACACTGAAGAAGAGGCAACATGGGAAACCGAGAAATATCTCAATCGCCATTATCCTGGATTTCTCACCACCCCACCAGGTACCGCATGTTCCGCACTTACTAGCATTCCCGAATCTCGGGACGAGATTCTTTTTAAGGGGGGTAGGCTGTAACACCCCTGGTGTTAATTAACACTAAGACCATGATTAAGCTAAGCTAAGAATAATTCAAAAGAGAAATCAAGGAAAATGAGGAAAATTATTCAAATTTGGTCAAAACCATTCAAATGAAGCAATAAAGAAAACTTTGAAAACTTCCTAAAAACTTGAAAAAGTGCAAATAGGAAAGTTGGAGTATAAGTCAAACCAAGAAACTTTCCTTTTCAAACCATAGCCTAAAAATGTCTGGAAGCACCTCAAAATTCAAACCCAAACCGTGGAATTTGAAATTTCCAATTCAAATTCAAAGCTGAAATGGAATCTTAGCCAAATCTCCAGATTTTACCACAGAACATCAAAATCTCCAAAAAGCAAAGTTGTTCATCTTCACATTCCTGAACTTTGCCTCTTTGGGCACTTTGGCCAATTTTGCCATTTAGCCCCTCGAATTTCAGAAATTCAATTCAAAACAGGGATTTACCCCCTTTTAAATTACAGCCAAGATTTCAACTTTTTCTTCAAATCTCCAGTGCAGGGACGTGTCTCATGAAATTATAAACAACTTTCATGTTAGAAGATTTTCGAGTCATGTTCAAAATTTTGGAATTTGAGCCATGCCAATCAGTTGACCTTTGCACCGCTCACGGCGCGCTCACGGGTTGCCAGCGCCGCGCCCGCGCGTGCCGCGCTCGCTGCCGGCAAGCGCCTGCCGCCGTCCGGCCTCGCCAGCTCCGGCCAATGCCACCGCTGCATGTCCCCGCTCGCGGTGCACGCCTCTGACAAGGTCTCATGGCCGGAGACCCACTGTAGCGCTGACTCCGCGCTCGCCGTCGCGTCGCCGCCGCGGACCGCCGGATTTTGCCGTCGCCGCCGTTGCCCGCCGGTCCAAAGCGCGACTTTTGCGACCCCCGCGTGCTCCTTTTCCTCGCCCTGTCGCTTCTCGCCTCGCCCACGCGCGTCTGTCGCCTGCAGCACGCCTGCGCGCGCGTTGACGCCGCGCACGGCGCCAACACGGCCGCGGCAAGCCTCTGTCGCCGCGAGACGTCACCGAGCTGCCTCGGTCTCCATCTCGTGCTTCCCGAGCACCCTTCCACTCCCCTCTCGCTCCTACATAAGCCCTCAACAGTTCCCCTCCCTTCCTCGCCGGAAAAACGCTCGCCGGAGCAAGCAGAGGCGCCGCCGAGCTCGTTCCCGTGAGCAGCCCTCTCCACTGCTTCCCCGGCCAGACCAAGGCTCTCACGAGCTTCCCCATCCTCCACTGCCACTCACCGACCCTTTCCCGACCCCTCTCCGCCACCGCAGCCACCGGCGTAGCTCGCCGGAGTTCACAGAGCTTCCGCCGCCGAGCCGCGCACGTGGACAGCCCGCTCCACTCCTCCTCCGGCCGAACCGAGGGCACCATTAGTTTCCTCGTGCCACGCTGGTGCTCACCGACCGCTTCCCCGAGCCTCTCCGACCCCGACGTCGCCGGTAGCCGCTCGTCGGAGCAAGCCGAGCCGCCACCGCCGTCGTTGACCTTGTTCCCGGCCATCCCCGACCTCGAGACCTAGCTCAAACAAATCACGGTGAGCCCCTCTCCATTTCCCCCCACTTCCCCGGTCCGGTCTCGCCGCCGTTTGGCCGGCGTAACCACGCCGGCGAACTCGAGGACACGGTTGTGTCTTCAACCTCTTTCCAGGGGGCTGTGTGCAAAATGCAGGGACCTGTTCGTAAGGGTCTCAAAAACTCTAGGGTCAGCCGCGTAAAATAGATTCTATATTTTTGGATTAATTCGCTGAGATCTTCAAAAATTCGTAGAAAATCGTAGAAAAATCAGAAAAATGCCAAACCAAATTTGTAGTGACCAGGGAATCTAGAAGAACAACTTCCTCCTTTGCACCTCACTCAGTTGAGCTGTAGATTTTGAATTATAAATTCATTTCAGTTTGAGCACTTTTCATCATAGTTCAAAATCTATACATGCACTGGAGTTGAGCTTGGGATATGTTGTTAGGGTGGTTATCATTAGCCTAATGCGCAAAGGGTGCACAAAAATTCCTAGTATATTTAGGGTTATGATTTTTCCAAACATATACCCTGCTGTTTTGGCAAATAAATCACAGAAAATAATGTACTCAGTGAAAAATCATCTCCTTCACACAGGAACTAAATCAAGACATAAGAAACCTTAGAAAAATGAAAATGATAAATTGTGGACACTGGAAAATGGCTAAATGATTTTTGGTAGTTTAAACATGGTGAAATTCCACAAAAATAACCATAAATCAAAATCACATGCAAACTTGCAGAGAGGTTACCCTTGGTACCCTAAGTCACTGTGCCAAGTGGTTTGGACAAAAACCTTGTAGTTATTTTTGTAGGATTTTAGTTTGATTTTAGACAAAAAGATAAGAATAATTTTAATAAATTATAGAAAAATTATCTTGAGCCAAATTTTGGGCTAAACTCCTGCCTTGGCATGAGCAAGCCTCTGGCCAAATGGTACATGAAAATAAATTTTCTAAGTTCACCTTTTGAATAATAGAAAAGGGACTTGAAGGGAAGAAAAGAGAAGAAAAAGAAAGGAAAAGAGAAGAAAAAGAAAAGAAAAGAGAAAAACCTAAAACTCTAAAATCAAGTAAAGGTTCAAAATGAAAAGGGTATATTCACTTATAATTAATGTTTATCCTTTCCAACTCACTAAACAAGATTTAAATAAACACTCACTAATTAAATCTCGATACTTAAGCTTTTCATGCATTCGTGTAGATTCGGGTCTCGCCGACGGAGTCTACGAGCTAGTCCCCGCTGCCGAGGAGATCGCCCAGGAGTCCGAGGTGAACGTGGTGCACGTGGATCCGAGCCCCGAGCAGGAGTACCGCTTCGAGCCGGAAGGCAAGCCCCGGAGCATAACCTAACTTTACTTACGCAATTTAGTTGATTATATGTTTGTGCATTTAAGTTTCAAGGAGTTGAATGAAACCCTAGATTGCATGATCATAGGTTCCTTTGATTGAACACTAGTATGTTAGACCCGATAGTTGCTATGCTTAAGAACGATAGAAGTCGAGTGTTTTTCCGACACTCGCGAGATATATGAGTTGTATGTCTACCCTTATCAGAAACACTAGAGATGATGGACGGATGATTGTAGATATCCGTCTATCGATGTTTAAGTGGAAACATGTGGTACTTTTGTGTCAAGCGCTTGAACGTACCACACATATGCACGGTTTATGGGACCGGTAAGTCCCGGTATCCGATTGATGCGAGCAGGTCCGACAGCTCTCTGTCTTGGAAACGTTATCCCATGGGCACATGAGGGTAGTTGTGTGAGTCCCAGTAGTGGTAAACCTTTACCCTGAGGCAGTGGGACTCGGGAGCCACTCGCAGAGAGAGGAGAAAGGATTGGGGTGTGTTGGCATTTCCAACCATTCCGTATGTTTGGGTTTCCCCTGGCCAGGTAGTAAATTCGGTTCGAACTGTCCGCTTCTCGCGGTTAATGAGACTGCTTGACCGATGTATGACATATTATGAAGTGGAACTTGGAAGGATGAAATCTTTGTATGAATAATTGTATTGCAAAACTTGATTGTTTAGCTAGGCTCACCTAGAATGGATAGGCTAAAGAAATTAAAATCGAAATGAAGAAAGTAGAAATCAGCTTAGTCGCTTTTGGCAAAAGAACCCCACTAGCCAAAGAGCCTCTCATCTTAGGAGTCGGTGATGTAGTGATCACCAGTCGGGTAAGTCTTGTTGAGTATAACTAGTATACTCAGCCTTGCTTGTGGCTTAATTTTTTTTTTCAGGACCGTCCCCTCAGGAGGTAGCTGCCTCTATGGCTTGGGCCGCCCAGCTTCCTCCTGGTTACAGCATCGAGTGGGAGCCGACCTCTCCCGAGGATCGTGAGGAGTAGCGTCACGGCTGACTTCATCGTGACGATACTAAGGATCGTCGCTAGTATCTCGTTTATTTTCCGCTGCAGGAACTCGAACTATTTTATTTTACTTATCATTTCAATTTGGTTGTAATAACTCTAAGACTTGTGGTAACTTGAATTGTGGAATGATGTTATCTTTGGAACTCGCCTTCGAGTGAGCGTATGGACGGACGATCTTCAGTAGCCGTTGGTCGAGCCTGACTCGACGGTCGAATCCGCACTTGGGAACATTTTTGTGCGTTAGCACCAAGGGAAGGTGGAATATACTTAAGTGGGCCCATTTCTCGGGTGAGATCGCTACAGCATCCGTCTCCAAAATTATATGACCCATTCCCCATTGACTAGATGTTCGAACACCCTGTAAACATGCTATGAACTCTGGAAAGGGTCGTGTGCGTGCTGAATCAAACCTCTTCCCGCACACGCCACATCTCCATCTGCATCTCTTATCACAAAGCCCCATCCACCCACCTTGGTGATTGGATCAAAGGCTCCGTGGCAATTTATCTTCAGCTGTCCATGTCTCGGCCTGCTCCATTTTTCCTGTGGTGTCTGCACATTCTCCTTTTGCTTGCTGTTTCCTTTCATTACCTTGGCAGCATATGTTGACAGTAAGAACCCGATGCCATCCTCTTTTCTCCCTCCCGGACCCCATTCCTTTCACTGAAATAGAGGGGGGTGCGGCACCTTATAACATGTACATGAATTTGAGCAATATATGGTGAAAATTTAGAGACGACAAAGGGCTGCAAAAATCTTCTCGGTGTGGCCGCACCCGGAGCCTATAACGTAGCTCCGCCCCTGCCTTTCAGACCACCACATGTTCAACAATGTGACAACCTGAATTTGGCTCGCAGTATCAAGATTCAGGATATATTCAAGTACCTGGCGCACTGTTTCTTTACCGGCAAGCACCAACCTATGTTGCTCAAGCTGTTGCATCCTCCATAATTCCTTCACCATCTTGCATTTGAAAAAGAGATGACCTTCATCCTCATGAACTCCGAACACATAACACATTTATTGTGCTAAAAATAGTTTGGGAGCTCCCAATAGTGATAGCCTGCCCCTGCTGGTGCGTGATGGCAATATGCTGCATACAAGTTAAATTATTTCATATCTCTGAATTTAGGATCAAACGGAGGAGATCCTATATATTGTGTTGTATTCAAATATGCATATAGTAAATTTAGAAGTCTATGATATGTTTGAATTTTGATCCACATATGTGAATACGTATGCATGGTCTGTCCTTGAAAACCGGTTGTAACAAGGGACTGCGATTATATCTTCCCTTTTGTATTGTCATTTGTCATCCATTAGCATATCGTGCTCCTGTTGCTTCATGTAACATGCATACCCTGCTACTGTTTGAAAAATGAATTTACTTCACAATGAACTATGTCTACAAGCTGAAGTTGATCCCTCGCTGTTATCTCTTATCTCCCACATTGCTACGCGGATGGCTAGCTCATGCGGCCATGCCCCTGGAATCAGCCCTGACAATGACATCTTTATAAAAATGATTAGAACATTAGAAATTTTCTTGATATGGAAAATGTTTTGCAAAAATTTTTAGAACAATTCAGAACAATTAGAATTATTGTTCCGGCTAGATGTTATACAGATAATGCTCAAGACAATGATATTTTATATTTAGAACAATTTAAAATATTTGTTCCACTCAGATGTACCGTTTGAAACTTTAACAGCGTATATAGAACATTTATAAATGTTTAGAACAGTGTATATAGATTATTCCATATGTGTTGTTCAGTATATTGAAATATTTAACATTTAGAATTATTCAGAATATGCATAACTAATTCGGTCAAATGTTTTACACCTAGAACATTGTAAAACAGTAGGAACATTTGTAATTATTCTACCAAGATGTATACTTCAGAACTAGGAGAAAAAAAGTTATGACCAAATCTATAATGTTGAATGGTTTTAAGGAAAATACAGCCAATAGCTCCTACAAAGTTCTGCTGGATGAAGATTAAAACAATATATGTTTCCCAACTGAACAATAACTAGATATTAATGAACAATTCTTGAATATCTGACAAGGATCATACTCTATAAAATTGATGACAAATTGAGCATTTTCAGTTCCAGGTGTGTTCCTCAAAAACTCAAACTACAATCCACCTTTTGGAAGGAAATTTACACCAAAGCACACAGTATAATTTTTCAGCAAAAACAATATATTTCCAAGTTAGTATTGGACTTGTCAACAATTGAAAGTGTAAACAAAGTTGGATTAATTCTGCACCTGATACATCATACATAGTCTTCAGTCATATATTTTTTTGGGGGTAACTTCTAGTCATGATTATAACTACATAACCAGCTAGAGAGCATGCACATAAGGCTATGCGCGGTGGCTTACACTTGCACTTCCACAAGTTAAATTACCCAACAGAAGACTAAACTTTTCTAAACATCAGCAGAGCTAGCTTGATGCGAATTTGTAAGTTGGCCAGGTATTACCATTCTTTGGGTATAACAGTGGTCAATTCTTCTCCACGGGTAATGTCAGTTTGATGCTAGCACAATCTGGAAAGTACCAAGCATAAAGTCAGGAATTGTACCACAGCTCAGTAGTTTTCATAGTTAATTGAGATGAGACAATGGAAACGAGCAACTATATTTAGTAATAAAAGAATGTTCGAACCACAGTATCAAAATAATAGATCAATAACTTGCAGTTAATTAAAAATTGAACTCCTACCAACAAATTGTTATGCATTCAGATTTTAATTTAATAAAACCATAAATATCTATAAATTACTGTCACAAAGAAACGATGTGTCCACAAGGTATACAAGATCAAATTGTTCAAAAGCCCAAGAGTAGCCCACTCCTAATATTTACAAAGAGAAAATCTTGAACAGGCCATAAAGAAATATCTACCACTTCAGTGGTTAACAAAGTTAAGTTTTGTTATGAGAGAATGCCTTGCAAATGTCAAGAATAATCCGTAACATGTGAACCTGACCAAAAAATTAGCATAATGCTGTGTTGTCAAAAACTCAATCTAACAAAGATATCTATTTTGACTTGATTGGTGAGGGCTTATATCTTGGGACGGGAGGGATTGGGCAGAAGACTGGAGAGCAAAAATGGGGCCTCGTGATGGCGACTGGGCTGCTGCTTGCGATTGCACAATAATGACAGAACTCCAGGAAAAAAAATATGGTGACAACCACTCTACAACGACGACAATGGTCATCAATATTTACACCCAGATTCCATATGCTGCAAAGAAATAGAGCCCCGTATTCCAGGAAGACGAAGCTATACTTAGTAATACGTTTTCCTTGACCAAGAAGTTCAACAAGCTCTCGCGTGGACACCTTATGTTTTCTTTCATGTACCTATGGCACCTGCTCTTGGTCCCTCAGCTGCACAGGCTCCTCCCAGTGCTGCAGAAATTCACAGAAATGTATGTCAGCTGATTAATGATTCAAATTTGCCTACAATGCACAGTTGTTTTCTCACAAGAAAAACACACAAGGAAGGCTAGAAAATGGTTAACGAAACATCAGCAACTTATTATTGCTCATTCTGAATAATATTGGAAAATCAAGAATTAGGCAAAGGCTTCACCAGGAGTGCAGAAGCCCATGTAAGGAACAATGCCATAGACGCGTGTGCCCTTATATACCTCCTTCACCTTACAAGTCTTGATATCAATTGTAAAGAACGCATCGCCCATCCTGAAGAAAATGACATCAACACCATCTGCGTATCCAACCACATGAGCAAATAGTGTGAGGTCAGTAATACGGAGTAGCCCCTCAAGGTTAATGACTCTTGTTTGTGTCCATCCAGCAACATCGCCTTTCGAACCATCCTTCCTCGACCACAGGTAGAGTTTGTGCTCTATCGCGGTGGCAGATCCCAACCCACCGTCCTCAGTGGTCGTGAGCACGACACGGCGAAAATTGGTGTATGGCGGTAGTTTAATCACGGATACTACTTGGCACATCTCCAAATCATACTCGAGCACTTCATTGTTCTTGTGAAACATGAAGTAGAGCGCCTTCCTCACGAGCACGCTCTGGACCAAATTGATGCAATTGACACGTGGAAGTTGAACGGGCACCGGCTCACTCCACGCCGCAGCATCTGATGAGTAGATACAGCTGAATGCGCCACCATGGCTAACACCGATGTAGACCACTAGGAAGGGTCCACCACGGTGGCAGTCGTGGTGATCGCAGGCTGCGCCGGCAGCGGTGGAGGCGCATAGAACCGCCGCCTTCCAGCTGTACGCGGGCCGTGGCCGGATAGGAGGAAGCTCCTGCCGGTGGTCGGTGATGGGGTCCCAGACCATGAGCACGAGGTGTTTGGCCATCCTGCGAGAGAGGAGGACGCGGCCGTGGCGCGTGTCGTCGGCGCGCCAGCCCCCGGCGTGGTCCCCGGCACGCGTGGAGCAGGAGGAGGCCTCCGTGGGGACGAAGCGGGCGAGGTGCGTCATGTAGGCGTTCTGGTGGTTGCAGAGGAACCCCAGCATCGGGGGCGTGCAGTGGAACGCACGGATCCTGCGGCGGAAGCCGGCGCCGGAGACGAGGCGCCGCCATCGCCGGCAGACGAGGGCCGCACGGGCAAGATGCACGGGCTCGTGCATCGGGAGGCGGACGAGGACCTCTTCCACCAGCTCGTCCATCAACTCCGGCGGCGGCGGCGCCATGCTGCTCTCTTGGTTGCGGCGCGATAGCGTGGTGATAAGGCAAGCGACGCAGATCTATTTTTTTGGGGGGAACACGACGCAGATGAGATCTAGTTGTTGACCCCTGGGATTGCACTTTATTCGGGCTAAATTGGGTCCCGACTCGAATTTGGATGGGCCGAATTCAACTTTTGGTTAACCCTCTTGCCGAATCCTCCTTGCCCTCTTGTTTGACCATGTCCCTGATTCAACCTGGCCGAGTCGCCGAGGGGCGGCGGCGTCTTCCGGGTTGGAGCCACAAAATACAAGTCTGGAACAGGCCATCAAATATTCAAAATATTGTACCATAAATTTTTTCATGCGTTTTAGAACTTCATCTGCGTGATAGCATTCTGGTCTTGACTCTTGATGCTGCACACGTCCATGTGTGTATGTATTACCTATCCTTGAGAGATGAGACAGCGATTTTTCATTTAAATGGAGAACTAATCTCATTCCTATAGTTTTGGCGTCTAAGTATGGATTAGTTATGCACACTTGCAGTGATGAGCATGGTCATGTTACCAAAGGCATTTGAGAAACCTGGCCCTGGAGCTCAAGTCATGGTGGCAATATCAGCCCTTGTCTGCTACTGCCACAAGCCTGAAGATTTCAGGTGCAGCGTGCAGCAAAAACTCTCACACTCTCACAAGTCACAATTGAGATGGGGCCTGACAGTCTCAGCCTAAGATTTCACTTCTGTTCCACACACACACGAGTGTCCACCATTGAAAATTTTCTGGTCATCAACTGCTAAAGCGGAAGGGACATGTTCCCTTCTTTCCACAAAACTGACAAGTGCATTCTGCCTGGTGCTTCAGAAATCACAACTCACATAAGTACATCATACATGGTACATGTGAGAGATGTTGTCGTGTGAGAAATATTCCAAACTACAGTGTGCAGCAGCTGAAGACAGTTGCATCATCATCTTCTCTCTACTGACTCCACTAAATCCTCTTACCAAGTCTAGAGACATCGTGCAGATTATGAGTACTGACTACTTCAGAGTACAAGTAAAACTGAATGCTGAAGGCAATGCTACCAAAGAGGAAAAGTGCAGGTAAGCAGTAAGCTCTAAATGAAATGCTTAAGATTCCTCTGGTTAATCAACATCACCGTACGTCCTTTTGCGCACACTCCGCATGTATTGCCCTTGCATATTCAGGTTAACAGCAAATCATCTATTCACAAACTGTTGGCTGCGTACATTGATTGACCAAAATTTGATTGCATATACCCGTCACACAGTGCTACGATATTAGAGAACCCAGAAAAACATTCCCATAGCCAGGTTTGTAAATAGATACAACATTTGAGCAAAAGAAATAACTGATCAATATGAATCAGAAATGTTTGTCTTCAAATGAGATACATTGGGCTATAAGAGTTACTCTACAACAGTAAAGAAGTTGCTTGGTATCAAATTTGCTGTGCTGTAGGAACTCAAAACATATTCCTGATGCTTCAGAAGCATACACGGTGAAAAGTTTGTTCACAAATAAGAAACATAGCAAACTGAATCAACTGAAGACAACAGCTATCAGCTTTAAAATATCTGCTGCTGCCGAAGCTGACTCCACAGGAAAATGGCATAAAAGAACAATACCTTAAAAAGTTCATAACAAATTCTGGAAAGGAAACAAAGACTTTATTTCAGAACACCTTGGCCTAATACAGCATTTGCTTCAGCATAATAGTCATTCTAACCTTGGCAATAAAACCAAATAATGAACAGGTGTGTGCTTCCAGATAATAAAACAATGCAGCTACCAAACAAATGCAATGTTGAGGTAAGTTCATAATAATTAAGTTCTTGAAAGAATCATGCCTTTGATATTAACAAGCTTAGCGTAAAGCATAATGTCTTGACGTACCATAAAGACAGAACACATGAGACTTTCCTAGTTCTGATGGAATTTCACCATCCTCGTCGTTGATCTGGGCTTGCTAACATTAAGATCGCATTTCAATCACGTTGAAAAGACACAGCACACAGTAACCGCATAGGCATGGATTTGCCAACTAGCATTCACATCAATGTTGATAGCTTTTTACAAACTAGCAGTTAAACTCAACATGGTTGCTGCAATGCTGCCACACAAGATGACCACACAGGTCATCTGAAAACGCTACCAAACAAATGCAGTGTGCTGTAAAACTAACAAATCCTGTGACGGAATCATGCTGAAAAGGAGGGCTATGAGGCTATCACACAGATGAAATGTGAATGCAAGTCAAGTACAGACTACCTAAGATTCATGTGGCCTGCATCACTCCAGCACAATAACCAGGAAGAAAGATTCAGCTTAACTTTCTAATGCAACTTTGTGCAATTAACAATATTAGTACTCAACAAGTCAATGGAAGAAGCAAATAGTTTGCACAGAATTTCACCATCCTCATCGGTGAGTTGGTTGGCCTTGCTCGCATTGAGATATCATTTCAGTTATGCTGACAAAATAGAGCTCAGCATAACATTGTTATGACATGAAAGATGCTATGTACGAACTATCGGTTGCATTAAACTTGGTTACCACTCTGTAAAAGATCCACGCTGGTAATCCCCTCAGATCAAATACCTGAATAAACTTTCACTACAAGTAACTAATGACAGAATATAAAACAACCTTAGCACTAAGAGAAATTAGCAACAGGCAGCCAGTACAGTAAGTTCACAATTATGTTAAATTAACTACAAAGTGCTTTTTTCTGGTGCCCCCCACCCACCCACCCACTAGTTGAACGCCTTTTTCTTGATTTTGATTGCATATAACCCTAAAAGTACACTACAACATCAGGGAACTGGTGAAATGTGCTGATAACTGATCAAGTATTTGTGCAATAGCATAAATGACTGGACCTGATCAATGCAAACCAGAAAAGTATGCCTTGGCACTAGATGCATTAGGCTACATAATTAACTCTGGAATGGTAAACCATTCATTTAGTAGGTGTTCAGCCTCAACTATTCTAACCGTAGAAGCAATAGCAAATACTGACCATATATATTTTCTGATAATGAAACAGAGAAGCTGTCAAAGAACTATGCAGGCAAGTAACAAATGGATACCTAATATTCTTGTAATTAACATCACTCCCCAGCACAATAACCATGAAGAAATATCTCCAAAACAAGTAGAAACATTCAATTTAGCTCACTGAAGTCAATGTGTGCAATTATGAAGCTTAGTCATCAGCAAAACTGTAATGTGCTGACTTCACCGTAAAAACAGAACCTAGTTTCCCAAAAAATATTTATACATCCTCCCACATCAATGAGCATGCCGTGATAGAATTGAGGTCTCATTTCACTCCAAATGGACAAAGGATTGCCCACACTAACAGTACCTTCACAGTTCCCGCGACTAGCAAATTCACAGACGTGTAGTCATTTCAAGTTTTTCCATTTACATCCAACGCTGACAACAAAGATCTACAGACATCACTCCCCACCAGTAGCCAGCTCAATTGAGAATTGCATTCATATTACAGCAGCACCAACCGTTGGCCCAGCACCTGTGTGGAAGGCTGCAGAAAAGAATACACACTGAAAATTAGATCTCTTGATTGCAGAAATGATATAACATCACTGAAGATTTTGTTAGAAACCAAATACATGAGGAACACCTCCATTTTTTTTAACACACATAGCATCATACGTATATTTTGTTTATTAGGTGATCATAGCTAATAAAATCTGCAGGATTAAACAAAGGCACAATGCAGAGTAATGGCACTGCGTTATTTCAGCCTGAAATTGTAAAGACCCCACCATGTCTATAAGTTGTACAATGGATGATCAAATTACGATGCAAGCAGAAAGTTACAACTATCCCAAGTTCCCAACACTTCATAAATTGATGATCAAATTACAATGCACGCAGAAAGTTACAATTATCCCAACTTCATAAATCGCTGAAAACACGTGCAATGATACTACTGTCCGTACATACATGTTACTACACTACCTGATACATTACAATTCTGAATTGGAAAATAATAAACCAAACAAAACTATACCTGGGTTGTGGAAGCTCAGATATGGAAGAATGCTATCAGCCTCCTCGTCCCCATGTAACTCGAACTCATCCACCTGACAAGTCCTGATATCCAGACTGAAGATCATGTTCCTTGCCTTCACAAAAAAGGCTCCCACACCATGAGCATAACTAATGTCATAGGAGGTGAAGGGATGGGCAGCTTCAGGGAGCAGTTTCCCGATCTCAATTGTTCTGATATGTGTCCACTCAATGTCCCCATTGGAGCTACACATTCCATTTTGCGCAGGGAGAGTCTGGCAGCAACCACATCCACAGTGGCTAAACCAAGTTCACCATCTTCCATCGTGATCAGAAGACTTGGGGATCCAGAGAAGTCAGTGGGGAAATTGATCAGGGATGTCTGATGCGAGGCCAAATTGTAACTGACGATGGTACCATACACATCAATGGGGAAGTAAACCATGTCGCCCACCACGGTTGCTGGCTCCCCACGATCCACGCAGTACCTCGGAGTCGCAGCCACATAGGTTGGCTTGCTCCACGAGCCAGAGTAGGAAGAGTAGACACGCAACCACATTGCCTTGGCGCCGATAGACAGGGACACAACGTAGAAGGGGCCGCTATGGCAACCAAGGTGATTGCAGGCACCATTGGCGGCGCAGAGGACAGCAGCCTTGCCAGGTTGCACCGGGGGCAGCGTAGCCATAAGGTACGAAATGGGATCCCAAACGGCGAGTTCATTCTGACCCCCGTCCATCATGCATCCCAGCAACACCCGTCCATGGCGGGCGTCAAGCGTGCACCAGTTGACGAAGTCGGCGTGCTGTGGGCAGGCGGGGGAAACGGGGACGAGTCGGGAGACGGACTCATCATCCTCGTCTCTAAAGTTTACCATGAGACCGAGCAGAGGAGCTGTGCGGTGGAACTGGCGGTACCTGAGGCCGAAGTGGGGAGCAGAGATGATCTCCCTCCATTGCTTGCAGATGAGGATGTTGCGGACGAGAAGATGCGGCTCCGATGGCGGAAAGCGGATGAGGACCTCCTCGACGAGCTCCGGCAGCAGCGCCATGTCGCTTGATCGGACAGAGATCCGCGGCCGGCGGCGGAGAGAGGTGATTGGTCGGCGCGGCGAAGGAAGCCCGCAGCAACCCGCGAGCGAAAATTCTGGAGGAGATTTGGGAAGAAGACGGCGGCGGCGGTGATGTGTTGTAGGGGTGGGAGCGGGGGAAGACAGCTGGACCCCAGGTGGGTCCAAGGAAATCCGATCCAGACAAAAAAATATCTACCAACAAAAATTTGACGGTTTTTTTTTTTTTTTTGGATTCGCATCCCCTAACGGGCCTAACTAATGGAACGGCTCTCTGCTATTGGCCCAGGTTCCAGAATGAAGAGTTGATGTCCCCCGTTGCACTCTGCTGCTTCTCTGCACAACCTTTTTAGTAAGTATCAAACAATGTACTCACACACATGCTTCCGTTAGCCACATGTACATAATAGTCCAATACTTCAGCGACAGGATTGAACCAGATAACTGTGAGTCTATGACTGTGAGAACTAACTCCTCGATTATTTTCTTCCTTAAGCATGCTTCAGAACCTGGCAGTGTTGTTCACATTTTGACAAGTCTCATGGGCAGGCTGTAACAGCTCTCAAGACAGACACTAATGCATATGCATCATAGTACCTCAGCCTACTCCACATGCAAATATATATGAGCGCTTCTCTTGACACATTCCACCAGTATTGCATGACCAATAGCCACTCTATTTCATCAATCTTACAGACAAAATACTAAAATGAAGTAGGGCAACCAAACTGATGAAATGTGCAGGTAACTAACAAAAGGAATACCCAATGCAAGATTCATGTGGTTAGCACTTCTATCCTGTGCAGTAACCAAGCACAAAGATGCAGCTTAGCTTTTTGGTTCCAACGTGTGCAATTAACAATCTTAGTATTGACTTCCACAGTTAACTTATACAGTAGATTCTTAGTTTCCAAAGGACTTCACCAAAGTCATCAATAACCTCATGAATGAAGTTTGATTTCATCAATAACTTCATAAATGAAGGTTCATTTCATCAATAACCTCGTAAGCATGGATATTAATTTGGCAATATAATTAGCATTGAACAATATTTCACTCTGCTCAATTTTTATTGCCTTGAATGTGACTTCTTATGAACTAGCTGTTAACACTAAATCTGGTTATCCAGTGGATCTGTAGTTCAGTCAACTTGCACTAAAAAGCAACTAGTTCCAGGAGAAATGCTTCCTTAGCTATGATATATTTGGATCAGGCAAACAGTAAAATGCTAAATTCCATACGCTATTCAAATCACATTTACCATCCATCAAAACTGAACAATAAAAGGTTATCTTATCCGCCACCTGTAGCAACTTGAATTTTTCAAGTAACTTTGCCTCAGGAATTACTAGAGTTCAGATTGTTAGTGCTTAATGTGTGCCCGCTGGCAGTGGTACCAGGCCATATGCTGCGACCACAATCTAGAAAATACCATGCAAAGATCACCGTTGTGGACTTAATTCAAGCCAAACCACACAGTTTCATTTTCAGTAAAAAAAACAAATATATTTCCAGCTCCTAGTAGATTTGTTAACCATCAAGAACCAACAAAAACCAAAATTGGGCCAAGTATGCACCTCGAACATAGTCACTTAGAATAAGTGTGCACCTTGATGGATTTGTAAATTAATGGTCAGGTACCGTCATTCTTTGCACACTGTAGCGGTCCATTCTGGTAATGGAAATTTGATCCTAGCACAAATCAGAAAGTGTACCTAGCTCAGTATACTTATAATTGGTAAAAGAGTGTAAAAACCAAAATATTATATCAACACCTAGCAGTTAACTTAAAAAACGAACTACTACCTAGTACCTATGTATATCTTGCCAAATTTACGAATCATCCTTGACAAGTCAAACGTGAACATGTGAGGAGGTGTGATGCGGCACTGCTAGATATTCAGTTTTTAAAAGAAAAGTTACCATATATTGCCACAACTAATATCTACTATGAGAACTATCGTATTGCCACAAATGAATAATGTATCCACAACGCATGAAAGTCCAAATTTTACCAAAGCTAAAAGGCCATAAAGAAATATGAGGTTCACAGAGTTGAGTTTTGTTATGTGATTTGCCAATGTCAAGAATGATCCTTATTAGGTGCACCTGACGAAGTCACTGCAAAATTAGTATCAGATCAAACAACATATAGAGGATGTGCATGCAGTAAATAAATTATTTTTTTTTTGAACGAAACCGCACGAGATTGTGCCTGTTTCATTGATAAAAGAAGGAGGTTTACAAGGCCGGTTGGCCGAAAAACACGTCTATTCTCGCGCTAATAGGTTGTCTAGGGCAGTGTCCCCAGCCTTTATCCAGGCCGCTGCCTCATTCCTAATGGTTGCCAAGATTGCCAGCACCAGAAGACACGTGCCATATCACCAGAAGTATTAGACTCCGAGTCCCCTTGCGTGGTGTGGCCGGTGTTGTGGTGATGTTGCTCCACCATTCTAAAGTTGTCGAACTGTGCGCCCAGTTTGCCGGGTCCATCGGTGACAACCCCTGCTTGCCAAGTGAGCAGAAGAAGCCGGCAGGCTCTGATCAGTACACACTCACGGATGCCGTTGCCCATACCGCCGTCTTTGCTCTGATCAGTACAACCACCAGACGCTGGGCGCCTGCAGTTCCGACCGTCCATCGGTGACTGGAATGGGGAAGTTTCCTATTCCCTTAGTTTTTTTGTGAAGGGGGCGCGGCCGTGGCGGAAGTCGAGGACCGACGAGGCGCGGCGGCGCACGGACGCCGCCGCCGCCGCCTGGGAGAAGCGAGAAGCTGTCGTGGTGGAGGCGAATCAAGTTGGTTGTCTTGGGCCTCCTTCCCTCCCTAGGCTGGCCCAGTCAGTGTTAGTTAATTTAGTCCAACGAGGCCCACCACATTGCCGGATACGGCCCAGGCAGGATATTACACAGGTCTAAGAACCCGCAGCGCACAGGATCCAAAATTCCTATACTCCGCTCGCTAAACAAAACGGAATTCCTAATCGATTTGCATCAGTCGTTTTTTTCTAGGCGCGCATCTATTTACGATTTGTCCCCTCAAAAGAAAAAATCTATTTTCGATTTTTTTCAGCCCGGCCCATCTTGGTGATTTGTTAGTTCGTTGTGTAATCGTTTTGTGGGCCTGTGGCTCTCAGAATCCTGCGCCGTCAATTAAACCCATCACCAACTTCTGTTGCCTTCTTCGATCTGTTATTATCTCCCTCATCGTCGCATGCTCGATCCGCCGATTCACAGCTCCTATTGCTTCGACGCGCACCACGACTCCACAGGAGACATTCCTTGCACTTTGGCCCCAAAAAATAAAAGGAGACACTCTTAAAGGAGTCAGGCCGGACATGATGGTCGACGTCAAGCCGCCTTGCGTGTCTGGCGCACGTTCATATTGTAGGAACGACAAGAGCTAGAAGCGGCGTAGAGGCGGTGGACACTACTTGTATTCAGATCACAGGAGACCAGACAAAAGTTTCTATGTTGCATTAGTGCTAAGACTCTCGGAAAGCGCAGACATAATTAGGATTGTTATTAAGTGTTTGCAGTCATTGGCATCTTAGTCCAATCTTGCGGCCGACACCGCAATGGGGGGAGCCCACCCTGCTAGCTACTTTACAAGACATTTCCTATTCCCGAGCTTCTCCGTAGCTTGGCATTCAAGAGTGGCATAGCCGAATTACTCAAAGGTATCGCCTAGATCCAAGGGCATGGACCTTGTGCTAACAAGGTGGTCTCATCAGATATACCACACGCATTCCTAGAGGAGGTTATCGGTTTCCTTTTTGAGTGCGCCATTTCGGCACAAGAATACAATCTGCATAGCTCAGCCAATACACGAGGTAAAAGAAGCGTGATGCCAAACACGAGGCCACCTTTACAGCTGAGAGTTATCTTCTTGCCTCACTATGTGCATGACGAGCGGCAGCAGGCAAAGTTATGATGTGGTCTAGGTAATTGGAGACAATGGCGAAGAAGAGCATATAGATGTTAGCATACAACAATCAGTCGAGACGATAAGATCCAGGGCAATCAGTTGTTTCTTACGTGAGCCAAAGGTGACATCATGGCGCCCGACTCCCCAAATTAATGAACGGTTCAGAACATTTACAATTATTGTTCCGGGTAGATGTTATAGAGATATTGCTCAAGACAATAATATTTGACATTTAGAACACTGTAAAATATTTGAAAAATTTATAATTGTTTCATTCAGATGTACTGTTCAAAACTTTACAATTGTTCCAGCAGACTCTTTTCAAAAAAAATATAGAACATTTATAAATGTTTAGAATAGTGTATACACATTATTCCATATATGTTGTTTAGGATATTTAAATACTTTAATTTAGAGCATTTAGAACTATTCAGAATAGTTATAATTATTCGTAAATGTTTTGCACTTAGAACATTGTAAAATATTAGGAACATGGGTAATTATTCTTGCTATGTGTATACTCCAGAACAAGGAGAAAAATGTTATGCCAAATGCCCAAATCTATAATGTTGAAATTTTAAGAAAAGTATAGCCAAATAGCTCCTCCAGAGTTCTGCAGGATCAAGCTTAAAACAATATTGTGCCAAATCTAAAATGTGGCCCAATTGAACAACTAGAAACTGTTGAACAATTCTGAATAACTGTGCTCTCTAAAATTGTTGACAATTTGAACATTTTAAGTTCCAAGTGGGTTCCTCAAAAGCTGAAACCAATATGTATCCACCTTTTGTAAGGAAATTGACACGGAAGTTTACCATTTAATTTTCTGTAAAAAAATATATTTCCACCTATTGGACTTGTCAACCATCAAAACAGTAATAAACAAAGTTGGATTAATTGTGCACCTGAAACATAGTCTCCAGTCATGGTTATAAGTCCATAATCAACTAGAGAGCATGAACAAGGTCGATAGTTGATTATGCATGGTGGCTTACACTTAACACTTCCACAAGTTAAATTATCCAACAGAAGGCTAAACATTTCCAAACATCATCAGAGCTAGCTTGATGTGAATTTGTAGCTTGGCCAGGTATTATCTGTTAGCATATCAAGAGTTTTCTTAGTATATCAAGAGTTGTAATCTCTTTATTTTTCAGTTTCCTACCTCTTCATATCTCCATGTAACTTCTATATATACACCTTAGAGATCAATGGAAAGTGAGTTGAGTTATTCCTCCAATTATTCTCCAATATGGTATCACAGGGGTCTCGATCCCCTCGCTTCCGCTCCTAGGACTGACACCCGTCGGTCTTCCCCACCACCGTCTTCTCAACCTTGCCGCCATGTCCTCCATTGCCGAGCTCCAGCAGGCACTCGGGGAGGCCCAGCAGGCGGCCGCTGAGGCTACCGCTGCTGCGCAGGCAGCCACGGCTGCTGTCCAGGCCGCTACCGCCCGTGCAGACGCTGCCACTGCTCGGGCCGAAGCGGCGGAACAGCGTGTCACCGAATACGAGAACGCAGAGCACGCCCAGCTCCATGCTCAAGCCCTTGCGGTCGTCAACATCAAGGCCATGGTCCCTCTCGTGCTTGAGCAAACATCGACGTTCTACAGCCGGTGGCGCTCCCTCTTCCTCAACACCGTCACCAAATATGCCCTTGAAGACCTTGTGCTCACCGACGATGACTTCATTGCAGATCCTCATTGGAACCGCATGGACTGCACCGTTCGTTCGTGGCTCTTTGGGACGGTGTCTCCCGACCTTATTGATGCTGTCTCTGTCGGAGACTCTCCGTCTTCATGATCTATGTGGTGTGGACTTGAAGGACAATTCATCGGCAACAGAGAAACTCGTGCCATCATCCTCGACGCTGAGTTTCGAACCCTTGTCCAAGGTGACCTCTCAATCATAGATTATTGCAACCAGATGAAGCGCAAGGCAGACGCCTTGGGAACTTTGGGTGAACCCGTCCTGGACCGCACCCTCGTTCTTAATGTTCTTCGAGGTCTCAACAAACGCTACTCACACATGGCAGCCATGATCAAGCGCACACGGCCGTTTCCGTCCTTCTCTGCTGTTCGTGCAGACTTGCTTATTGAGGAAGTCACTATTGCTAGCAAGGCTTCTACCTCGACGGCGTTCGTCACCTCTTCATCGCCGTCGCACTCACCTGCGGCTCGCCCTAGTGGTGGCCAGGGCAACCATGGTGCGAATGGTGGCAGTAAAGGCAGCAGCCCCAGTAGCCATGGCGGTGGTTTCAGCAGCCAGGACGGCAGCCGCCCCCGACGGCGCTGGCGAAATAAATCCAGTGGACAATCCAGTGGTCAGCCTGGTGGCCTGGCCAGTCGTCCACCAGGGACTTTGGTGCCTCAACACTGGAATCCTCTCGCAGGGACCTTCGCTGTCTGGCCAGGATAGTATGGCGCACGCCCCCATCCTCCGCTAGCTCCGCTGCCACCACGACATCAAGCTTTCGTTGCTGGTGCACCTGTACAACAACAGCAGTTCACCGGCTCCTCCTACTATGGCTCCCCCAACCCGGTGGCTTCTTCCTGGACATGGGATCCACAAGCATTAGCAAGTAACTTCAGCACCATGACCCTCACGCCTCCTCCAACCAACAACTGGTATATGGATTCAGGTGCTTCCTCACACATGGTTTCAAATTCCGACTTCTTAACACACGTTCATCCTTCCAATTCTTTTAATCCATCTAATATAATTGTCGGTAATGGTTCATCTTTACCTGTTACAGCTGTTGGTTCCACTTCTTTTCATTTACCCAGCAGTTCGTTACACTTAAATAATATTCTTGTCTCTCCGCATATTATCAAAAAATCTTATTTATGTCTGTCGTTTCACTACTGACAATCATTGTTCTGTTGAATTTGATCCTCTTGGTCTTTCTGTGAAGGATCTAACAACGGGGAACGTGATCGTCAGGTCCAATAGTTCTGGGGAGCTCTACTCTTTTCAGCCCATGACGCGCCATCATTCTTTCGCCGCAATCACATCTACACCGGTCCTTTGGCATCGACGGCTTGGTCATCTTGGACATGAGTCTTTGTCCCATTTAGCTCCTCTTTTACATTCGGCTTGTAATAAACGAGAATTAGAAACCTTGTGTCATGCTTGTCAGTTAGGTCGCCACGTGCGCCTACCATTTGCTTCATCGAATTCACGTGCCACAATGAATTTTGACTTAATACACTGTGATTTGTGGACATCTCCCATTCCTAGTGTCAGTGGCTACAAATATTATCTTATAATACTTGACGATTGTTCCCATTATTCATGGACTTTTCCTTTACGTCTTAAATCTGACACTTTTTCAACCCTTTCTAATTTTTTTTTCTTATGTTACCACTCAGTTTGGAACCACCATCAAGACTGTCCAATGCGATCATGGTGGTGAGTTCGACAACTCCGCCGCCAGTACTTTCTTCCTCGCTCTTGGTACAACTATTCGCATGTCTTGTCCTCACACTTCTCCACAAAATGGACGTGCAGAACGCATTATTCGCTCTACTAATAATATTTTGCGTTCCCTCATGTTCCAAGCCAGCTTACCATCATCGTACTGGGTGGAAGCCCTTCACACAGCCACCTATCTTCTCAACCGTCATCCAACCAAAACACTCAATTTCGAAACTCCATACTTCGCTCTGTACGGTGTTGCCCCCACATATCATCATCTACGTGTCTTTGGTTGTAAATGTTACCCTAATTTAACTGCAACCACTCCGCATAAACTCGCTCCGCGATCCACCCCTTGTGTGTTTCTGGGCTATCCTTCAGACCACAAGGGACATCGCTGCCTTGACTTAGCCACAAATCGCATAATTCTTTCTCGTCATGTCAATTTCGATGAATCATCTTTTCCTTTTGCCGAGCTTCCTACTCCACTACCTTCATCCAACCTTGATTTTTTGTCGGAATTTAACCATGTGTATAGCCCTGTTCCTTCACTACTTGTTGCAGGTTCTGGTGTTGCAGGTCATGGCGTCCCAGGCACACCCACTGCCCAGCAATTTTTGGAAATTTCAGCGCCTGCTGTTGTGCCTGAGGCTGATGTCGTGCCTTCTAGCACCAACGTTGGACTTTCCGATGGCGACATGTCACCTCCAACATCCCCTGCTCCTACTACACCAGGAGCTGGAGCAGCACCCCCAGTGGCTGCTCCTATCCCTATGGCAGCACCTAATGCTGAGTCTCCTGGGGATGGTTCTTCTACTGTTGGTACCATCATTCCACAGAAAGCTGTTCCAGTCACGCCAATTGCAAATGATCATGTTATGGTCACTCGGGGCAAACATGGTTTTCGCCAACCAAAAAAGATTATGAATTTGCAGGCCACCGCATTGTCCCCTATCCCGAAGACTTATCGTGGTGCTCTGGCCAATCCAAATTGGCGTGATGCTATGGGGAGGAATTCACTGCTCTACAAATCAATCACACTTGGGATCTTGTTTCTCCTCCACCTAGCGTTAATATTGTTATAGGAAAATGGGTCTTTCGCCACAAGTTACATCCGGATGGCACCCTTGACCGTTATAAAGCTCGTTGGGTCCTTCGTGGTTTTACACAACGTCCTGGTATTGATTTTGGTGAAACTTTCAGTCCTGTTGTTAAGCCAGCTACTATACGCACAATTCTTTCTTTGGCTGTATCTCAGAACTGGGTTGTACATCAATTAGATGTGAAGAATGCTTTCCTCCATGGCACTTTGGCAGAGACAGTCTATTGTGCTCAGCCATCTGGGTTTGTTGATTCGTCCAAACCTGATTATGTATGTCGCCTTAATAAGTCCCTCTATGGCTTAAAACAGGCACCTCGAGCTTGTTACAACAGATTTGCTTCCTTCATTCGCTCTATCGGATTTGTGGAGGCAAAATCAGATATCTCTCTTTTCATTTTGCGGCAGGGTTCCGATATGGCATACTTACTTCTTTATATTGATGATATTATATTGACAGCATCTTCTGAGGCACTTCTTCACAACATTGTGAGTTGTCTTACAACAGAATTCTCTATGAAGGATCTTGGGCATTTGCATCATTTTCTTGGCATGTCTGTCTCTCGGAGCTCCACTGGCATGTTCCTCTCCCAGCGCCATTACATACTTGAGCTCTTAGATCGAGCTGGTATGCGTAACTGTAAACCTTGCTCCACTCCGATTGATACTAATGCTAAGCTCTCTGCTGATGGCCCACCTGTTGCTGACGCTACTGACTATCGGGCTCTTGCCGGCAGTTTACAGTGGCTCACTTTTACTCGTCCTGACATCTCCTATGCAGTGCAGCAGATTTGTCTATATATGCACGATCCCCGTGAGCCCCATCTTGCCATACTTAAGCGCATTCTTCGCTACATAAAGGGGACTCTAGACTATGGTCTCAAGATACTTTAGTCTTCTACTTGTGACCTTGTTGCATACTCCGATGCCGACTGGGCGGGTTGCCCCGATACTCGGCGTTCCACATCAGGTTATGCTGTATTTTTGAGTGCCAATTTAGTTTCCTGGTCTTCTAAACGTCAGCAAACAGTTTCTCGCTCCAGTGCTGAGGCCGAATATAGAGCTGTTGCTAATGCTGTTGCGGAAATTTCTTGGCTTCGGCAACTTCTTCAGGAACTCCATTTCTGCCCCCGGCGTTCTTCTGTGGTCTTCTGTGATAACGTCAGCGCTGTTTATCTCTCAACAAATCCGGTACAACATCAGCGTACCAAACATGTTGAGATTGATTTACATTTCGTCCGCGACAAGGTTGCTACAGGGGATATTCGAGTCCTTCATGTTCCATCCACTTCACAATATGCGGATGTATTTACAAAGGGCCTTCCCTCATCTATTTTTACTGAATTTCGGTCCAGTTTGAATGTCTCCACTCCTAGCAGTCTCGGCGTTCCAACTGAGGGGGGTGTTAGCATATCAAGAGTTTTCTTAGTATATCAAGAGTTGTAATCTCTTTATTTTTCAGTTTCCTACCTCTTCATATCTCCATGTAACTTCTATATATACACCTTAGAGATCAATGGAAAGTGAGTTGAGTTATTCCTCCAATTATTCTCCAATATTATCATTCTTTGGGCATAGTAGTTGTCAATTCTTCTCCGCAGGGTATTGTCAATTTGATCCTAGCACAATCTGGAAAGTTACCAAAGCATGCAGTCAGAAAATGTACAACAGCTCAGTAGTTTTCATAGTTAATTGAGATGAGACAATAGAAATGAGCAACTATTCATATTCAGTAAAAGAATGTACAAACCAAAGTATCAAAATAGTATATCAATAACTTGCAGTTAATTAATAACTGAACTCCTTCCAACAAATATCTCGCCATTGTTTTGCATTCAGATTTTATTTAAATAAAACCTCAACTATCTATTATCAGAACCACTATACATTGTCACAAAGAAATTATGTGTCCACAAAGAGCGTAAATCATGAACGAGCTAACAGGCCATAAAGAAATATCTGCCACTTCAGAGGTTCACAGAGTTGAGTTCAGTTATGTGATATTGTCTTGCAAATGTCCAGAATAATCCATAACAAGTGAAGCTGACAAAAAAATAGCATAATGCTGTGTTGTCAAAACTCAATCTAGCAAAGATACCTATTGACTTGATTGGTGAGGGTTTATGTTGAGACTGGAGGGATTGGGCAGAAGACTGAAGACCAATAAAGGGCCCCATGTCGGCGACTAGGCTGCTGCTTGCGATTGAACAACGATGGCAGAACACCAGAAAAAAAAATCTGGTGACAATGACCCTACAGCGACGACAATGGTCATCAATATTTATGCCCGGATCCAATATGCTGCAAAGAAAACGAGGCCGTATTTCAGGAAGACGAAGCTGTACTTACTAGTACCCCCCAATGTCACAGACTGTAAGTGATCAAGTCAATGGTGGGGACACAACCAGGTAGGGACACAAACTGTTATTAGCACCATGTCATGGTAGTAACAGGACAGTTAGCATAATTTTCCCTTGGCCAAGAAGCTCAACAAGACTACCAGGACAGTTACCATAATTTTCCCTTGACCAAGAATCTTAACAAGACTACCAGGACAGTTACCATAATTTTCCCTTGACCAAGACACCATATGTTTTCTTTCGTGTACCTATGACACCTGCATTTGGTCCCTTGCCTCCACAGGCTCCTCCTAGTGCTGCAGAAATTCACAGAAATGCATGTCAGCAGATTAATAATGAATCAAATTTGCCTTTAATGAACACTTGTTTTCTCACCCAACCCAAAAAAAACACACAAGGAAAGCAACTGTAGCTCATTATTGTTCATTATGAATATTGTAAAATTAAGAACTAGGCAAAGGCTTCACCTGGAGTGCAGAAGCCCGTGTATGGAATAATGCCATAGATGCGTGTGCCCTTGCATACCTCCTTCACCTTACATGTCCTCAAATCAATTGTAAAGAACACATCGCCTATCCTGAAGAAAATGACATCAACGCCATCTGCGTATCCAACCACGTGAGCAAATAGTGTGCGGTCAGTAATAGGGAGGAGCCCCTCAAGGTTAATGACTCTTGTCTGTATCCATCCAGCAACATCGCCTTTCGAACCATCCTTCCTCGACCATAGGTACAGTTTGTGCTCGATCGTGGTGGCGAATCCCAGCCCACCGTCCTCGGTGTTCGTGAGCACGACACGTCTAAAATTGGTGTATGGCGGTAGTTTAATCACGGATACTACTTGCCACAATTCCAAATCATACTGGAGCACTTGGTTGTTCTTGTGAAACGTGAAGTAGAGAGTCTTCCCCACGAGCACACTCTGGACCAAATTGATGCAATTGACAAGTGGAAGTTGAACGAACACCGGCTCGCTCCATGACGCAGCATCTGATGAGTAGACACAGCTGAATGATGCGCCGTCATAGCCGACACCGATGTAGACCACGAGGAAGGGTCCACCACGGTGGCAGCCGAGGTGGTCGCAGGTGGCGATGGAGGTGCAGACGATCGCCGCCTTATAGCTGTACAAGGGTCGTGGCCGGATAGGAGGAAGCTCCTGACGGTGGTCAGTGATGGGGTCCCAGACCATGAGCACGAGGTGTTTGGTCATCCTGCGAGAGAGGAGGACACGGCCGTGGCGTGCGTCGTCGGCGCGCCAGCCACCGGGGTGGTCGCCGGCGTGAGGGGAGCAGGAGGAGGCCGTCGTGGGGACGAAGCGGGCGAGGTGTGTCATGTAGGTGCTCTGGATGTTTCAGAGGAAGCCCAGCATTGGAGGTGAGCGGTGGAACGCGCGGAGCCTGCGGCGGAAGCCCGCGCCGGAGACGAGGCGCCGCCATCGCCGGCAGACGAGGGCCGCGTGGACGAGGTGTGCGGGCGAGTCTAGCGGGAGGCGGAGGAGGACCTCTTCGACCAGCTCGTCCATCAGCTCTGGCAGGAGCAGCGCCATGATGCTTCTTTGGTTTGCTTGAATTGGAAGTTGCCAAGATACAGTTGCGAGTTGCGTCATTGGCAATTTGACAGTTGACACGGGCTGAATTTGGGTGCCAAATTCTTGTCGTCTTCGGTTGCCAAATTCTTTTCGGCATCGAGGCTCTTCCAGGGCCTCCATGGGCCAGTTGTTGAAGTAATCCGATGAGGCCTACTACACCACTGATTGTGCGGATACGGCCCATGATGTCGCCGGCCCCAACAACGCCGACTCGTCGTGCTCGTGCGCCGCCGGGGGAGGGAGCACCGGCGGCGGAGAAGAGAAGGAGAAGCCGCGGCGGCGGCACGCGGTTGCTGGAGAGTCGGAGAAGGGGAGGCACCACGTACGCGCGCGTTCTAGGTGAGGTGAGCATCCCTTCCTACTCCCATTTCTTTGCATTTTCAACGTGCTTGATTCTAGCCTTGTCAGGTTGAGATTGGAGAGTAAGTAGGTCAAGGTCGCTACTCAAATCACTTGTTCAGATTTTTTAGCCTTCGCCGTTTGAGATTGGAGCGTTGGTCATGTCGCTTCCCGGATCACTTGTTGAAATTTTCAGCGTCATTTAGATGTGACTATGTGAGTGGTTCGAGCTGGGCCACCACCACCTGGAGAGAGAAAAGGGGAAATGTGCAAACAACTTATTATCAGTTATCACCAATTCAACATTTACATCTTTTTTTGTTTCCACTACCGGGGTACCCAAGTTTCATTACTCACGTAACAAAGTTACAAGAGTTCAGATCAGAGTTTCATTTCATTCGGCTGACAAAGGAAACTGTATATATAGCAGCAAGATTGGTGCACGCAGGGCCCTCAATCTTTCCCGAGTCCAATACAGCATTTTCTACCAGGAACACAACAGATCAGAAACTAAAACTCTAGTGATCACGTTTTGCTTCTCCCGTCAGCAGCACATGTTTCAACATTTACACCTATAGCTATAGGATTAGCAATTGAGCCTGTGCTGCAAATTAGCACGAGTTCACAATGCTTTACAAAATCCATGTAAAAAAAAGATGCTTTACAAAATCAATTTGGGGTATGAACTACAGGTCGCCAGAAATAAGGCAACAAAATAACACTAGATCGATAAGTTGCTAAACATCTATGCATATAATTGCAACACTGCATCATTCTTAACTGATTCAAATCCAGGAAACGTGAGGTGGGAGGAATTTTACTTAGTTTGCTTAAATATATGTGGTGTGTAAGTAGAGAAGTGCATAGAATCTGTCCAGCGTAACCTGAATGATCTATAAGGAAGAAGCTCAATTATGGGGAAGAGTGGAAGACCCAGAGCAGCATAGAAGTTCCCCCTTTCACTATCACAGTTGCTGTGTCTGCGCAATGATTTGTTAAATTGCTTTCTGCATATTTTGCTTTCAGCCTAGAAGATAGGAGCTGGAAGTGATGCATGCAGCTTCTGCCACCTTGTAATTACTGGACAACCACTTGGCAGGGATGCGGACAATTTTATAGTCTGGGATATGATGACCCTGTTAGGAAGAACTGACAAAATAGCATCCCCCTTTGGCGAAACCATGGTGCACATTATTTATCAATTGGACTTGAAAAATGCCTCATTGCCTTTTTCGAAAGATGCTAGTGCTACTCTGACTTCTTGTGAGCACTTACTATGACTGGCACTGATTGTGTAGCTTATTCGCAATTAAGCAGCAGAAATGGCAACCGCAAATAAACATTCCCAACTATTCACCAATCAGACAAGTATCATAGCTTTATTTGTATCTCTTGTCACATTTGTAATTGCCATTGCCATGTAAGAACGAGATCCTAACAAGGACGTAAACAATAATTATTGATACAATTGTAGTTGTGTACTGATTTCAAGCACAACATCTTTCTCCCAGATTTTTTTGACCCACTTTCTTCTTGCTATATAAAAGCAAGTTTATCTGTGAATGTGATACACAGTTCAAGAGACCTACCGAAAGAGTGAGTAAAATTACGTGATATGGATGGCATTGTACGTTCAGCTATTGTTCAGGAGGCCATTAGCAGAGTAATCTCAGTCATCTTCAGAAAGTGTGAGGAGAAAGCGTCCAGGAAACACAGCATTGAGAAGCTGGAGATGGCACACATCGTGATCGAGAGATCTGGCAAGCAGCCAATCACTGATGTATCCCTGCTTCGTCACAGGAAGATTCTGAAGCGCGCTTATAAAGAGTGTGGTGATGTCCTTCATAGGTACAACCATCAGAATCCTCTTTCCCCAAACCGATTGCTGATGCTACCAAACCATCCATTGCATACTTCCTTCCCACAGGGAAAGATGACTTCAGTATCTCTGATGTTGGGAGGTTTGGATGGCTTGCAGATTGTGCCAGCATGTTTGTAAGAGACGTGGTCTGGTTGTTCACTTCGTCACTACAGCTTTTGCAACCCTCTTATCAGGCATCTTCAAGGGAAACCTCTTAAGCATGAAATGGAGCAAGAAAGCAAATTTCATTTATGGCCAATATGTTTGTAAGAGCGAGGCATGGAAGCACAGCTACAATACTTGTATGCAGACCGCAAGCCATTAGAGAAAAGTTTTAGTGTAACTTTGCTGCTAGAAGGCCTCGGGCCTAACTCAACCCAAAAGACTAGCCTTCTAGTATGAGAACTGCCCCACCTTATATGTTGTGCTCCCCCACCATCAATTACTGATGTGGGACTAAATCTAACAATCTCCCCCGTCACACATCGGACCTAACTCTTCCATCACAACCATCCGTGTGATCTTACAGAAGACGTTATCACAGGCCCAGAGTATAAACTCTCCAGTTAACTTGTGTGACCAATGGTCAAATGACCCAACGGAGATATCAACGGGCTCCCCCGTAAACATGTGACCCGGAGATGTTAACGATTTTTCAACCTTTGGCTCTGATATCACTTGTTAGAGTGGCGCAACGGAATTCGGCCCGGCCCGCTGTATACACGAGCCGGCGCCCACAGGCCTAGGTCCACGGAGCCCAACAACAACCAAGGCCTCAGGCCTAACTCAACCCAAAAGACTAGCCTTCTAGCATGAGGACTGCCCCACCTTATATGTTGTGCTCCCCCACCGTCAATTACCGATGTGGGACTATGTAACACCCAAAAGACCATCACAATAAAAACAAAGTAAGCAACAAGTTATCATAGTTTCCTTTTAAGGAATTAATAAATTAATAAATAAATTTAATCTTAAAAACAATTTGAATATCATTTAAGTTTATAGAACACAAGTGATTTGTGCATTCATAATTTGTTGCATGGTTTTTGAGTGAAGTTTTGAATTTACAAAATCATGAAAAAGTTTAAATCTTAAACCTTTCCCTCTCTTTCTCTTTTCTCCGCCCGGCCCACCTTCCTTCTCTTCTTTCCCTTTGGCCCAGTCCTTCTCCCATCCCTCTTCTCCAGCTTTCTCTCGGCCCGATTCCCTCTCCGACGGCCCAGCCCAGCGGCCCAACCGCCCCTTCCTCTCTCCCTCCCGCAGTCTCCCTCTCTCACCACCATGTGGGCCCCACCCGTCAGGCTTCTCTTCCACCTCCCGCCGGAGCGCCGCCGCGCAGCGCCTGCTCGCCTGCCGCTGCTACCACGCCTCCACTCGCGTCCCCTCGCCTCCCCAAACACGCACTGCCTCCCACCGAAGCCCAATCGCCCCCACTCAACCTCCACTTCCTCCCTCAACGGCCGCCGCCTTCAATCCCCCACTCACCGGCCATTAATGGCAAGTGAAGCTCCGATTCGCCGCCGTCCGCTCCTCTCCCCTTCCACTGGCAGCGCCTCTACCCTCACCGCACCCTATAAAGCCTCCTAGCACCCCTCGCTCAGTTCCCCATCTACACATCGAGCTCTTGCTCGCAAACACCCCCAAAACCGCCGCCGCCGACGTCCATCTTATTCACCACCGCTCGGACCTCTCTGCGACCTCATCGTGGAGCTAGGTAAGGTGGTGAGCAACCCCTAGAACCTTTTTTTCCCTCTCTCTTTTGCACTCACGCACGTGTGCGGCCTCGCCGGACTTGGTCCGCCGCCGTCGCACATCGCCGAGCCGCCACACCGCCTAAACCTTCCCACCGAGCCCACCATCATGTTCGCCATGGTGTCAGCTCCCTCCCGAGCCAAACCACACTCAAATCCGTGCCCTGTAGCTCGAATCAGAGCTAGCTCCGGCGAGCTTTCGACGCGGCGCCGCCACCACCAGCCGCCGCTGGCGACTAGCACCGCCCCATCAAACCGCAGCCATCGGATCAAGATCCGACGACCCACGATCGTCTCAAACCCTGTCAACCGAGAGCCATACCGGTCAGCCCTAGCCACTTTGCAAAAGAGCCCCTGTGGTTCTATGAAATCAACCCACCGTCCATTCCTGTTCAAAGATAATCACATATCAGTCCTGTTTTTAACGTTTAGCCCCCTGAACTCCACCAAAATACAACCCACAGTCCTGGGCGCCCTTTTTCACATATAAACCCCTCTGTTTATATGTATATTTACAGCCTCTGTTTCTTCTGTTTTAACCCCTGGAAGGATAGAAAAATAGCAGAGAGGTCCTTTAACCTTGTTTTAAACATATTTAAACCATTTCAAACCCGTTTTGTGTGATTTTTACGCTCACACAACCGTCTCTGCATGTACTTCATTTTTAGGTGCTCCTTTAACGTCTTTTGAATTGAATGATGTATTGTTTTATTTAATTTATTGTATGCTTTTGTTTGAACGTAGAGAACGAGCAGTTCGAAGAAGAGCCCGTGCAGTTCGAAGAGCCAGACTTTTTAGCTGAGCAAGGCAAGTGAAAATTCTCCCCCTTGATATTCTTTTGAACCTATCTACATAGGATGTTAATTAAGTTTACTTTATTTTGTTTATTGCATTAATTTTGACGGGACCCAATTAAGGACATCTAGTCTTTTTACCCATACCTTGTTATACCGGGGTTTTATCTTTTGTTGGGTAGTGATGCTAGATGTCAAACTTGGGGTATGGATGGGTTATGCAAACTTGTTGGAACATGCTTTATATGTTGAACTTTGGTAATACAAGAACACTTTCGTTAATTGGAACATGGAGCGGCAACCCGAGATATTCCGTACAACCATAATACCACAATGGCTCTAGTCTTGGCTGATTAATTAGAAACCTTAGTCAGGGTGATCTTACCGAAGGGCAAGAGGGGTGGCGGTTGACGGTGTATAGCCTGGTTCTCTTGTGAAGTGGGCTTGGCTAAGACACTAGGCCCATTAGGGAGGGTTATGCCTGCTACCGATCTGGAAACCTTAGCGGGTCATTTCTGACTAGGGAATCTTTGTAAAGGCCTCGTAGCGTCCCTATGCAGTTATACCTCAGAAGTGTGGTACGTGCCTGGCCCGCACTGCATGGTTGGGTTAAAAGTTCTTCGGAGCTTTTACGCGAATTGTGGTGAAAGTGTAAAACTGTTATAACAGCCGTGTTCGCGATTACGAACGGTCCGGATCCTCACATGATAATTGAATTTAAAGTCGAGAATAAATTGTGGTTCCATGGCTATTTCATTGGATCTTTATGCTTAATTGGGTTGGTATAAACTTACACCTTAGTAACTAGAAGTTGCTTAATAAAAATTTGCCCAACTAAAATGCTAACCGCTGCAAAACCCTTAGCCTCCCTTGGAAGCTTGCATTATCTCCCCGCTTGCTGAGTACCAACCAGAAGGTTATGACTATCTCAGTGAGTTCGATGACTTCTAGGCGAGCGTTTCCCCTAGTCGGCTGCCTGTGGATGGAAGCTTGATGGAAGACTTTACGTTTTTAGTTGTCGTCTCAACATTTAAAGGCCTTCGTGCCTTCATCGTGAGTGTAATAATTCGACAGTTTTACTTTACGTTTTGTGCACTGTCTTTTGTATTACTCTTATGTCGCTATATGTATGGAGCATGATCCTGGCATACATATAGTTATGCATCTGGTTTTCTTCGTAAAATCGGGTGTGACAGACTAAATCTAACACGACTGTCGGAAAGCACGGACTTAGTAGGAATTGCTATTAAGTGCTTGCAGTCATTGACATCACTGTTCGACCTTGCAGCAGAAACTGCAACAGAAAAACTCACCCTAATTGCTAATTAAAAAAAATATACTCATTTTTGGCGCCCAAATCCAGTATGTTGCAAGGAAGGTGGACACAGACCTTCTGTTAGGAACATGGTCCTGTTAGAGCTATCAGCCTATCACATAGATTTCCAGAGCAAGTTATTATGTTCAGTTTCACATGTTGCCTTCCAGCATTAGAGTTCAGCATGTGTAGCTCATCTGATGAAACTGGCACGAGCATCATGACACATCGGCAGCCACCTCTGCAGGTAACAGTAGGCTTTATACCTCATATCTTGATCGAAGAGCAGCAGGAGAGTTATGCAACCGAGATAGTTGGACACTTCCACAAGATAAATTACCCAACAGAAAACAGACATTTCTAAACATCAGCAAATATAGCTTGATCTGAATTTGTAAGTTGACCAGGTATTATCATTCTTTGGGCATAGCAGTGGTCAATTCTTCTCCACAGGTAATGCCAATTTGATCCTAGCACAATCTTGAAAACATCAGCATAAAGTCAGGAATTATACCACAGCTGAGTAGTTTTCATAGTTAATTGAGATGAGACAATAGAAATGATCAACTATTTAGTAAAAGAATGTACAAACCAAAGTATCAAAATAATAGATCAATAACTTGCAGTTAATTAAAAAATGAACTTCCAACAAATATCTCGCCATTGTTATGCATTCAGATTGTAATTCAATGAAACCTCAAATATCTATTATCAGAACCACTATACATTGTCACAAAGAAATAATGTGTCCACAAGGTATACAAGTGCAAATTGTTCAAAAGCCCAAGAGTACTCCACTCCTAATATTTACAAAGACTGTAAATCATGAACAAGCTATCAGGTCATAAAGAAATATCTGCCACGTCAGAGGTTGATAGTTGAGTTTAGTGATGCAATATTGTCTTGCAAATTTCAAGAATAATCCGTAACAAGTGAACCTGAACAAAAATCTAGCATATTGTTGTGTTGTCAAAACTCAATCTGGTGACAATGACCCTACAGCGACGACAATGGTCATCAGTATTTACTACCGAATCCAAAATGCTGCTAAGAAAATGAGGTCGATTCCAGGAAAGACAAAACTGTACTTAATAGTACTCCGCAATGTCCCAGATCAAGTCAATAGATATATACACATGGCAACCAGGTAGGGACACAAACTGTTATTAGCACTATGTCATTTTTTTTTAGATAATGATTAGCACCATGTCATGGTAGTACCAGGACAGTTAGCATAATTTTCCCTTGACCAAGTCGCTCAACAAGCTCTTGCATGGACACCTTACGTTTCTTTCATGTACCTATGGCACCTGCGCTTGGTCCCTCGCCTGCACAGGCTCCTCTTAGGGCTGCAGAAATTCACAGAAATGCATGTCAGCTTATTAATAATGAATCAATTTTGCCTTCAATGCACAGTTATTTTCTCACAAAGAAACGCACACAAGGAAATCAAGCAGGCAAGTATAGAAAATGGTTAACGAAACAGAGTAACTTGTTATTGTTCCTCCTGAATACTATATCGGAAAATCAAGAACTAGGACAAGACTTTTTCACCTGAAGTGCAGAAGCCCATGTAAGGAATAATGCCATAGATGTCTGTGCCCTTGTATACCTCCTTCACCTTACAGGTCTTGATATCAATTGTAAAGAACACATCACCCATCCTGAAGAAAATGACATCAACGCCATCTGCGTATCCAACCACGTGAGCAAAAAATGTGGGGTCGCTAATACGGAGTATCCCATCAAGGTTAATGACTCTTGTTTATATCCATCCAGTCGCATCATCGCCTTTTGAACCATCCTTCCTCGACCACAGGCAGAGTTTGTGCTCGATCGCGGCGGCGAATCCCAGCCCACCGTCCTCGGTGGTCGTGAGCAGGGCACGCAGCCAATGGGTGTATGGCGGCAGTTTAATCACGGATACTACTTGGCATAATTTCAAATCAAACTCGAGCACTTCATTGTTCCTGTGAAACATGAAGTAGAGCGCCTTCCCCACAAGCACACTTTGGACGAAATTGAGGCAATCGACAAGTCGAAATTGAACGGACGCCGGCTTGCTCCACGCCGCAGCATCTGATGAGTATACACAGCTGAATGCGCCGACATGGCCAACGCCGATGTAGACCACGAGGAAGGGTCCACCACGGTGGCAGTCGAGGTGGTCGCAGGCGGCGTCGGCAGCGCAGAGGATCGCCGCCCTATAGCTGTACACGGGCCACGGAAGGACAGGAAGCTCCTGAAAATGGTCGGTGATGGGGTCCCAGACCATGAGCACGTGGTGTCTGGACAGGAGGACGCGGCCATGGCGTGCGTCGTCGGCGCGCCAGCCCCATGGGTGGTCGCCGGCGCGAGGGGAGAAGGTGGAGGTCGTCGTGGGCACGAAGCGGGCCAGGTGCGTCAGGCAGGCGTCTCGGAGGTTGCAGAGGAACCCCAGCATTGGGGATTCCCGGTGCAAGTCGCGGAGCCTGCGGCGGAAGGCGGCGCCGGAGACGAGGCGCCACCACCGCCGGCAGACGAGGGCGGCGCCGGCGAGATGTGCGGGTGAGTCTAGCGGGAGGCGAAGGAGGACCTCTTCGACCAGCTCGTCCATCAGGTCCGGCGGCGGCGGCATGGTGCTTTAATTTCTTGGTGGCGGCGAGAGGCTTTGATCGGCGTGGTGATTGGTGAAGGCAAGCGACGCAGATCGAGTTGAAGCGCTTGCACTTTATTCGTGATAAATTGGGTCCCCACTCGAATCCAATTTGGATGGGCTGAGTTTTGGTTAACGTCTTGCCAAATCCTTCCTTGTTGTCCGTCCTCTTGTTTGAGCGTGTCCCTGATTCAACCAGGCCGAGGGGTCGGCCCGGATGGCATCCAGAAGCTGCAGATCAATAGAGCTCTAGAAGTCTAGAACAGGCCATCAGTCAGAAATTCAAAGTGTGCTGTGCCATTCAAAATATTAATTTAATCTCAAAAAAATTCAAAATATTAATTGTACAATAAATTCTTTAACGTGTTTTAGAACTTCATCTGCGTAATAGCATTCTGGTCTTGACGCTGCGCAGTGCGCACGTCCATATATGTACGTATTAACCATCCTTGAGACAGAGATTTTCATTTAAATGGAGAACTAATCTCATTCCTGTAATTTTGGCGTCTAAGTATGGGACTGCAGTGAGCATGGTCGTTCTCGTTGGTGCATGGTCGGGTGTTTTCATGTTGCCAAAGACATTTGAGAAACCTGGCCCTGGAGCTCAAGTCAAGGTGGCAACATCCACTAGTACACCCCAACTAAAAGTTAGTCAATTAATTCTCCAAACCCATCTAATTCGCACTGAAAGTAGTAATGGTTGAAAAAAATACTGAAATTAATTTCCATCCCTCCAAATCTATCCAAAAGTCTAAGGGTCAGAACAATCGTTTTCTCTTTATCTCAGATTTGTTTTTAGTATATACGGAGGACAATGACTAATTTTGGTCGGCTAAAATATAATCCTGTAGTCTGGCTGACAAAACTTTAGTTTTAGCTGCAACTGATATAGAGTATCTACGATTGAGAAGGAGTTAATTTGTATTATAAAATGCTGACCCAACAAAAATACAGGAACGCTCAAGGCCAACAGGGGCTAAAACCAGCACCAATCTCACTTATGCTAAAACCAAAGTTAATCCCATCACAAATACCATGTCATTTTAAACAAAGTTTGCAGGAGCATTGCCTCGTCATTTAAGAAGAGAAACAAGCAAACACGTTCTTACAATGTGATATTACATAAAAATGAACATTGGAGGATGAGATGCACTGCTGATTCTTGCTCTTGATTGCATAGTGTGCAGATTGGATTACACGGTCAATTCCGCATCATTATCTTATCCATAGTTAGAAGCTTGCTTTGAACTAACAGTCAAACAAAGAAAATATGCTTTCCTTCTGCCCGAGCCTTTCAAATTCCATGTCATCACAATAATTACCCTTGCTCAGTTTCCCCTTGACCAAGAAGCTCTCGCGTGGACACCTTTTTTCTTCTTTCATGTACATAAGGCATCTGCGCTTGCCGTTTGGTCCCTCGCCTGCACCGGTTCCTCCTGGTGCTGCAGAAATCCACATATTTTAAAAAATGATGCATTTCAGCTTATTAATGAATCAAATTTGCCTTCAATGTGAAGTTGTTTTCTCTCTCTCTCTCTCTCTCTCTCTCACACACACACACACACAACACACACACACACACACAGGGAAAGCAAGTATGCAAAATGGTTAACAAAACAACAGAACTTATTATTGTTCATTCTGAATATTGAAAAATCAAAAACTAATTAAAAGAATTCACCTGGAGTGCAAAAGCCCATGTGCGGAACAATGCCATAGATGTGTGTGCCCTTGTATACCTCATTCACCTTACAGGTCTTGATATCAATTGTAAAGAACACATCGCCCATCCTGAAGAAAATGACATCAGCACCATCTGCGTATCCAACCACATGAGCAAATAGCGTGACGTCGCTAATACGGAGTAGCCCCTCAAGGTTAATGACTCTGCTCTGTATCCATCCATCAGCGTCACCTTTGGAACCATCCTTCCTCGACCACAGGTAGAGTCTATGCTCGATCGCGGTGGCGAATCCCAGCCCACCGTCCTCGGTGGTCGTGAGCACGACACACCGCCAATTTGTGTATGGCGGTAGTTTAATCACAGATACTACTTGGCACAATTCCAAATCATACTCGAGCACTTCATTATTCTCGTGAAACATGAAGTAGAGCGCCTTCCCCACAAGCACACTTTGGACCGATTTGGTGTAACTGAAACGGCGAAGTTCAATGGAGACCGGCTTGCTCCATACTGCAGCATCTGATGAATAGATACAGCTGAATGCGCCGTCCTCGCCGACGCCGATGTAGACCACACGGAAGGGCCCACCAAGGTGGCAGTCGAGGTGGTCGCAGGCGGCGGAGGCGCAGAGAACAGCCGCCTTCCAGCTGTACGTGGGCCATGACAGGGCAGGGAGCTCCTGCAGGTGGTCGGTGGTCGGGTCCCATACCATGAGCTCGAGGCCACTCGCCCCCCTCCGCGAGAGGAGGACGCGGCCATGGCGTGCGTCGTCGGCGCGCCAGCCGCCGGGGTGGTCGCCGGCGTGAGTGGAGCAGGAGGAGGTCATTGTGGGGACGAAGTGGGTGTGGTGTGTGATGTAGGAGTTCTGGTTGTTGCAGAGGGTGTTGCAGAGGAAGCCCAGCATTGGAGGTGAGCGGTGGAACGCGCGGAGCCTGCGGCGGAAGCCGGCGCCGGAGACGAGGCGCCGCCATCGCCGGCAGACGAGGGCCGCGCCGACGAGGTGTGCGGGTGAGTCTAGCGGGAGGCGGAGGAGGCTCTCTTCGACCAGCTCGTCCATCAGCTCCGGTAGCAGCGGCGGCGGCGGCGGCGCCATGATTGCTTTCTTGGTTTGCTTGAATTGGAAGCGAAATTCTGTCTCGCACTTGACGCGGGCTGAATTGGGTTGCCAAATTCGTCTCGTCTCCGGTGAGCTGGCTGGGTGGGCTTCCGTCGTGTGTGGTCAGGGCTCTTCCAGGGGCCTCCATGGGCCAGTTGTTGAAGTAACCCGATAAGGCCCAACACACCGCCGACTGTCCGGATACGGCCCATGATGTTCCAGGCCCAAAAACGCCGAGTCGTCGTCGTGCTCGTGCTCGTGCGCCGCCGGGGAGCACCGGAGGCGGAGAAGAGAAGGAGAAAGCCGCGGCGGCGGTGCGCGGTTGCTGGAGAGTCGTAGATGGGGAGGCACCACGCGCACGCTCGAGGTGAACACCCCGTCCTACTCCCAATCTCTCTGCGTTTATTTCCTTCATGATTCTAACCTTATCCACTTATCCTATTTGAGATTAGAGAGTTGGTCAAGTCGTTAGTCGAATCACTTGTTGGCATTCTTAGCGTGATTAGATGTCTGTGTGGTTCGAGCGGGTCCTTGAGAGGTCAGGGATTAGATATATGCAATTGCAACACTGCACTGTTCTTAGCTGATCCAAACCCAGAAAACATTAGGTGGGAGGAATTCTATTTAATTTACTTAAATATATATGGGCTATATAGCGTGTAAGTAGAGAAGTACATAGAATCTGTCCAGCGTAACCTGAACGATCCAGGAGGGAGAAGCTCAATTGTGGGAAGACCCAGAGCAGCATAGAACTTTCCCCTTTCGTTATCACAGTTGTCGTCCACTCGTTGATTTGTTAAATCGTTTCCTGCAATATTTTTCTTTCAGCTTACAAGGAATTGGAAGTGATGCGTGCAGCTTCTGCCTTCTGCCACCTTGTGTTTGCTGAACAGGCACTTGACAGGGATGCACACAATTTTGTAGTCTTTTCAGTAACAGTTGTCAACGAGCTTCAGATTAAATTCTGGTTGTTGATAAGGTTCCAACTCATGAAGTTTGACGAAGACTAAACTAAATATTAAAGTGATATTATCTGTGCACCATGATGTGAAGTCATCGCATTAAGAATACATAGACACCCTTATCGTGGAAGGCTTAATTTCATATGAAATTTTGAGCAATTGTCAAGCTGAGTGTGATACCAGTACAACTGTGAGTCTGACGCCTTCTCCAATCTGTTTACTATCTCAAATCCAATTCGTTTCAGGAGGATTGGATTGGTAGTCAGTACTGTGCTGCTGAAGTAAGGAGTTTACTAAGGTAGTGGGGTACATTCTGTGAGTAATGAGTTCTTCAGAAAACTTCAGGATGTCATGAACAGAGTCCGATCTGCTTCTTGGTTCCATTCGGCTTGATCAACTTCGTCGGTGTGTTCGACTGGTTCAACCAAGTGTTGGCTTCACCAGCAGCGGGGTATAGGTAAGAACTATGCATTTCATCAGTAACTTAAGCGCTCTCGTTTCTCTGTTCTGTTCATTCAAAAGCGTAACACAAAAGAGACTGCATTTATAGGTTCCTCATGGCAGAAATGGTGGGCTCAGCAATAGTTCAGGAGGGCATGAGCAGAGCTGTTTCACTCATGTTGGGCAAGCATTTTGAGAAGACATCCAGAGGTCACAGTGCAGAGAGGCTTGAGATGGCACTCTCTGAATTGGAGTTTGCTCTTGAGAGGACTGCAAAGCTGCCAATCACAGAGGCCACGCTGCTTCGCCGCAGGAAGGTGTTGAAGCATGGCTACATTGAGGGCATGGATCTGCTCAACAAGCACAAGCTGCAAGGCAACCAAGATCTCAGGCAAGGGGTAAAGCGTAAAAGATGGATTACTTATTCTATGAATCTGTCTGTCTCATCTTACGGTGGCTTGAATATGGATGATGTTAGGAGATTCGAGTGGTTTGCAGATTGCGCGGGCAAGTTTATAAGAGATGTCGAGTCTGGCTGTTCACTCAGGCAGTATACCTTATGCAATCCTCTAGTCAGGCATCTTCTAAATGGGAAAGCTCTGAAATATGAAATGTGTCAAGGAAGTCAACTACATGAATTTTTCATGAGGCCTGCATTTTTAGGAGAGCGTGGTGTAGAAGCATCGCTACATTTTCAGTATATGGATCGGAGTTTGCCAGAGAAGAGCTTCCGTCTACTGTTATGGCTACGAGTATCAGAAAGCACGGACTTGGTTGGAATTGCTATTAGATGCACAGAGTCATTATCATTTCTGTCAAAGCCTGCAGCAGAATCTGCAATTGCCGAACTCACCCAACTGCCAAATTTACTGGACAGTGCCTATGTTATGCCATGGCTTGGTGATAACGACCTCTATGCACTAATAACTAAACTTTCTCGTCAAGATCCAGTATGTTGCATGGCAAATGGTGAGCAGGGCCCTAGCAATATTATGTCGTCAGAGTTATCACAGATATTTCCAGAGCAAGTTATTGCTTTCCGTTTTGAGTCCTTAATTTTAGAACCAAGGCATAGCTCATCTGATGGAGCTGGAAGAAACGTCATGAGACATCTGCCCTCAACTCTTTTACTGTCAGCTTCTTTCTGGCCTCATACGGTGCTCATGATTGAAGCAACGGAGTTTAGACGTGGTAGCATAGAAGAAACAAGCAATATGGCAAGGTCAGTAGCAATGGAGTGTCTCATCGGGCAAAAAGAGTTGAAGGAACATACCGTTCGCTGGGCATCCAAACATGGTGCTGCATTGTTTTGTGTGAAATCAGTTTCTCAAGTCACAAGTCTGCAGTGTCCAATACACCAGGAAAGCTGCCAAGAGAAGTTGATCGAAGGTGGAGGTAAGTCAGCTTTTTATTAGTGCCCTGATCCCATGATCACAAGTCACAGCAATGTGCTAGATGTATAGTTTCTTCACCCATAGTTGCTAGATGTGAATGTTTGGATCACTTGTAGTAACTGAAATAAAAACTAGTTTGTTTACCTACTAGCACTTGTAATTATATGTGAACATCGAATTGATGTTTGTTGTTCAATACAATACACTTCCTATTGCAGTCAGAGTGAAGTTTCTTTATGTAAGCTATTTGTCTCGAGATTCCTCACCTTAGCTACCATCAACAATTGCACATAGCACCATTCTGGTTGCATATTCAGAAACTCTGAGCTCAGTCAAAACATAGGAGAAATCAACTCCTGCAAAGGATTGGATTTTATTACGCATCAAGTTACATACAGCTACCTGCAAAGGGTTCCCTGTATGAAAATAAAAATCTAGTTGTTACTTATTAGATTCAGTTGGGATTATGTGAGTTGGTTGCCCATGGGATCTTATTAGATTCAGTTGTCACCAATTTGGAGAGAAGAATTACTTTCTCCCATATGACGATTGATTGATGACTGTATTGTTGGATATATCTCTTAATGGCTACTGGGAACTTTGCTCTGACAAGAAGGAACAGGTTCAGAAAGAAGGGAGCTGAAGCCTGAAGATAACGTGAGATAATATTTCTATTTGTCATGTACTGCATATATGTGAAGATAGTCAGGAGGAATAAAGAAGGTGAAGTCCATGGGATGTGCTCATGTGGTGGATTTTTTTTAGTTGTGGTTATACATAAGAATTTACGCTTTCTGTGCAGTTTTCTGGAACCACCATTTATCCTAAAAATGCATATGACAAATAAACAAAAAGGCCCTTTTCCAAAACATGGGTAAAGACACAAATGAATGACACAACTGTGGTAAACTTCCCTTAGCACTGGTATAGTACGGGTGGACCTGGAACAAGCTGGAAGGGTATATTACGACATTGTAGTGCAATGCAGCGTGTAATTTGAACTTCAACAAACAACAATATAGAACATGGTTCCTGCAATTCAACGAGTGAAGCTTAAACTCTGTGACGACGATGGGCAAACAATATTGTGTACAGAAACCAAAATATGATCCGACTCTCGGTTCTCATTGTATTTCCAAAAAGGAAAAACGCTGAAACTGCTATCCTAGTCCAGAGATAGAAATCAAACCAATGCACCCCAGATTCAGCTTTCAGAGTGGAATCCATGGCCATGATCATAACTGTGACTAAAGAACACGATAGAGTGGAAGAGAGCTTATTGTCTAAGCCCATTAAGACGACGACCTAGTTTGGCCCGTCACGTGAAAGTGGAATTGTCTCGGCCCATCACAGGAAGGCCTGACAGCCCATTAACTGGTTTACTAGTTCTGCTGGATTATTCAGTCTTCTCCCTACCTCGGCATTAGATTCGGGGCGATTCAGATTCGATTCAGATTTCTGCTGGATTATTCGAGTCTTCTCCCTACCTCGGCATTCTTGTGCGATTACATTACATGGTTTTGTGATCGATGTAAACAAAGCATGAAAGCAACACAGATGTCTTGTTTACTGGATAGCTAGGATACAAAAAGATAACTAGATTACCATGGGGTTTGGTATGAATTATTCTTTTTAGTTTATGTGGGTGGTCCCCTTTGTTAGGTTGGATCCCCATGTGCAGAATTGTCTCTCTTGTTTGGAAGAACAGACGAAAAGCATATCTCTCATTCTCTTCGGTGAAACCACACCACAAAATATTTGTTAACCAACGTGAACAATGCCTTGGAGGATTGCTGTTCTCTAGCCCCAGGGTGCAGGACATCAGTGCCAAAGAATTGGTCACTGCTTTGCCAAAACATGATGCAAGGAATACAACCCATGGGATTTTGATGCTGCAATGGGTGTGCTCTGACTCTGATGGCCGCTCAGCTTTTGTTATCGAGGCTCTTTGTTACCTGAACTGTAATGGTCCTGTCACGTTAATACAATGGACCGTGGCATTTCATCCCTGGAACTTACAGAAAACATCAAAGTGAAGAATGCCTTGCTGCCTAGTGCTAATCTGATTTGGGAGCACATTACTATGAATGCGCAGAGTTGATTTAGTACATTCACAGCTAATCAGCAGAAATGGGAACCACAAATATAATATTCGCAATTAAGCTCTGACGATCAGACAAGTAACTTGGCTTTGCATCTTCCGATAGCCGTCAGGTACGAACAAGCCCCTGAGAAGGATATACAGCACGTTTATTGCTGCCATTCTATACCACTTTCCAAGTGAGTTTTGTGAAACACAGTTCAAGAGACCTTCAGTGCACTACTAGCTACAATTACTGAACGAGAACTGCCCCAATACACTTCTTTTAGAAAATTACACACATCTTAAAGCAGCCCATAAGTTAATTACTATTTTTTAATTACTATCCACTTGGGTTCCGAATGGGCCAAGCCCTCCTATGCCCTGCTCACGAGGATCCAGATCCCCTTTGTTCGGCTTCGGCTTCGGCGTCGGCGTCGTTGAGTTCGCGTAGCAAGCCCGTTCCTACCTTTTGCTTCCGCCGGTGGTGATACACGCGTGAGTCATGTCACCGAGCGATTGCTTTCCGTGCTCTTGGCCTCAGTATGTACGGGTACGGCGAAGATGGACACTGCGATGGCTGCGTCGTGGACGCCGTTGGGTTGGGGGCCTCTTGTCTCCTCGAATGGAACTTCTGCACTACATCGATTGGTTGTCGGTGTTTGATGTGTCTTTGTAACAGTGCGCTAGTTGCAGTTGCCTCAACTCTCACTTGTGTGATTTCTCCTTTCCCTGGCCCGACTTCCTTGTGTGTTTGCATTGTCTGTCGGGTTCGACGAGTAGCGGTGCTGGAAGACGAAGCTTCAACTGCCTAGCTTCTATTCACGTTAGTGTTTGCTGTTAGTAAGAAGCTTTTCCTCCCATGAGACATTAAGACGCACAATGATCAGTTGGTCACGACAATCTGCCTATACACAAACATGCATGATTCATGCAAATAGGCGATAGCCATCCGTCCTGTCCACCTCGTCGCCGGACCCCGGCTCCAGGGGATATGGCGGCCATATGCATTCAGACTTCAGAGAGAGTGTATGCCTCGCTCGCGACACCCGGCACCGTCCGCGTCCAGCCCTCGTCCTCCGTTCACGAAATGGTCGGCGATGGCGTGGCGTCAGCTACTCATGCGAGCATTGTTGCCGGCCAAAGCATATGGCAGCCTCGCACTTGCTGCCGTTCTTTGAGCATCGATGCCGTCGGTTAGTCGTAACTCACGCAGATCTCCTCACGCAAACGGCAAATCGAAAGGGGCCGAACAAAACGAGATCAACTTGGACTGGGCACGGGAGGGCTAGGCCCATTCAGTGAAAACTAATTAGAAGATAATTAATTAGTTGGGTGCTTTAAGATGTGTGCAATTTTCTAAAAGAGGTGTACTGGAGCAATTCTCTTACTGAACATGGCAGGAATTCTGGGTTCAGCCATTGTTCAGGAGGCCATTAGCAGAGTGTCCTCGATCATATTCAGAAAGCATAAGGAGAAAGCGTCCAGGAAACACATCATTGAGAGGCTGGAGATGGCACACACCGAGCTGGAGCTCGCTCTGGAGAGATCTGGAAAGCTGCCAATCACCGATGTTTCGCTGCTTCGTCGCAGGAAGATTCTGAAGCGCGCTTATAAAGAGTGTGGAGATGTCCTGCACAGGTGCAAGCTGCAGGCACACGAAGATGAAGAGACCGAGCGAGGGCTAACGGCAGCAGATTCCTCTTTCCCCAAACGGATTGCTCGTGCTACCAGATCGTCCATTGGGTATTTGCTTCCCACGGGGAAAGATGACCTCACTGATGTTGGAAGGTTTGGATGGCTTGCAGATTGTGCCAGCAAGTTTGTGAGAGACGTGGAGTCTGGTTGTTCTCTTCGCCACCATACCTTTTGCAACCCTCTTGTTAGGCATCTTCTTCAAGGCAAGACTCTCGAGTATGAAATGGAGCAAGGAAGCGAATTCCGCTATTTTCATTTATGGCCCATATGTTTGGAACAGCGAGGTGTGGAAGCACAGCTACAATACTTGTATGTGGATCACAAAGCATTGGACAAAAGTTTCGTTGCAATTTTGCTGCTACGGCTCTCGGAAAGCACAGATTTAGTAGGAGTTGCTATTAAATGCTTGCAGTCATTGACATCTCTGTTCAACCTTGCAGACGAAACTGCAACAGGAGAACTCGCCCTACTTGCTAATTTACTCGCCCTCCAGTGGCTGGTATGCAATATGTGCATCCCGAATCCACTCAAGTTTGGCGCCCAGATCCAGTATGTTGCCAGGAAGAAGGACACAGACCTGTTAGGAACATGGTCTTGTCAGAGCTATCAAATAGATTTCCAGAGCAAGTTATTCTTTTTAGTTTCACATGTTGCCTACCAGCATTAGTGTTCAGCATGTGTAGCTCATCTGATGAAACGGGCACAAGCATAATGACACATCGTCAGCCACCTCTGCAGGTAACAGTAGGGTTCGTACCTCACATAATGAAAGAGCAGCAGGAGAGTTATGCAACCGAGATAGTTGGAGACAATGAAGAGCGTATCTACGATGTTAGCATGCAACAAGTGGCTGAGACAGCAAGATCAAATGCAATAAATTGTTTCTCAAGTCAGCCAGAGCTCACAGTTTATGCAAGGCAGTGGACATCCAAACATGGCGGTGCAAGCTTCATTGTGCAAAAGCGAAGCTTTGATGTAAAAGGTGGGCCAAGAACTCGCTGCTGGCACCGAAGAAGTGCATGCAAAGACAAGGTGATAGAAGAGAAGCTGTAGGTAGGTTGCCCATGCCATGATTCAAGACAACTTTTTTTCTCGAGGTTCATGAAAAATATAGGAGGGTATTATGACGCTTTTGTCAAGGTGACGAATCATTCGATGGTTGTATAGTGAACAAAATTGTTCTTTAATTTGCTCAACAGCTGCTCTTACCTATACAAATCTCAACGCACATAAAGATGACTTCTGGGGTGTCAGCAATTGTATACTATAGTGACCAATGCAAATCTGAACGCACACAGAGATGACACAGGTGCATCGCTCATTAGCAGGTACCAACTTTCTTCTCATCTTGAAAGGCCGACTACACAGTGATAAGCTAGTTACGATTCATCAGCTGGCTCCTCGTTGTGTTGCAATTAAACTACACAACAGATGCTTCACAGTTCATCCTGCAGATAATTTATTCTGGGACTTAATAAAGCTCCCTTTCAGAAAAAAAAAAAAGCGATGGTCTGCAGGTTGATTCTAGAAATAGAGAATGGAGCAACATCACTCCCACTGTACTACAGGCTACAATCCAAAGGCAAAGGGCATATGTGATCTTTCAACTAGCTGAACTTAAATTTGAGCACTTTTACCCAGATATATCCCTGAAAAGGCAGAAACAAAAATTCCTCCTCTTGCAAAAGTAGAAACTAAACTTAAGCATCCGGAATCATTTCAGCCAAAAGAACCCAAGATAATTTCAGTTCAGGTCAGACTTGTCAACCATCATATAACACTGACCAAAGTAGCATCAGATCTCATAGTCATGATGATAAATAAACAACTACAGAGAGAGACAGGATTCGTCCATAACAGGCCATGATGGTACACCATCATAAACTAAACTAACCAACACAACATTGAACATTTCGAAGCATCAGACACTCTATGATACCAGCTGTAGCAAACTCAACTTGATGGATTGGTAAAATGGTCAGCTGCTAGTCTGCTACCATACTTCAACTCAACCGTGATTAATTTGTCTCTGCTAGTGATGGCAATTTTCCACGAGCACAATCTGAAAAGTACACAAGATAAAGTTATTTCATAGCTCACTATATACTCTTCTGGCAAGATGAAACTGTAGAGATACGGATCCTGTTTAATATTCCCACAACATCTAAGAAAAGAGCACACTAACCAAAATCCTCAATCAGCGACTAACAAAATATCTGAGAGATACACTCACATCTTACTAATAACATAGATAGTTGCACTTAATAAGTCATGTGTGAACATGTCTAGATTATAGGTGTCGTTGCATCGTTATATATTCAGTTTCCAAAAGCAAAGCTTTCATTTATTTCATAACTGATATCCAATATATCAGAATTAATTTGGCACAAAAAAAAACATAGCATGCCTCTGCTGGCATGGCATCTTTCTGCTATTACAAACTGAAGTGTACCAAGTATAACAAGATCATCCCTGTCACCAAGATGGTACGTGCGATGTTTGGATCATGTAAAATGGTAATTTATCTCTATTGTGTTTTCTTGTTCAACGGAACATGCGAATATCTCCTACCATTTGATCCTTTGAAAAATAAATGCATATTGTTTACCAACTGCCGATTGCCCACATTATTGTGCATGTCAATCAAATCATCAAGTCAGCCTTTACATATTTTATTGAGACAGGGTGAAACAGTCAGAGCATAAAGTTGTAGAATGCATAATTGATCAGAAGAAAGCAGCCAAATATGCATTCTACAACTTTACCAACAAAGAATGGAGCGTCAAAGTTCCTGCTAAAATTTGAGCATGTGCAGTTCCAAGTGTATATTCCTGAAAAGGCTGCAGCTACTCTACTAGTTCCAGAAATAAAAATTACTGAAGCACTCATATTCATTTTTCAGTCAAGGGTTCCAAGTTTATATTACTAAAAAAGCTGAAGCTACTTTACTAGTTCCAGAAATAAAAATTATTGAAGCACTCGTATTCATTTTTCAGTTTACCTTATAATTTTTCCAGTTCCAAGTGGGCTTATCAATCATCAATACGACATTAACCAAAGTAAAATTCTCAACCAAAAACATAACCTTCACAATTCACAGTCATGACCAGAAGCAACTAGAGAAAGGAGAATAATGTTAACAGGCCATGCATGGTGATTTGCACCTCCATAACTGAACAACTATTAAAAATAAAACTAGCTTTGAGTTAGTTCGACAGATTTGTAAATTGGCCAGATACTGTCATTCTTAGCATTCTTAATAATTTATCTGTCTTCACTGAAAATGCCAATTTTCTGCAAGCATGATTTGGAAAACTAGCAACAATCACAGAAGCCATTGATGGTTTCAAAGCTCACTTTACACATATCTTTGAAAATTAATTAAAATGAAACCAGTAGAGAATACTTATTCTTTAGTAAAATGACACTGAAACCAAAATATAAAGATAGCATACTTAACAAGTTTCCAAAAGAAAAGGTATTATTTATTTGCCACTACCACCATACATCAGCTTTATAATACTGCAGGATTACAAACAAGTAAAGGGCTGGAGCCGTACCTGGAGTGAAGAAGCTAATGAAGGGGAAGAAGGATAAGCAGTTGATTTCCTTCCTTATCTTCCTCACCCGTCCTGACTTCAACTCAAATGTAAAGACACCAAAACACGTACTCATGACGAAAACCCTGACACCCTCAGCAAAATCGACAACATCAGCATTATGCAGTGTTTTCCTAAGCTTGATGACCCTCCGAAGTTCCCATTCTGTAATTCCCTCTGGATTCACCCTTCTCGACCAAAGATAAAGGTTTGAACCCGCCACGCCAGCAAACCCCAATGAACCATCCTCGTTCTGCATGAGGACTGGAACATTTTCGTACACACACGGCACGCTGATCAGCGAAAAGCAATGCTTGGCTAAATTATACATCAGAATTTGGTAGCGAAGACCAAGCAAACCAACAATGCAGTAGATTTCGTCTCCAATACGGAGACTGCGCTTCATGCGGATCATGCCGTTCAAGCGTAAGTGAGTAGAATCTGGTGTGCCCCAGGCACCAGCCTCTGATGAGTACACGCACGCACTTAAGACATCCTCATCTTCGTTGTCGTCGCCCACATAGACCACGAGGAACGGACCGCCATGGCAGTCGCGGTGATCGCAGCCGGCCACGGCGCAGAGCACTAGAGCGCCAGAGTAGAGCGAGGACCGGAAGCTGAGCGGCAGCGGCGGCAGCTCCTCCCGGTGACCCGTGATCGGATCCCACACAACGAAGTTCCTGGAGCTCTTCACGAGGACGCGGCCGTGGCGGCAGTCGCGGATCCACCAGTTCGGGTCGTCGCCGTCGCCGTACGCCAGTCGGCGGAAGGGAGATGACGCCGTGGTGGGGACGAAGGGAAGGGAATGGTTCTCGACGCCGACATGGTAGAAGAAGCCGAGCAGCGGGGCGCCTGGGTGGAAGGCGCGGTAGCGGCGGAGGAAGGCCGGATCGGAGGCGATGCGGAGCCATGGCTTGCAGACGAGGGAGGCGCGAAAGAGGTCCCTGGGCTCTTCAGGAGGCACGCGGAGGAGGATCTCGGCGAGGGCGTCGCCGTTGAGCTCCGGCGGCGCCATGGCGTGCTGGTGGTTGGGGGCGACGAGGGTTCGGGTGGGGAATTGCGAGAGGTAGGAGACAGTGGAGTGAGCAAACGAGTGAGGCAAATTGTTTCAGCCCATAGAAAGACTGGAAAGTGTATGTAATCGTCTCGGCCCGGCTTGGCCCATTAAACCAAACGTTAAGTTTTAACCACAGTCTCTCTCTGTGGTGTGCACGGTAAAAAGAAAAAGAACTTTCTTCTGCAAAATTATTACCACCATTATCGGTCTAATTGTCAGTCAGGCGCTGACCAATAATGAGCAATGCCACCGTTATCATCAGTCTAAATTGTTCCCATGAAGTTCACTAAAAGAATTAACATTCTTTCCATTCTGATGAATCGTCAACGAAATCAGAATAAGTAACCTTCAGGCTCTGTGACTTAAATTCGATCCTAAACAAACCAACATGTGTCCACAAAGACCATTTTAAGAGCTCCACAAGTATATATATATATATATATATATATATATATATATATATATATATATATATAAATGATTTTATCCACGTCATGCAAATTTAGCTATTCCCTACTAAACTGAGCAGAGTTTCAAACCAGAGTACCTCAATTATTAGGGCACTAATCCCTGTTGAAACTAGAAAAAAAACTCATGATTATAAAAAAAATTGGAAGCAATGTAACAAGTTGTGGATAAAAACATTATTACATGTGCACTTCTAAACTTCCAGCTTCAGGTTGGGCCATAACCAAAAGCAGAAATAACCAGTAAATAAACGCACACTGTCAAAAAATGATATCTTGTTGTCCACTGCACACAACTACATAAGTCACTGCGAGGCGATTCCCACAATGAACACATAGTAGTATATCAGGTAGTATACAAAAAACTATATGACTGCACCAATAATGCGCTATTTTTCCATCTTGGTGGAGCTGGCATATATATACCACATTATGCACCAGTGCAGTGATAGTAGTTCAGATGCTGAGTACGCAGAATATATATAGTATACACAAAGTGCAATATGATTTCACATCATGTAGGAGAACAGAACACCTGCACGTCGAGCACTTCATGAGATCTAACAGGATAGGCATGCCATTGTATTGGTTAACACTTCAGTCATCATGCATCACGATCACCGATTTTCCTGCCTACAAGCAAAAGAAGTCCAACAAACAATAAGGATAAAATCAGAGTACTACTATATATATATTGCAAGGTTGAAGTCGTGTATAATTTATTAATACATATGGGCCAACATGGATTGTGATTTAATAGCAGGAGGATTAGCAGAGGTAGGTAGTAATGACAAGTAGCATAGAGAATATAAGTTCTAAGAGTGTCCATATTACTTGATGCTAGGAATCAAAAGATGAGTAGATGATGATCAATAACTTGCATAGAATATTTACTGCATAACAATATGTTGTTAATTAGGCAGGCATAGTAACCATTAAAATATTTTTTTGTACTAGGTCTCAAGCAGTTTTTGTATCAAAAAGTTGAAATAAAAATGTAGGATTTTCTGTATTTCTGCAAACACACTAAGGAGGTAAGTATGTAGTTACTTACGTTTAATGTAGAAACTTGTGTAGGGAAAGGCGGTGTTGGAAACTCTATGGGGAAGCTTCGTAAACTGATTTGAATTAGGCTGGATCATCAAGGCACCGATGGCGGTCACTATAAAAAATCACATTTTTATCCTCATCAAACCCCAGTATCTCAGTAGTGTGCCTGTGCCATCTCTGCAACATTGCTGGTGTCAACCCAAGAAGCTGTTCCAGGTCAATGGTTTTCTCCAGCGTCCACTCGACACTACCATCACCGCCATGAGAAGTGACCTTCCTCGCCCACAATTTGATGCTCATCTCACACAAAACCACAAGGCCAAGTTCACCGTCTTCCGTCCGAGAGATCTGAAAGCTCATGGCCGTATCACCATCACCGGTGGTCATACAGGCTTCCGGCAGCCTCTGAGTTGCAGATATCCTCTGGCTATCCAGATCAAACTCAAGTATCGATGGACGAAGCAACCAGTAGATTACATTACCAACCATGACACTGGTGCTGGGTGTCACTGAACGAAACATACTAGTCACCGCCGTCGAGGTGATGCTTCCCCATGTTCCAAGCTTCGATTCGTAGAGGCAACCCAACGCCTCCGTGCAGTCACTGTTGATGCGCACGAGGACGACCTTGAAGTGGCTCAAGTGGCAATCGCCGACACCATGAGCTCCCGCGGCGGCGCACGCCACCGCGCCGTTGCAGACGAGGCCATAGATCCCGTCGGCCTTGAACTCCGGCGGGTACGGCGCGCGGTGGTGGACGCAGGCGGCGGGGTCCCAGACGACGGCCTCGAACCGCGTCCTGTTGGCGAGGAGGAGGAGGCCGTGGCGGATGCCGAGGAGGCTCCAGCGCTCGCTGGGCCGCCGGAGATCGAAGAATCGCGCGGCGAGGTCGCAGGGGCGGCGGCGGCCGGGCGGGTCGACGACCCAGGTGAAGTAGAGCGCGCCGTGGCTCTCTTTGAAGAAGCCGAGGAGGGGTGGGGTCGGGCTCCGGGCGCGGAAGCGGCGGAGGAAGGCCGGGTCGGCGGCGACGCGGCGCCGCGGCGGCAGACGTGGGAGGCGCGGCGGAGCGAGGCGTGACGGGGTGGGAGGCGGAGGAGGATCTCGGCGAGGATGTCGTCGTTTTCCAGCGGTGAGGGCGGGGCATGCGAGGATGGGGCGGAGGAGGCGCGGCGGCGGGAGGCGGTGATCGGGGTCGAACCCTCGTCGGCCATCTCGTCGGCGACTCGCCGTGGATCCGTGCGGTCGCTCGGTGCCGGTGGGTTGTACTTGTACATAACTGGGGCTTTGTCGATGTGGTGAGTTTGAGTTGGAGTCGATGGGCTGTTTTAATTGGGCCAACAAAGGTGACCATGAGATAAAAAAAAAAAGGGGGGGGGGGGGGGGGGGGTAACCGAGATGTTTGGATGGAAGGCTTTCACAAGAACAAGATCTTGTGCTAAAAAAAGGATCCACTCTATTCTCAAAATGAAAAAAAAAACACTAAAAAAGAGCCAGCTCTACCCCTAAATAAACTATAAGGTGGGATTACCCCTAAAACCACACCAAGGTGAATGAAATTTTAAGGTGGAAAAATTTGATTGTGAAAACGGACCAACTTTTTGCTAAGCAGGAACGATTGCTCATTTTTTGAAAAATGTTCCAAGCTTACACCTTTCAGAAAAAATAAAGCGATGTGCAGGTTACCCCTTCCAAATGGCATATGCGATCTTTCAACTGGCAGAACTTCGAGCACTTTTACCCAGATATATCCCTGAAAAGACAGAAACAAGATTCCTCCTCTAACAGGAGTAGAAACTAAACTTAAGCATCCGGAATAATTTCAGTCAAAAGAACCCAAAATATTTTCGGTTCAGATCAGATTTTTCAACCATCAGATCTTTCAGGCATGATGATAGACAGCTACTGAGAAAGACGTAACGAGTGCATAATAGGCCAAGGTGGTGTACACCATCATAGATTAAACTAACCAATACAACATTAACCATTTCGAGCATGAGACCCTCTAAGATGCCAGCAGTAGCAGACTCAACTCGATGGATTGGTAAAATGATCATCTGCTACCATACTTTAGCTTAGCAGTGATTAATTTGTCTCCGCTAGAGATGTCAATTTCCCGCGAGCATAATCTGAAAAGTACACAAGTTAAAGTTATTTCATAGATCACTATATACTCCTCTTGTAAGACGAAGCTGTAGAGATATGGTTCATGTTTAATATAAACTATCAGAGAATACTAACAAAAATATTCAATCAGCAACTTACAAAATATCTGAGAGATACAAACACATCTTACTTATATAAAGAGTTGTACTTAACAAGTCGTTTGTGAACACGGCTAGATTATATGTGCCGCTACATTATCATATATTCAGTTTTCAAAAGCAAAGCTGTCATTTGTTTCAGAACTGAACCATATATCAGAACTAATTTATCACCCAAAAACAAACCCTGTCTTTGCTGGCATGGCAATTTGCTGCTAGTACAAATTGACGAGTACAAAGTATACAACGATCATTCCTGTTACCAAGTCTTCAGATGGTAAGATGATAGGTCCGGTGTTTGGATCATTAAGATGGTGATTATCTCTATTGTATTTTTCTTGTTCAATGGAAGATGCGAAGATCTTCTACTATTTGATCCTTTGAGAAATAAATGAATAGTGTTCACAAACTGCTGAGTGCCCACATAATTATGCATGTTAATCAAATCATCAGGTCAGGCTTTACACATTTTATTCTTGGTCAGGGTGAAAAAGTCATTCAGGTCATTTTTCTCTTTCACAAGAAAGCAGACACAGATGCATTCTACTTCGTACAATTTTACAACAAAGAATGAAGCAACACAGCTCCTGCTAAAGTTTGAGCATGTGCAGTTCCAAGTATATATTCCTGAAAAAGCTGCCGCTACTCTACTAATTCCAGAAATAAAAATTAAAGTGAAGCACTCATATTCATTTTTCAGTCAAGAACCTTAATATTTTTCAGTTACAAGTGGACTTGCCAATCATCAATATGATATGAATCAAGGTAACATTGTCAACCAAAAACATAGTCTTCACTCTTCACAGTTATAACCAAAAACAAGCCACATTGTAGAAGAAACCGAGCAGCGGGGCGCCTCGGTGGAAGGCGCGGTAGCGGCGGAGGAAGGTCGGGTCGGAGGCGATGCGGAGCCAGGGCTTGCAGACGAGGGAGGCGCGGAAGAGGTCTCTGGGCTCGTCTGGTGGCACGCGGAGGAGGATCTCGGCGACGGCGTCGCCGTTGAGCTCCGGGGGCGCGCACGGCGGCGCCATGGCGTGCTGGTGGTTGGATCGACGAGGGTTTGGGTGTGGGGGATTGCGACTGCGAGAGGTAGGAGACGGTGGAGCTATCAGAGTGAGGCGAACTGTTTCGGCCCATCGTCAGACTGGAAGTGTACTCGTGTTGGCCCGTAAACGTTTGGGCTGTTTTGCACTGAGTTTTTATTTTGTTTATTACAGATCAGATCCAAGCATTGTAAAACTCCTCTTCTTTTACAACTGATGGCAACTTAACATAAAATAAAATTACATTAAGTCCCACCACTAAATCCTTATCCTTTCCTCAAAAAAAAAACTAAATCCTTATCCTTCATCTTTCTAGTATCAATATCCACTACTTCAGAAAACTTGGAACTTCACCAGATCCTTTGAGCCTAGTTTCGATGTCTGCACTATAAAAATAAGGATTTTTTATGCAAAATTTAGGCCACCATTATCTAATTGTCCTGGCCGATAAGCAATGCTAATGGGGTAAGCTAGTTCTCATGAATTTCAATTCCCGCGTGTAACTGTAAAAAATTGTTGTATTTTAGTTCCAAATGCATTCCTAGAATCTTCTGTATATCTGGGATTTGATCCTTTGTTCAGAAGAACTAACAAAAAAGCATAGTTCATATCCCGCTTCGGCGAAACCACGGTGCACATTATTTATCAATCGAACGTGAAAGTGTCACATCACCTTTTCTGAAAGATGCTAGTGCTAATCTGACTTCTTGTGAGTTCTTGTGAGAACTTACTATGAATGTGGACCGACTATTTAGATTATTCACAATTAAGAAAAATAAAATATTTAAAATTATTCACCAATCAGACAAATAACATACCTTTGTATCTTCCGTCACATTGTAATTGCCACATGCCAGGTAAGAACAAGACCCTGACAAGGACGCAAACAATAATCAACCAATACAATTGTAGTTGTTTACAGATTTCAAGAACAACTTTCTCCAAAATTTCGTCTTGCTATATCTATATAAAAGCATATTTATCTGTGAATGTGATACATATAGTTCAAGAGACCTCCCAGCGAAAGAGTGACTAAAATTACTAGACATGGATAGCGTTCTAGGTTCAGCTGTTGTTCAGGAGGCCATCAGCAGAGTGACCTCAATCATCTTCGTAAAGCGTGAGGAGAAAGAGTCCAGGAAACACAACATTGAGAAGTTGGAGATGGCACACACCGAGCTGGAACTCGCGATTGAGAGATCTGGCAAGCTGCCAATCACTGATGTATCACTGCTTCGTCGCAGGAAGATTCTGAAGCGCGCTTATAAGGAGTGCAGTGATGTCCTTCATAGGTGCAAGCACCAAGCACAAGAAGATGAAGACATTGAGGGAGGATTTACGCCATCAGATTCCTCTTTCGCCAAAAGGATTGCTCGTGCTACCGAATCATCCTTTGCATATTTCTTTCCCACAGGGAAAGATGACCTGAGCAGCTCCAATGTCAGAAGGTTTGGTTGGCTTGCAGATTGTGCCAGCAAGTTTGTAAGAGATGTAGAGTCTGGTTGTTCACTCCGCCACTACACCTTTTGCAACCCTCTTATCAGGCATCTTCTTCAAGGGAAAACTCTCAAGCATGAAATGAAACAGGAAAGCAAATTCCGCTATTTTCATTTATGGCCCATATGTTTGGAAGAGCGAGGTGTGGAAGCACATCTACAATACTTGTACGTGGATCACAAGGCATTGGAGAAAAGTTTTGTTATAAATTTGCTGCTACGTCTCTCAGAAAGCACAGATTTAGTAGGAGTTGCGATTAAATGCTTGCAGTCATTGACATCTCTGTTCAACCTTGCAGCAGAAACTATAACAGGAGAACTAGCCCTACTTGCTAATTTACATGACATGTCCCAATCATATGATCCTCCAGCGGCTGTCATGCAAGGGTTGCATACCGAATATACTCATTTTTGGCGCCCAAATCCAGTATGTTGCAAGGAAGACGGACACAAACCTTCTGTTAGGAACATGGTCCTGTCAGAACTGTCACACAGATTTCCCGAGCAAGTTATCCTTTTCAGTTTCACATGTTCCTTTCCAGCATTAGAGTTCAGCATGTGCAGCTCATCTGATGAAACGAGCACAAGCATCATGACACATCGGCAGCAACCTCTGCAGGTGACAGTTGCCTTCACACCTCATTGCATGACCCACAAAGAACAGGAGAGTTATGCAACCGAGATAGTTGGAGACAACGAAGAGCAACCTATAAATGATGTTAGTATGCAACAAGAGGCTGAGACGGCAAGATCAAATGCCATCAACTATTTCTTAAGTCAGCCAGAGCTCAGAGTTTATGGAAGGATGTGGAGATCTGAACATGGCGGTGCAGGCTTCGTGGTTGAAAAGCGAAGCTTTGATAGAGAAGGTTGGCCAATAACTCACTCCTGGTACATGAACCGAAGAAGTGCAAAGAAAGGTGTTAGAAGTTTTAGGTAAGTCCCTACGCTATACACAAGATGCTTTGATTCTGGACACCTTTCTCAAGGTCATGAATAATGCAAGATGGTATTATGCCTGTACTGTATATCATACAATGTTATATGACGAACAAAATTATCTTTATTTCGCTCTACAGTTAAATATTGTGCAGTGGGGCTGCTAGGCTCCTTGGAATAATTTCTAGACCCATCGTTAGAATCTTTAATTAAAAAAAACGTGAATTCTGAACAACTTGTTCACCCATATGTCAAATTAAGATGAAGCTGCTCTCGACGCTTCATCTCTTGTAAACCTACATAAATTGAATAGTACCTGCTATAGTGCTACGTCACCCATATGTCTGTATTGCGTTTTCCTTTCATGAAACATGCATAGGCCAACTAAAAAAACATGCATAGGACACGAGGCCCTTCTAGCGTTTCACAAATAAAACTGTTCTTAGTGTCTTTATTCATCAACTAGTGTGGTTGCATCGTATGCTCCTTCGACTATCCTGCTCAAACGCAATGCCATGATATTCAATAAAAAAGGCAGGAGCCAGGAGCTATTAATGTGAGTTGGTTCACGCTCATACGAAGGTATAGCAGCTTTCAGGGTATCAGAACTAGTAAGCTGCAACTACTCGTACCTATACAAATCTGAACGCACACAAACATGATATCTGGAGACTGGGGTGTCAGCACTCATTATCAAGATTCAAGTACTGTTATCTCTCTGCGCATCTTGAAAGACTGACTGCAGTGATAAACTAGTTACGATCCATCAGCTGGCTCCTTGTTGTGTTACAGGTAAACTACACAACAGGTGCTTCACAGGTCATCATGCTGATAATTAATTATGGGACTTAAGTTCTGTTTCAGAAAAAAAGAAAACGATGTTCTGCATGTTAATTGTAGAATTAAACAGAGAATGGAGCAACATCACTCTCATTGTACAAGATTCCTCATCTTCAGGTAGAAACTAAACATAAAATCTGGAATCATTTCTGTCAAAAGAACCAAAATATTTTTGGTTCAGATCAGACTAGTCAACCATCAATATAACAATAGCGAAAGTAGCATTGACAGTAAACCTGAAACTCAGACCTCAGTCATGATGATAGACAACTACAAAGAGACACATGATTAGTCCATAACAGGCCATGGTGGTGTACACCATCATAAACTAAACTACCAAAAACAACAGTAAACATCTCGAAGCATCAGACCCTACCAGCAGTAGCAGACCATCATAAACTAAACTAACCAACACAACATTTAACATTTCGAAGTATCAGACCCTACCAGCAGTACCAAACTCAACTTGATGGATTTCCATACTTCAGCTCAACAGTGATTAATTTGCCTCTGCTAGTGATGGCAATTTTCGGCAAGCATAATCTGAAAAGTACACAAGTTAAAGTTATTTCATAGCTCACTATATACTCTTCTTGAAATATGAAACTGTAGAGATATGGCTCCTGTTTAATTTTTACAAAACATCTGAGAAAAGAGAATATTAACCAAAATACTCAATCAGCAACTTACAAAAATATTTGAGATATATACTCACATCTTACATTATAAAGAGTTGTACTTAACAAGTCATATGTGAACACACCTAGATTATAGGTGACGTTGCATTGTTATATATTCAGTTTCCAAAAGCAAAGCTGTTATTTGTTTCATAACTGATATCCAAGAATCAGAATTTGTCACACACAAAAAAAACATGGCATGTCTCTGGTGGCATGACAATTTTCTGCTATTACAAGCTGAAGTGTACCAAGTATAACAAGATCATTCCTATCACCTAGTGTTCAAATGGTAAGATGGTATGTGCGGTGTTCGGATTATGTGAAATGTTAATTTATCTCTATTGTGTTTTCTTGTTAAATGGAACATGTGAAGATCTACTATTTGATCCTTTGAGAAATAAATGCATATTGTTTACCAACTGCTGATTGCCCACATAATTTGTGCATGTCAATCAAATCATCAGGTCAGCCTTTACAGATTTTAATGGAAACCTTGCGCGCCAAAGGCGTGCTATGGGACCCGTATTTTATTGCTGTGGGAAAATAGCAGCATCAATGAAAACAAAAGCTCAAATTGAAGTTTTTTTTTAAAGATTAGCATTCATCCTTGATCAATAAGAAAAGTTGTAAGCCAATAGCCATGATCTGGGTTTTAGATCATGGTATAATCTTCATTTTTTTTCATATCACAAAACTGAAAAACTGCATAACTGAATATTCTACATACCAGACCATGGCTTGCCAATTTCAGAAACAGAAGTTTAGAGTATTAGGTATGTTACAATCAAACGTTAGTTCTGATGATTTAAAATTATAAGATTTTTTTAGTGGCATAACAAAATGAAGTTGTCTTAGAACTGAACCATATTAAGTGCTTGCAAAACAGATGCAGATGACAAAATATTGATATAAGAAAAAAGAAACAGGTACTTGACGTGCGTACAAAAACAACATGGGACCATCCCCTAACCTTCTTCAATTCCTGTACTATTTCTTTCCCTACTTCGGTGTTGCTGACTGCAACTTGTTTTGCTTCTAAAAGGTTCAGTGGAAATTCGTGAAACAAATTACATGTAGAGAAGACAATCTACTAGGACAGCTGCTCAGGTCTTCATCGAACTCGTATACTACGAAGTGGCTTGCACTGTTGCCTCTTCTGGGCATTTGGCTGAATATGTATACTGCAAGTGCAAGGATATGACAGCAGGAGTGAACTACATGGACCAAGCCACCACGGACATTGCTGCCTGCCTGCCAGTGCTTCATCGCTCCAGAATTGAGCCACTGAGGACATCTGGTTGACCACGACAGTCGACGGAATTGAGTGGAACCATGGAAGCCGCTGCGCCAACGAAGGGTCACGCTCACTGGGCTGTCACCACAACTCATGACCTCTTGACTACGTTTTGCTTAGTCTTGACGAGCAATGGCTGCCATCACAAGAGAATGCACATTGCATCAGCAGCAGGCAAGAGAGAAGTTTAAACCGGAGCAGCATGTCGAAGCAGAGCAGCCTAGATCGCGGGAGGTGACCAACAAACAACGTTGCTGAGTGCTTAAGCAGAGCGGCGGTCACAGGCAGGAGGAAAGGTAGCAAAAGGAAGAGGATGCTAGTGTCATGGTCTGACACATCAAGAGAGTTCGTGAGACTTCAAAGGCAGAGGAGTCTTCAGTCTACCTTTACGGTCAACTAATCATCTGACGGACAAAATTCTGTCTGCTGTCGTGGCCCAATTACAGAGCTCATAATGCACGAGCTCAAAAATTGAGAGATTCTGAGACAGGCTGAAACAGTCATTCAGGCCAATTTTCTCTTTCAGAAGAAAGCAGCGAAATATGCATTCTATAATTTTACCAACAACGAATGGAGCAACAGAGCTCCTGCTAAAATTTGAATATTCCTGAAAAAGCTGCAGCTCCAAGGAAAAATTACTGAAGCACTCGTATTCATTTTTCAGTCAAGGACCTTGTAATTTTTTCAGTTTCAAGTAAACTAAGCAATCATCAATACGACATTAACCAAAATAAAATTGTCAACCAGAAACATAGTCTTCAGTATTCAGTCATGATCAGAAATAACTAGAGGGAGGAGAATAAGGTCCTCAACAGACCATGCATGGTGAGCTTCACCTCCATAAACTGACCAACTATACAAAAACTAGCTGAGTCAGATCGACAGATTTGTAAATTGGCCAGGTACTGCCATTCTTAGTGCTCGTAGTGATTTATTTGTCTTCGTTGGAACTGGCCATTTCCAGCAAGCATGATTTGGAAAACTAGCAACAATCATAGAAGCCATACATTGTTTCAAAGCTCACTTCTAAGATATCTTTGAAATTAAAATGAAAACAGTAGAGATTACCTATTCTATAGTAAAAGTAAGGACACTGAAACCAAAAAATTAAGAAATCATCCTTAAAAGATTTCCGAAAGCAAAGGTGTCATTTACTTGCGACTACTACAAGCTGAAAAGTATCAGGTGTGAAGTTTTGGAAATTTACAAGGTAGGATTTTGCTAAGCGATCAGATATTGCTAAATATCAAGACGGTAACAGGAAAAACTGACCAAAATTAGGTGTGACGCCTCATTATCTATACTCAAATTTCTCTAGAAGAGGTGGTATCATTTATTTTGACTCAACAAAGTATGGACAAAAATTAGTATCTAAACAATATACATAGGCTTTACAGTACAAGATTACAAACAAGTAAAGGGCTGGAGCCGCACCTGGAGTGAAGAAGCTAATGAAGGGAAAGAAGGCACAGTAATCAATTTTCTCGCTTATCTTCCTCACCAACCCAGACTTTAGCTCAAACGTAAAGGCACCAAAACGTGTGCTCATGATGAAAACCCCGACACCCTCAGCATAATCAATAGCATCAGCTTTACGCAGCATTTTCTTAAGCTTGATGGTCTTCTGAAGTTCCCATTCTGTAATTCCCTCTGCATTTGCCATCCTTGACCAAATGTAAAGAGTTGAACCACCCGAGCCAGCAAGCCCCAGTGAACCATCCTCGCTCTGCATGAGGACTGGACCATTTTCGAACTCGCAAGGCAAGCTGATCGACAAAAAGTAATGCTTGGCTAAATCATACTTCAGAATTCTGGAACCAAGATCAACGAGGCAGTAGATTTCATCTCCAATAAGGGCAACACGCTGCAAGCTGAACATGTGGCCGCCGTCTAAGTGAGTAGAATCTGGTGTGCCCCAGGCACGAGTCTCCGATGAGTACACGCACGCACGTATGGTCTCGTATTTGTTGTCGTTACCCACAAAGACTACGGAGAACGAGCCGCCATGGCAGTCGCGGTGATGACAACCGGCCACGGGGCAGAGAACCAGAGCGGAATAGGATGAGTACCGGAAGCCGAGCGCCGGAACCTCCTCCCGGTGACCCGTGATCGGATCCCACACAACGAAGTTCCCGGAGCTCTTCACGAGGAGGACGCGGCCGTGGCGGCAGTCGAGGACCCGCCAATGGTGGTAGTCGTCGTCGCCGCACGCCGGCCGAGGGAAGGGGGATGCCTCCCTGGTGGGGACGAAGGGGCATGAATAGTTCCAGCAACCCATACTGTAGAAGAAGCCGAGCAGCGGGGCGCCCGGGTGGAAGGCGCGGTAGCGGCGGAGGAAGGCGGGGTCGGAGGCGATGCGGAGTCAGGGCTTGCAGACGAGGGAGGCGCGGAAGAGGTCCCTGGGCTCGTGCGGCGGCACGCGGAGGAGGATCTCGGCGACGGCGTCGCCGTTGAGCTCCGGCGGCGGCGGCGCCATGGCGTGCTACGGTGCTAATGGTTCGGGTGGGGAACAGGTTTCACCTTACCGAACCGGACGGCCGAACCGCCGCCCGGCGGTAGCGGTAAACCGGTCCGGTTGGACCGGTTACCGGTGGAAACCGAACAAATTCGAATTTTGAATTCAAATTCGGTTGGAGCGGTTAGCCGGTCGGTTTGACCGGTTAGCCGGTCGGTTTGACCGGTTTCTTTCTTTTTTTTTTGATTTAACTTGTATTTGTCAAAAAATATGTCAAATGAGCAAATATTTGAAAACTTTTTACACCAATAGATTACACACACCTTGAAGTATTTTTAGGAATTTTTACGACATTTTTCCATTTCTAAATTTAAATTTGAAATTTTGAATTTCCACCGGTTCAAACCGCCCCGAACCGCTACCGGTCCGGGGCGGTTTGGTCGGGAACCGGTCCGGTTCCCGACGGTAAGGTGAACCCTGGTGGGGAATTGGGGATTGGGAGAAGCGAGAGGAGACGGCGAGCGAGCGAGCTTCTGCCCATCGTATAAGAGACTGGAAGTGTAATCATCTCGGCCCATTAAACCGAACGTTTGGGCTGGTTCTGCATGCACTTGAGTCGCTTTCTATGTCTCTCGTTTCTTTTTCTTTTCTTTTTTTTGTCTGAGTAAAGTTTATATGTCTCTGACTCTCTGTTGGTGGTGTGCACGTCAAATTAAAACGAGGATTTTCTTATGTAAATTTATGGCCATCATTATCAGTCTAATTGTCAGTCAGGTGCTGGCCAATGACTCCATGAACAATGCCACCATTATCGGTGTAATTGTTCCCATGAAATCCACTAAAAAGTAGCTGATTCACAATTCTCGTGTGTATGTAACTACAAATATCGAGCACTTTCAATTCCAAATGCTACAAGTGTTGAAACCACTATGATTTTCCGGAATGAAGCTGTGGGCATTCACATTTGTGCTTCAGCCAAGATAACCATCAAAGGGCAGAGCTACGTTGTGGGCGCCGAGTGCGGCCACACCTTAAAAAAGCTTTGCAATCTCTTATCATCTCTAAATTTTGACCATGTTTTGTTCAAATATCTATGCATAGACAACTCTGTTTCGTATTGGACACTGTTCAACAACGGAAAAAAAACACTTTTTATTCAGGTTGATATGGATTTCTAAATTTTCTAGAGTACGATCACAATGACAAGCTCTTTAGAAAACTTTACAAACCTAAAACGAACGCCATAATGCCCTATTCGGCTATTCTCTAAAGGGTTAATCGGATACACGTCATTACAACTTTCACGTTTTTGAGTCACACCACTGCTTCTTGTCTAATAGGACAGAGGCCACTGCAATTTCTCGTATATTGGAGATATGCCATTATGTACGTCTTTGATTCCATTGGGCCCACCTGCAGACGTATCATTACTGTTCATATTTCCGTACGGACTGGAACACCCCTGGTATGCATTCACTCTCACCTATCTGACGTGTGGACCCCCGACCCCATGTGTCAGTGTTCTTCTTCCTCCGATCCTCAACCTCGCTCGCCACCGCACACTGGCCAGCATCGCTGCGCGCGTCGTGGAGGCCTCCTTCGCGCGCGCACCTCTTGCTCTCCGCCGTGGCGGGCCGCTCGCCGCGCCTCTTGCTCCCCCGCCGTGGCGGGCCGCTCGCCGCGCCTCTTGCTCCCCCGCCGTGGAGGCATCCCTCGTTGCGGCTCCGAAGGTTAGGTGGGCGAAGGTCGACGGGAGGTTCATGGTGGGCACGACGGCGAGCTCGACCTGGAGGAAGATGTTGGGGGGCCGCAACGACCGACGGTGAATCGGCGATGAGCTTGGCCGCCACCTCCTCCTCCCACTCCCGGCTCCTCTGCCGCCGAGGTGCCATTCACCCCCCTCCTCCTCCGAGCTTGAACCCGACCCCGCCGATTCATAGCGAACACTCAGAGCTCGGGTCGCCGGGGGCTCGCAGACCTGAGGTTGTTGGGGAAGGGGGGCGGCGAGGTGTTCGGCGGCCGCACGCAAGAAGAGCAGGGGCATGGAGGCTGGGCCGGAGGTGCGACAGCACAGAGCTCCAACCGGTGGATGGAGCCGCTGGATTGAGGAAGAAGAAGAGGGTGCAGGAAGGGGATGACATGTGGGGTCCCATGTCAGCGAGATAAAGGAGGAGATTGGGAAGTGCATCTTGGTCCAACAACATCAAATACGTACAAAATGGCATATCTCCAATATACAAGAAATTACAGTGGCCTCTGTCCTATTAGACAAGAAGTAGAGGCGTGGCTCAGAAACGCGAAAGTTTTAATGGCGTGTATCCAATTAACCCTTCTCTTAAATAACCCCATGTGACACAAAACACACCGATCATGAAGAAGGCCAACCCACAACGATGGCTTGATTGTGGCACCTTTATAGCAGCGACAGTTTGCCCTTAGCAAAATCTGAAAAGATATGATGCAGAACATTACAACCATGGAATAATTGTTCTAGCTTAACAAAAAATGGAATAATTGTTACCCATAAAAAAGTTGCAATTCTAGCATTTAAAAATCCCATAAAAGAGTGCAGTCCACAAAAGTTACCTGCCTAATTAAATAGTAAGATCTTATTTGCATGCCAAAACTAATCTATAGCCACCATTTTAGGAAGCATGGTTAGTTGCATGCCAGAGCATGTGTCTTTTTCCCCCACCACTAATTTGTTTGAAAAATAAAATTAAATTGCACTTGTCATGAGGGAATAGACAAGTGGAGCAGAAAAAAGTCTATATCACTTCCCACCTATGGAGGGTGGACTACATAATCCCCCAACCTATGAAACGGACTATATCAACCCCTGAACTTCTCAAAACCGATCAAATTACCCTATAAACCAATTTTAAAAAATCATAGTAAATCACAAAAAAAATCATAAAATGAAAAATTAAATTGTGTTGGACTCCAAATGAGTAGATATACACACTGAACATATAATATGATATGCTTTAGTATATTTTTTACAACTATGGAGAAAAGCATATATCTAAAGCTATAGTGAACAAAATGTACTAAAGGATACGATATTACATGTTCAATATGTATATCTACTCATTTGGAGTCCAACACAATTGGATTTTCTATTTTATGATTTTTCTATGATTTACTATGATTTCTAAAACTGTTTTAGGGGGTAATTTAATCGGTTTTGAGAAGTTCAGGGGGTGATATAGAATGTTTCATAGGTTGGGGGGTTATGTAGTCCAACCTACATAGGTTGAGGGTGATATAGACTTTTTGCAAGTGGAGCATGGTTTTGCTTGCTGGGCTGTTTGGGCCTGACACAAGGCCATAGGTGTGTTCAACAACAAAAACAAAACAATTTTCAGTCAGGTTGAGGGACTTCTAAATTTTTCAGAGTACAATCACAATGACCAGCTCTTTTCTGATGACTTAGGCCATTTCCAACCCAAGACATCATCAACTGGTTTCGATACATCTATGTTATTTAGACACTACCTATAGAAACTACCTCCCCGATGTATAGTTTCTTAAAATTGAATTACCATTCAATCATATATGTTCTCTCTCCTTGCCTCTTCCTATCATGAAGTTTAATTTCTTGGTTCTTGTGTAGACATGGTTTCTCATGCAAGACATCATGTCCTTCTCTCCTCTCTTTAATTCTCTTGCCACATCACCAAATTGCTTATGTGGCAAGCTATTTAATGCTATGGACACCATCCTATTAGATGGGTTGGGGATGGCCTTTAATAAATAGGAAAACTTTGAACCAAAAACGAATTGGTCAAACGACCATTATCCCCCTGCTCTCTTTTAAATCATCTGTGCCACAAAGCTCTCTAAACATGAAGAAGCCAACACACAATGATGGCTTGATTGAGGCACCGTTATGAAAGCGACAGTTTGCCCTTAACGAAATCTGAAAAAGATATGATGCAGAACATTACAACCGTGGTATAGCTCAAATGCTTGGACAAAATTGAGATACAGTTTTTATGGATAATTATAAGGAGATTGGCACTTGTGCATTAGACTTCCTACAAAGTAAGTAAAATAATTAATATATCATTAAGTTTTGAGAATTTTTTGTAGAAATATAAACTTCAAGAATTATTCATATATAAGTTTGCAATTCAAGCATTCAACTTCGTACATTCTCTTACTAGCTTGTGAATGGATGTTATCGGAACTTTTCTCTACTCCTAAAAAGAACGGAAGGGCGAGTCGTCGTCTGGCGTGAACCATCGCGTCGCTCGCCCTCGCCCCATCAATCTCCCTCGCCTCGCGTCGTCGACTCGCCTATGCTGCCCGCGACGCCCGCGTCGCCGGGAGAACGCGGCTTTCCTTTCTTGAGCCTGCGTCGCCCCCACAAAGTTCCTCCCTGTCGCGGCTTTCCTTTTCCTTGCCCCCGCGGCTCGCCCTTCCCAACGTCGCCGCCTTCTCTGCCACCGCGCAAACCATGTCGCCAGTGTCCACGACGCCCCCTCCGTTCGCCCTCCATCCGTTCGCCCGGCATGAAGCCGTCGCCGCTCGATCCACGCATCGTCGTTCACCCGGTTTCCCTCCGCTCGCATGCGCGTGGCCGTCACCGTCGCCGCCAAACCCCGTCGCCAGTGTCCACGACACCCCCTCCGATCCCGTCGCCGGAGTCGATCCACGCGCCGCCGCCGCCCATCCGTTTGCACGGCACAAGGCCGACGGCGACGTGCTGCTTGATTGGTGCTGGGCAGGCAGAGAAGACGTGGAGCGGAGCTGCATCCGATGCGGCCATTCTGCTCGCTGCCGATCGTGTTCGGCTCGCTGGTGGTCAGGTCTGGTGGGGCTGCAGGGTGAGGAGTGAGCAGGCGCCCCGAGATCCTGCGACCCGACGGCAGTAGAGATGGGGGACTTCAACGGTTCAACCTGGCGCTGCTGATCGTGGAGATGGGGGACTCCTCTCCTCTCTCGTGTGCTCCCCCGTGGCCAGCGTAGTTGCTTCCATGGATGATGCTCGTAGTTGCTTCCATGGACGATGTCCATAATGTGTTCAACGAAATAGGGACAAGGTATTTTCTTTTTCCTTCCATTTCGTTTTGCAGACTAGCATGACAAATTTTGTACAATCAGCATCCCTGGTAGATGTACTACTTGACATATTCAGGCACACAGACTAGCATGACTTCAATTAATTCATTGCAATTGTCATTGGTAAGCGTGATTAATGTGACACTTAATTTTCCTTCTCGCTACACTTATTACTTGATGTCACATTATTATTTTGTGCTTGTATACAGTGACGCTTGGCAATTGATTTGGCGCATACATTTGTCTCAAGTAGCTATAACTGTGTGTTTTTGCATAATTATTTAGCAAAGTAAGGGCATGGACATGCTACTATGCTAGATACCACGATTGCCAAATGTTGTTTTGCAGTTTGGGCAGTGTTGGTTTGCCCCAGTTGCTCTGTTCAAACAATAAACTATCATAATACTATTTACCAAGCAGTAAAAACATAAGTTATCACTGCTCGATCAGTGTAATGGAAACTCAAATCAATTTCATTCTTGACTTCTGAACTAGGGAAAGCTCAGGTTGAATGATTAGTCATTATAGACAAAAGTTGCTACTTTTGAAATTATGCCATTCTGCACAAGCATAGATTTTTTTTAGAAAATATCTGATAGTTGATTTTTACTAGGTCGAACCAAATTGGCCATTTATATTTATGATGATGAACTAAAATAAATTTGTAAACTTCCAGTGTACTCCGTATATGTGAATCCTCTTTGTGCTGGCTAGCTGTCTTCCTGACATGATGTTGGTGGACTGACTTTGTTGGGATACTAGATGGATCCCTTGTATGATATTGTCTACCACTGATGCATCTTCTAAAAATTCACCATGTCAGGTTATACTGCATGGTAATGTGCAAGTTGAAGGACTGCTTGCATTTTTCTTTAGCTTTCTTTGTTCCTTATGAGCTAGGAATTTTGCCTAATGCCCTGCTGTATTACATGTGTGATCTTTGAATTATGCCGGCAGATGCAAAATGCATGCAAGAAGCAAGATCATGAAATAGTTCATACAAATAGTGGATTCACATGCATGTTTTGTTTAACTAATGATAGTTGCACTTCAATATCAGTTATTCAGGTGTTGGCGTAGGTACGGACTGTTAGCAATTAATTTGAGCCATGTAAAGCTTCCCACTATGTCTCCATATGTTTGTTTCCGGTTTATGTTGAACTGTGTATATTTATTATCATACTCTTTTTTCTTAATCTTGCATTTGCCTCACGTACTCCTTTTTATTGCAGACATACCATATTCTCTACGTGGTATTTGCTGTTTGCATACAGAGAGCTATCTACATACCCAACCTGTATCAGCTTGAAAAGAGGTGACAAGGATATCCTTCTTCATCTCAGCTCTTCAGCTCCATGCCCTTAGATGAGGTGAGATATCGATGACTTGGTTTTATCCTCCTATATTCATATGCTCTTGTCACTGCTTCAAATTCTGCCATCCTGTGTTGCATACTTGCATTGCAGTACAATCAATCAGGTTATATGCATAACACTCAATTTTACCTTGCTCACTGAATCACTGCTAATAGCCACATTTGTTTAGGCTGAGGTGCTTATGATGCGTAAATTTGTGGATGCAGGTTCTTAATTTTGCTGCCTTCTCAGAACCTGAATTAATAATTTGGGCTACTTTCAGGGATCTCAATCCTTTGTATGACAACAGTGAACACAAGGATCGCAGGGAAATTTACTATAGGAATTTGATGCCTCATACACAATTACGGTGAGGTATTCTGATCTTGTCCTTCACCCAACATGACACTTCAGAAACCTCAAACCTTCCTGTATTTACTTTATGTATAGCTCGATGTCTTCAATAGATGAAATGCAGCTTCTGCCCTGTGGTGGCAAAATTACAAGCGAGTCTCTGAGATTCTTCTATCATTATCTGGACAATACTTGAGTCAACTGAGGCCAACCACCAAGTTCTATACACTGCCTTCATGGACCCCCAGTTTCTTTCACATTATTATGGCCATGCATGCCTGCCTCCAATTAATCGATGAAGCAGTTCAAGAAACAAGCTGAGAAAAAAATGATCGAAATAGAGAAAATAAATATCTCACATGGAGAGATGACAAGGGATGCTCGGGCTGGGGGGGGGGGGGGCTGCAGCCCGGGCCCAGCCCAAGTAACACACAGTGTATACCTGCGTAGCATCTCTGCTGAAGGCCAAGTCCCCTGAACTGCACTGCATCTAGCTGCACTGCATCCACACGCTTGTTTCTCTTAGCTGTCCTTGATCGATAGCAGGTTTGTAAATTATACGAGCCTATGTTTGCTGTCTTTGAATAGCTCATTTGATTCATAGCGTTGTACAGCCAATGTTGATGTCTTTGAATAGCTCATTTAATTGTCACTCGTGTAACACAAGGTCATTTTCCATTTTTTTTCATTTTAAACTATGTTGAATATCTTGTACACCTTCTAAAACGTAATTCTTCTTGCCATTTTAATAATTCTTTTCAGAACATTCTTCCAATTCTTTTCATGATCCATGCATTGCAATGGATTTTATTATTTCTTGTTCCCCATGGACACTTCAAGTATGAGACGTTTGTGAAGTAAAATGTTCTTATTAGAACATTATTAATAGCAATACCATGTGTTCGTATGTGCTATGTGTATTTCTAAAAAAAATGTTTTGCACCCGTAGCAACGCACGGGCATGAACCTAGTTTTTTAAGAAAAATATGGTTGCTCAATCTAACTGGTATATATATATGTATTAATTTTGACAGTAAAATATAGTTGCTCAATCTAACTGGTATATATACATATATATCATTATGTATTAATTTTAAGAAAAATATGGTTGCTCAATCTAACTGGTATACATTCTCTTACTAGCTTGTGAATGTATGTTATCGAAACTTTTTTTTTAAGAAAAATATGGTTGCTCAATATATTGCAAATTTTGAGAATTTTTTGTAGAAATATAAACGTCAAGAATTATTCATATATAAGTTTGCAATTCAAGCATTCAACTTCGTACATTCTCTTACTAGCTTGTGAAGGTATGTTATCGAAACTTTTTTTTTAAGAAAAAATGCATGTGTAATTAATAAGGAGTGGAAGTTAAAGAAAGGCACAAGTGGTACCTGGGGTGTAGAAACTCATATAAGGCAAGATGTCGTGGTCCCATCTTTTGGAGACCTTCCTCACCCGCCTTGTCTTGAGGTCGAGCGTGAAGACTCACCTGTCTATGTTATTACCTAAGCTGAATATAATAGTATATATTCCCTCCGCTAAGCGAATCACGTCATGTAAGCGATCTCGGTATAGTGAGTAACGGCGTGTGGGGATCAATGTCTCGAGCTCCGCAGCATTGTGCCACACCCATCCTCCTCCAACCCCATCAGCTTGCCGTGACCATGTATAGATGCAGTTGCGATGATACTCGACGAGCCCTAGCCTTCCATCAATATCTATTGGAGCAACCTTGCCAAGCAGTTTTGGCACGTCGACGACCATGGACAGCCGCCCATGCCCGCCTAAGTCATACTTGAGGATCCTTAGCCTAGGGCACATAATGCCGAAGTAGATCGCGTCTCCGATAGCTGTTACCATTATTGCTACTACTACTAAAGACTTGAGCGCTGCTCCACGCACCTGTCTCTGACAAGTACACGGTCGCCCAAGTGTGCGCGACATGCACCATTATCCCCACATAGACCACGAGGAACGGGCCACCATGACAGTCGAGGTGGTCGCAGCCGCCGCAGCCATGCCGGGCACATAGCACAGCCCCAGCGAAAGAGTTGAAGTCCTGGCCGTAGTGAGAGGGAGGATAGCTCACTTGATGCCGGTCGTCGGTGATGGGTCCCACACGAGGAGGCCTGCAGATGGGGCCGCGTCGTGGATCAGCACGCGGCCAGTGTCGTGGATCAGCACGCGGCCGTGGCGACAGTCAAGGGCCCTGCCGGAGTAGTGGCCGGAAGCCATCGGCGGCGATGTCGGCGGTGGAGCCGGCGGTAGCGGCGGCGGAATATTCCGCCGGCGGTGAGGATACGGAGCCAGGGCTTGCAGACGACGGCGGCGCGGATGAGGTGTGCTGGTTCGTCCGGCGGGACACGGAGGAGGATCTCTTCGACGAGGTCCTCCGTCAACGCCGCCATTGCAGCGATGGTCGATGGGGTATTGGGCTCGATCGACTTGCATTGTGCGTGCGATATATATGGAACAAAAGAATTAGCCAATCAACCAGGAGGATCTTGTCGCTCGATCCTACCATGATCACATTTTCATCCACGTGCGTATTTACATGGTTTTGTAGATCCCCGTTAGGTTTGCACTTTGAAATGGTTTTTTTGATACTACACACTATTGAAATGTTTATCATATAGTACTTTATATAAGGTATGCATTTTGTGTCTTTTTAGAAAAGAGGTGTATATATTTTGTTATACGCTGGGCTGGCTGCAGATTGGGCTTGGGCCGGATAGGTTATTTGGTTATAGGCTTAGTAGCTGCCTATGCCCTATAGGTGTGCCTCGTGAGTATCGAGGAAACATTCTGACGCCTCGTCGACTCCTCACTGTACTCTCCTTTGACCCCCGTCGCTTGTTGTAAGCTGCTAGGGCACGTCACTCCCGAGGCGGCGGCGGCGGCGCGATGAGCATAGTCGGTGAGTTCTCCATCGATCCTCTCATACGTCATGATCCCGTCGAGTTCGGTCGCCGTGATGATCCCGGTGGGTCTGCTGTTCGGCCATGTCGCGGATTCGTGTAGCTCTTTTCGCAGATCGGAGGTGAAATATCAGCTAGCTAGGGTTTTATGGGGGATGAGTGGGAGGATTATTAGGGTCGCTTTGTTTCGATCCGCACTGAATTTCTTCCCTGTTTGGTGATTTGTTAGGGCTTCTCCGTAGCCTGTAAGTTTAGATTTTTGTGTGCGATTTACTCCATCCATGTCTACCCCAAGTGTTCGCTGCTCATGAGAGATTGTTTCGGGGGGGGGGAATTAGCTAGGAACACTCAGATAGGTTCCCTAGGGTTCTAATTCCTTCTTGTCTTTTGACGTATCCATATCAACGTATAGCATAGCATGCAGTCTATAATCTGCATGCACGTATTGTCTAATGCGTAGTATGTCAGGGGAAATTGAGAACGTGTACATAGCGCAGCGGTAGCTTGTATATATATGGAAGCTAGCTGCGGGTCGGGAGTTCGACCCCCGTTCCTCCCCTGCCTCCCCTCCCACCACACACACACCGCGCGCGCGAAAGAAAACCCTCGTTGGCAAGAGTTGGACCTATGCATCGAGGTATCGCAATTTTAGAGATGGAAGAAGTCTATTTTTAGCCATTGAACTATTACCGTGGTTTGATTTTGGCTATCGAACACTAAAACCAGGAATCTTTGACCATCAAATTATCAATACCGTGCATAATTGGCCATCGAGCGGTTTTGATGACGTGGACAGCCACGCGGCTATGTGGCCCACGAGTCAGCTCATTTTCTCTCTCCTCTCTCTTGCCTAGACAGATCTCTTCCACTCCAGCGGCACCGCTCGCAGCAAGTCGTCGGCCATCCTCCACTCCCCACCGCCGGCACAGCAGGACAACCACAACAACCTCCTGCCCCATCACGGCGACTGCCACCTCGGCCGCCTTGCCGCCGCCGCCAGCAACCGTAGCACGGGCTCCGCGGCCGCCACGGAATCGAGACCCTAGCTGTTGCCATTGTCGTCGTACCCACCACATACCTCGCCGTCAGAGAACATAGAGAAGATGTTGGGAGAAGAGTACTTGCAAATTGATGATAGAGAGAAGAGCATCTTCCTGATGGGGATTGATCCGTCCTCCGTTAAATTGATGATTTTCCCAATAGGATTGAGCTATTTCTTGCCCAAATAAGATTGCTGCAGGAAGATGGCCACGACGCCTAGCTTGCCTGCGTGAACGTGGCTGTAACTGGACACCCCCTGGTCGCGTGCCCAACTCGCCTACATGCCGCCCCACTCTCGCCAGCGCCCTGACCACCCATCTCGACAGCTCGCCTGCGTGCCCCCCATCTGCGCGCCCCCACCGTCGGAGCCTCCGGCCTCCCTCGAGCCGTCGCTCCACCAGCCTGTGAGCCCCCGCCGCCAAAGAGCCTACCCATCGCCGGAGCGCCGCCCACGCGTTGCGCGTCCGCCATTGCCGTCGGAGCCAGCTGGACAAGGGAGGGAAGAGATAAAATGAGCTGACTTGTGGGCCCCACAGCCGTGTGGTTGTCCACGTCACTGAACCCACCCATCTAAACCGTCCGATGGCCAATTATACACGGTATTGATAGTTTGATGGCCAAAGATTTCTGGTTTTTGAGTTCGATGGCCAAAATCAAACTGCAGTAATAGTTCGATGGCCAAAAATAGACTTGTTCCTTTTAGAGATAATACCATATCTGCCTTGTTTATTATATTAATACCGTCGAAATCTTGGTTTATTTAAAGATATGCCAACCGGATACCAATTCCATCAGCCCATCTTGCCTTTTTATTTCGCCTGACAACAGACATAGTGCTTCCTCCCCCTTGATAGCTGTTTTTGGCCAATAGCCACAGCTGCGATGCTAGGATTTCCGCCATCTGACATGTCGGGGTCTCCGCCGCCATCTGACATGCCGGGATCTCCTTGCGACATCCCAAGGTCACCTTCCTTGTGCGCACCTAAAGGTTCGTCTTGACACCAAACCATGACCTCTCCTGTCCGTCACTTCATATCGCTGCCCCTCTTCTGGACCGCCCTCTCCTGGTACCAAGAGTTCAGATCCATCTGGCCATGGATTTGTTCCTCCTTCCCTTGGTTATAGGGAGCAAACAGAACCAAATCTGTATGTTTTCTTTGGATTGAATCTAACCCCAGTTTTTGCCACGGTTTCCTTGTTCGGCGGAGTGCTGGCTTTGCTAGCTTTGTTTTTGTTTATTTTGGTAGGGAGCAGTTTAATTCAGCGCAGATCTGCAGCATGATGGTGATTTGGGCAAGGTGGAGAGTTCAGTTTGCACTGCAATAATGGAGAATATCTGTTTGATTGGCTGGCTGGTACTGTACCAGCTGATTTTTGTCAGGGGTGCAGCACTATAGCATCTGGTTACTATAGAAGATGCTTGCTGTTTAGGATCGCATAAATGATGATTTTACCATATATGATGTTACTGTAGCTTCGGTGTGGCTTCAGGGTTACTGTAGCGCAGCCAGCCAAAGATGCTGCTGATTGTTGGATGGAATTTTTTTGACGGATTATTATAGTTTTAAACGGCTTGATCTTTCATGCAGAACCATTTTTCTCTTGTTTTATCTGAGAAGTTAATCATATATCTGGGAAATGCTTTAGCATATGGTACTATATGATTTATATGTTGGCAAGAAACATAGAGAAAATATCTTATATTCAATTGCTCTATTTTCTCTGTATTTTTGTAGATGAATATGAGGGGGATGTTCCCGAGTTGATTGAGGAGTTCTTGAGTCATGGTACTATGAAATGTGTTGCGTTTAACCGTACAGGGACTCTTCTCGCTGGTAATTATTTGAGCTTATTACCGTTCCAGCAAATTCAAGTGAATGTTTTGTGAAATTATATTCTGTTCATATAAAATATGCTAGTTTCTATTATACTTCCTGACTAATTTTGCTTGTTGAAAGTTTATTTTGGTTCACAAGGATGAAAATTTATTCTAGTCTGGTGAGGTGATTTCTTTCTGTCCTATCAGCAGGGCCAGTTGGATTGCCTGCTCCCAGTGCAGCTATTCCTTGATACTATGCATGAAAAGATCACCATAGTTTGTTGCAAAAAAAACTATATCACCATTTTTTCCCTGCACATGTGTAACTTTATTTGATGACCCAGAATGTGTAATTCAGGACGAAATGTTTCTTCTAACCTTTTATTCATGCTTTCCTCATAGTGCAATCACACTAAATTGTATCATGTGCACCAAAACAGAACTTGTCCTTGATACATGGTCCTGTTGATGGGTGTCAGAAAATGTGAGTGAAGAATCTGCGTTAAATTAGAAGGAGCCTATTTTTTCTATGTGCCTTTAGTTTTCTGTGGTTCACTTTAGCAGCTGGTTTCCATAGCTATTTTGCTATTGCAATAAAATGGTACATGGTGGTGGCTGTCTAGATCTTTTAAAGCTAGCAACTTTGTTTACTTTATTATAAGAGTGAATTACACTATGGGTACCTAAACTATTAGACGATTAACAAATATGTACTCAAACTAAACAACGTAACATTTAGGTACTAGATCTATATGTTTGGACCACCAACGGTACAAACGCGGCCACACAGGCGCCGACAGCTGATGTGGCACTGCCACTGTGGACAAAGGAGGCCCAACCCCTTGGCTTTTTTGTGAAAACCCCCCTGCCCAATATTTACATTGAAATGAATGTGTCTCTATTTTGCAACTCAGTGTACACTGAGATGACTGCAATGTAAACTCAAAAAAAAATTGACAGGAAATTTGGATAGTAGGGGGTTCACATTGCAGTCAAAATTTACTATCACATTACAGTCAAAATTTCTTGTGACAGCTATCCAAATTTCCTGTCAATTTTTTTAGTTCACATTGCAGTCACCTCAGTATACACTGAGTTGAAAAAAAAAGATACATTAATTTCAATGGAAATATTGGGCAAGGGGGTTTTCATAAAAATAGCCAAGGGGCTGGGCCTCCTTTGTCCAGGCAGTGCCACGTCGGCGGCTGGCGCCTGCGTGGCCGCGTTTGTACCGTTGATGGTCCATACATATAGATCCAGTATTTAAATGTTACGTTTTTTACCTATATGTTAATCGTCCAATAGTTTAGGTACCCAGAGTGCAATTTACTCTTATTATAATAATCTTAGTTCCATAGGAAGTTGGTGCTGTGCCTACGTGCAAAAACATGTGATATAGGCATCGACATTATTTTCGAAATGCACTGTTAATCTTTTGATGATCTGTAATAGTAGAATATCTTTCTGCTTGAAGTTGTTTTCACTGGTAAATAACAATATCTATGGCATATTTCCAGCTGGATGCTCAAATGGTAGTTGTGTTATCTGGGACTTCGAAACAAAGGGGCTTGCAAGAGAATTTCATGACAAAGATTTCACTGCATCTATAACAAGTGTCTCCTGGTCCAAGTATGGTCACCGTTTGCTTGCCTCTGCTACTGACAAGTCATTGACACTTTGGGATGTGTCATCAGGGGAAAAGCTTGCCCGAATAACACTACCTGAAAATCCTAATATGCCAAGAGCTACAATCTTTGCCGTGAGCTAAACGTCGGGCTCTCGGCAAACAAGACGTTCGCCGTGAGCCAGGCCCCCAGACTCTCGGCAAAGAAACAACCGTCGGCAACAACTACGTTTGCCGTGAGCCCTTAAGGCCGGGCTCTCGGCAAAGTCCTCACTCTCGACGAACGTGAACTTCGCCGAGAGCTTGAGCAAAGACACTCTCGGCAAACCCGTACCTCTCGCCATACGTGATCACGTGCCACGTTCGTGCTCTCGCCGCCAGAGACGGCGTGTGGGGCACCTAACGGCCGTCAACCTGTTTGCCGTGAGCCTACATGGAGCTCACGGCAAAGGTTTCTTTGCCGAGAGCGGAGGACGTCCTCTCGGGAAACCTGGACACGTGGCACGGCATCTGTCAGGTCGGCATGGCCACGTGGCAGCCTCTTTGCCGAGAGTTTTCCCTAAGCTCACGGCAAAGGCAAGGTTTGCCGAGAGCTTTCCAAAGCCTCACGGCGAAAGTGCGCTTTGCCGAGAGCCTCCTCGCGGCTCTCGGCAAACGTGTCCCACATTTTTCACATTTCAACGCCCAAACAAATTTTCTTAGTTTGCACATCCCACAAAGTACAACATGTGAGCATTTGACTATTTTACCAATTTGTTTGCTATTTTGAATTTCTTTGTATCAATTTGTTGGGTTTATGGAATAATTCTAAATTGAATAGATAAACGATTTGAAAAATGGTAAAAAATGAATTAACTAATGAGATTCATGTAAGTAAGTGTGATGTGAAGCCTTACCAATAAAATAAGAGTATATTTTGATGAAAACATGCAAAAGACCACGTGGATTAATAGTTTTGGAATTATTAAAAATAGCAAATGGAGTCCAAAAATCATGATTTTTGTAGACATCCAATGATTCTGTGTACTAAGAGTGTGGGAAAAGTTAGATGAGGTTTCGGGCAATTTTGTGTCAAACCACGCGCAAATCCGAACATCTCCGTAGAAGTTTCGTAAACATCACATGTGATCTCTAGAATTTGAACTCAAAGGGAACTTTAAATTTGAGTTTGCATGAAAAACTTTGTGCACATGTTAGAGACACTATAATATGGTCTATGTCAAAATTTGGTATTTTTTCAGAATAATTTGATATATATTTCAACTTCATATATACATGAAATAATGAAAATTTACTAAAATACACATGAAATAATGAAATAATATGCAAATAAATAGGACTTCATGATTTTACTCATCATATGAAATAAGATCAGTATCACCAACACTTTAGAAAAAAGAAATGGAGAGGACAATAAAATAAAAACTAATGGGGAAATTACTCTTTGCCGTGAGCTGTTATGAAGCTCACGGCAAAAGGATTGTTTGCCGTGAGCTGTTCTAAAGCTCACGGCAAAGAATGGGCAAAAAATTCAAATAACGTCTGTTTTATTTCAGAAATAATAGGAAAAAAATCGAAAAATTGAATCTTTGCCGAGAGCTACATCTGGGCTCTCGGCAAAGAGCCCCTTCTTTGCCGAGAGCTACATCTGGGCTCTCGGCAAAGAGACCCTTTGCCGAGAGCTACATCTGGTTCAACCCTTCATTCCTCAGTCTCTCCCTCCGAACCATGCCACCGCCATCGCCGCGCCGCCGTCCGCTCGCCGCGCCACCGCCGTCCCCGTGCCGCGCCTCCCCGACGCCATCGAGCAGGGCCTCGGGCCGCGCCGCTGCCTCCGCCTCGGGCCGCACCGCCGCCTCGACGCCTGCCGCCGCCTCGGCGCCAGCCCCGCCGCCGCCTCGGCTTGCGCCTCTTCCTCGGCCCACGCACCCGCGCCTCCGCCTCGGCCCGGGCCTCCGCCTCTGGCATGCCCCAACGCCTCGGGCTCCTGTCGCCTCCTCGCCGTCCCCGCATGCCCGTCGTCCTCCTCGGCGTAGGTAATTTTTTTATTTTTGTATATTTGTTTTCTATTATAGGTAATTCAATTATTGAGCTTATGATTTAGATTACTTAGTTTGTGCTAATTTAGGTTATATAGTTTGTCAAACTTAGCTTAGGTTAGGCTAAAATGAATGGAAACTTTATGGATTTGCTTATGACAGGGAAAAAATTGAATGGTAAAATTATAAATTTTGCTTATGATTAGCTGGCTATGAATATGGTTGTCGGCCATCGCACCGTTGATTTGTTGCAGATTTTGGAAACTTCATTTTGTAGGGGAGGTGCTGCCAAAATTTTAACTAACACATTTGTTTCTTTGTTTGTTTAACTGTTCAAGTGTTTTGTTCGTAGTTCACGTAACCTAGCTAGTTAAGCGTCTCCCGTTCGGAAGAGATACGGTTCGAAATATGCCGAGATATCTGCATATTTAAAACCGTATCTGTTTCGAATTGTCCACGTTTTTGGACAGCCCGAGGATGTGTCGATGTGGTTAGTTTCTATGTTGTACTTCTATCCGGGACAGAGTTTCGGCAGTATCTCCCTGTTGTTCTCTGGATACACACTCTCCTTCCAAGGACGTGTATCTGGAGAACAGCAGGGAAGTGCTACCGAAATTCTATCTCGGATAGGAGTAGAGCATGGAAACTAACCACATCGACGCATCATCGGGTGGGATTAGGACCTATCTTTGCCTATTAGAAAGTATAAGGAGCGTGTAGATACTTAAGTTATTTATATCCCTCGTTGAAATATGAAAGGATGGCTGACCGTGAGTGGATGTACACGGGCCGCCCGAGTCCGCGTCAGTTTGCAAAAGAATGGATGGACAAGACCCAGAGATTCATTAGACTAGCATTTGCTAAGGCTAAAGGAGCCAATGCGACTTGGTGTCCATGCAGTCGTTGTCAAAACAAGAAACGACAAACAAAGAAAGATATGAGTACTCATCTCTACAAGAATGGGTTTGTTGCCGGCTATACTCGGTGGGTCTACGATGGCGAAACCGATCGGAGAAGGGAGGAGGTGGTGAGGCAACGTGTCATGGAGTTTGATGATGAAGCCGGGGTAGGGGACATGTTAAATGACTATGACCAAGCCCACTTCAATGAAGGACCTAGTGAGGAGGAGCCGGAGGTAACCGCAAAAGCGTACTACGACATGTTGTCCGCGGCTCAACAACCCTTACATGGGCATAACAAGGTTTCTCAGCTGGATAGCATTGCACGTCTAATGGCGCTAAAGTCCCAGTATAACCTTGGGCGGGAGGCCTTCAATATATCTTGAGTGTTGTCGGTAGTCTGCTTCCAGAGGGTCACATTCTTCCAGAGAGCATGTACGAGGCAACTAAACTCCTCAACGAACTCAAGATGCCCTATGAGCAGATCCATGCCTGTCCAAATGGATGCGTGTTGTTTAGGAAAGAACACGAGAATGCGAGGTACTGTCCAAAGTGTAACTCGTCTAGGTACGTGGAGGAAGATGCTGATGATGGACAGAAGAAGCAGAGCAAGCTCCCCGTGAAAATCCTACTGTACTTGCCGTGCATCCCACGGATCCAACGGCTATACATGACCGAGGAATCTGCGAAACAGATGACATGGCATAAAAATGGACGTCGATACAATCCTGACAAGATGGTACATCCGTCCGATGGTGAATCATGGCAACACTTTGATCATATTCATTGTGACAAAGCCGCAGAGGCCCGTAACGTTCGCGTTGCTCTGGCTACAGATGGGTTCCAGCCTTATGGGATGGGGGCTGCCTCATACACTTGCTGGACCGTGTTTGTTATCCCTCTCAATCTCCCCCCCGGCGTCCTCTTTTCTCGGCAGAACATTTTCCTGTCTTTGATAATTCCTGATCACCCAGGGGCTAATATGAATGTCTATATGGAGCCTCTTATTGATGAATTGGAGCATGCTTGGAAGCAAGGCGTATTGACGTACGACCGAGCCACAAAGAGAAATTTCATAATGCATGTTTGGTATCACTACTCCTTGCATGACTTCTTAGCATATGGGGTATTCTGCGGCTGGTGTGTTCACGGGGGGATTCCATGCCCAATTTGCAAGGCAGGTGTGAAGTTCATTTGGCTGAGTAAGGGTGGAAAGTATTCCGCGTTCGACAAACACCGGCAATTCCTCCCTTTGAACCATCCATTCAGGCGAGACATCAGGAACTTCACGAAAGGTGTCGCAGTTACAGACCCTGCACTGCACATTATGACCGGTGCTGAGGTTTGTGCTCAGGTAGCCGCTCTCTAGGTCAACGAACAAGGTGGTTTTGTAGAATATGGTCAGGATCATAACTGGACTCATAAGTCTGGACTGTGGAGGCTCGCCTATATGCTAGACATTCTTCTTCCTCATAACATTGATCTGATGCACACCGAGAAGAATAATGCCGAGGCTATTTTTTCAACACTCATGGACATTGCTGATAAGACCAAAGACAATGTTAAGGCCCGAGTGGATCAAGCAACGTTGTGTGATAGACCAAAGATGAACATGGTGCCTCCCACAACCGGCAAGAACTGGAAGAAGCCCAAGGCTGATTATGTTCTGACGAGGGCCCAAAGGAGGGAAGTACTCCAATGGTTCCAGACATTAATGTTCCCTGATGGATATGCTGCTAATCTGAGAAGAGGAGTTAACTTTGGCACCATGCGTATCAACGGGCTCAAGAGTCATGACTACCACATATGGCTTGAGCGCCTTCTATCGGTCATGGTCTGAGGCTATGTCCCCGACCGTGTATGGGTTGTGCTGGCAGAGTTGAGCTTTTTCTTCCGCCAGCTCTGTGCCAAGGAGATATCTCGAACAGTGATAACCGAGATGGAAAGGCTGGCGCCTGTCTTGATCTGTAAGATGGAGAAGATTTTTCCACCCGGTTTCATGAATCCGATGCAGCATATGATTTTGCACCTCCCATACGAGGCACGAATGGGTGGGCCTGCACAAGCACGTTGGTGCTACGCAATCGAGAGATGTCAAAAGACTCTACGCAGCAAATGTAAAAACAAATGCAAAATTGAAGCTTCCATTGCAGAGGCTTTCATTCTGGAGGAGGTGTCAAATTTTACAACAAAGTACTATTCTGGCAACCTTCCTAGCGTGCATAACCCCCCTCCTCGTTACAATGTTGGCTGCAATGAATCGAATCTGAGCATATTCCGAGGACAACTAGGCAGTGTTAGTGGCACGACCAACAAGACTCTGGACATTTCAGAGTGGCGCAAGATCATGCTGTATATCTTGACCAACCTCTCCGAAGTAGAGGTGTACATGTCGTAAGTTCTCAACCTTGTTTTCCACACTTCAACTATTCTGTATCCAACACCCTTGTTGTTGTTGCTACAGAGAATTTCATCATCAATATTGGCGTCGATCAAGGGAAGCAACCCCACAGGAATACGATAAGCTTCTCAGGGAAGGTGCGAGACCTGGAATGCCTGATTTCATTTCTTGGTTCAAAAACAAGGTACCGTCATATTCCTTTGTTGTACATGCCTCATGCGTAACGGATATGACAACGATGTACCTTTCCTACTTGATCCTACGCAGGGACAATCCGATGGTTCTATGAGTGCCGAGTTGAGACAGGTTGCCAATGGCTTTGACTACAGGGTCAGGTCATTTTCCGGTTATCATGTTAATGGATATCGATTTCACACAACAAGACACGAGCGTAGTCGGCCCAATCGAAGAACAACTAATAGCGGAGTGTTTACACTGGGCTCTAATGGCGTCGACTATTATGGCAGAATCGAGGAAATTTACGAATTGGGGTTTCGTGGTAGCACTCCTTTTAATCTTGTCGTATTCAAGTGCCAATGGTTTGATCCTGAACAAGTGAGACGAACACCGAATCTTGGCCTAGTCGAGGTCCGACAGTCTTCCGTCTATGCAGGAGATGATGTCTATATTGTTGCTCAACAGGCCACACAAGTTTATTTTCTCCAGTATCCTTGTCAGACGGACGAGCGTCTTCAGGGATGGGATGTTGTGTACAAGGTATCACCACATGGCAAGCTACCAGTCCCAAACAATGATGATTACAATATTGACCCAAGCACATACGAGGGAGAATTTTTCCAAGAAGATGGGCTTGAAGGGAGTTTTGTCATAGACTTAGCCGAAGCGATCGGAATGGAAGTAGACAATGAAGATCTAGGTGAGGAAGACGATGGAGATGAGGTTGAAAATGTGATGGACTTACGATTACTTGAGCGATGACAATTAAATGATGACAGTGATGACATTGCCCCTTTGGAGCACAGGCATCATGAAATTGATGCACGGGATAGTGATGATGAGTATTATGAGGAACAAAATCTTGATGATGATGATTATTTCTAAAAAAATATGTACGTTACTTTCTAGTTATGTTTTAGATTTATATTTTAAAGTTACATCTTGCTATGTTATGTGTAGTTATGTTTTTTAGCCTGTTTCTAAGTATATCTTGCTTATTTGTTCTAATTTGTTCATTCTTTTTTATTTTCAGGTGACTGAACAAATATGGCGGGCGGCAAAGTGAGGAAGGTGTCGTCCGTGTACCAGAGGACGAGTGAGGAGGGGGAGGGGTCAGGTTCGGGGTCGGGGTCGGGCAGGAGGAGCTGGTGGAGTTTTAGGCGTCGAGAGCCGCGTCGAGAGCCTCCTCGAGAGTCGATGCCACAAATTCAGCTCTTCGACGAGGACGAGTACGCGGAGGAAAAAGACACGGACTTTTGGCTTTATAGGCAGCTGGACTCGGAGGACGAGTCGGTGGAGGCAGAGGAGGAGGAGGAGGAGGAGGACAAGGAGGATGCTAGGGAGGTGGAGGGTGAGGAGGTGGAGGGGGAGTACGAGCCGGAGGAGGAGGACGAGGAGGACGACGAAGGTGCAGAGGACGTGCCGAAGGTTTGGTTGCGAGGCCCGTCGACCCTCCCTCCCCGGCCGCCTCCACACCTACGCCCAGTGATTAGACCCGCTGGACAAAAGTCAGTGCTTTTGACGTGACCCTTAATTTCCCTATGATTAGTTGCGATCTCAATAGAAACTAATATTGTATTGTAATTATTTTCTGGGGTTAGGACCTGGTGGGCGGTGGAAACCACTCAAGCCTTGTCAATGGCATACTCGGCCTCTTGTGCAAGGAGCACTTCCCCGGCATGGTCCAGCATGCCGGAAAGTACGAGCCGGCTTTTCACTTTGAGCACTACTACTCCGCGCCGGACCAGCGGGACACCCTGGGCCAAGCATACAACAACAAGGCGGAGCGGGTGAAGGCCGAGTTGTGGGTAAGTCTTTCTGGCAATACATTACTGAATTCATCGCATTTTAAATACTGACATAATAATTGATGTGTGTATATGCAGGATTTCTACAGGTGCGAGGAGGGAACTGAGGTGAGGGCGGAGCGTAATGCCCACCGAGCCTGCTAGAAGTTCCTGCACGACATTCACTACGAGGCGCACCTCCAGGCTATCGTGCACTACCACGCCCACTACGAAAATCGAAAGGACACCAAGAGGCAAGCCGTAACAATGACGTTGGAGAGGGAGGATTTCCTCAAGATAACTAACTAACATCAAAACTTTTATTTTCTGAGAATAAACATGCTTCATTGGATCTTCTACCTTAATTGCATTGAATTGCAGGTGCCTCCTAGTTGGTGTAATAATCACGCAGAGGCCTGGGAGAAGATGGTGGACAAGTGGTGCTCTCCCGAGTGGCAGGAGAGGCACAATATTCACCAGGACATGCGTTTGAAGATGGCAGGACCATCGCACCACCAGGGCAGCCGAGACCTCACGGGATACGCGAAGGCATGGGTAAGCGGCTTTAATTGTTTATTCTGATGCAAAACATTATGAAAACATTCTAACCGCTTTGTTCTCTTTTTCTGCAGTCGGCAGCACATGGCAACCGGGACTGCCCTCAGTTCAAGGCGTGGTGCTTAGCTCATATGGGCAAGGCAACGGACGACATCGACTACAGCGAGGACACTCCCGACTCGGCGTTCACCAACCCCACCATCCCTCCGAGGGTCAGTTCGTACACGTCTAGGTCAAGGGAGGTCCATGGGCCAGACTACGCTCCAAGCACCCAGAACTTTGATGGGCGAGTCGTCATGGAGGTGGGCGGAGGGAAGAAGCATGGGCGGTACTGGATGGGTGACAGCGTCATGGACTCGACCACGACGCCAAGACTCCCCGAGATTCGGCAAAAGGGGGCCGAGCGGAAGCGACACAATCCGCCCACGCATGACACAGGAGCAGCTGCAGATATCGTCTCTATAGGTTATTTCTTTTTTACTTTGTTTTCCATTGCTTTTGATGTACGATTGCTTCGCATTCTAACATATATATTTTGAATGTATTGCAGTCCCAGCTCGCCCAAGAGAGGACCGAACGGGAGAGCCTACAGGCCAACTTCACCCAGATGTACCTCTGGATGCAGAGCGTGGGCACTCAAGTGTCCGTTCCTCCCCCACAGCTTCAGTTTCAGCCAACGCCTCGGCAACCGACCCCTGTGAGTATAAAAACTTTTGGTTTGTAAGTTCATTGGTTAAATCTTGTCTCACGTGAAAACATTTCTCCTTTCTGCAGGGTATCTCGGCGGCATCAAATGATCCCGCTGGGATGTTGAACATGTCGCCTGGTGTGTCGCCTGCGCCTCGTGTGTCGGACTGGTCGCCTTGGGGAGCTCAGCAGGACGGGCAGGGCTCACAGGATCGCGACCTCTCCAACCCCTCCCAACCGCAGGATCGCGACCTCTCCAACCCCTCCCAACCGCACAACCCGTGGGAAAGGCGATATAACCATTAGGTAGTTGATGGACACGGTGTTTGAACTATCTATGGTTGAACTTGTCGTCGAACTTGTATGTTATGTGCATGAACTTGTGATATAACTTGTCGTTGAACTTGTGGTCGAAACACTATGTTATGTGCATGAAGTGTTTGTGTAATGGTTATATTAATTGCTTGTGATGTATTTGAGATGTATGTGTGATATATTTCAGTTGTTGGGCACCATATATGAGCAAATACAAAATAAAAAAGGCCTCAGCCCAGGGGTTTGCCGAGAGCACGGGGCCTGGCTCTCGGCAAAGGTGCCATTTTTTGCCGTGAGTACGGGGCCAGGCTCTCGGTAAAGATGCCATTTTTTACCGTGAGCCCCGGCCAAGGCTCTCGGCAAAGCCCTGTGCAGAGGCCCCGCGCCTGCCCCCCTGGTGTGGGCCCCATGGGCTCTTTGCCAAGAGCGTGGCCCGCGGCTCTCGGCAAACCTTGAGTTCGTTGCCGAGATCCTGTCACGTGGCTCTCGGCAAACCTAGCTGCAGGCCCCACAGAGACGGCGCAACGCCGTCTCGCCAGCGTTAGGGCCAGGTCTCTGCCGAGAGGCTACATGCTCTCGGCAAATACCTCCGGTGCACACGGCAAAGGCTTTGCCGTGATCCCGACAGAAAGCTCTCGGCAAAGGGAGCTTCGCCGACAAAACCTTTGCCGAGTCAGCTCCGGCTCTCGGCAAAGGCTTTGCTGAGAGGATGATCCTCTTTGCCGAGAGTGTCAGGCTCACGGCAAAGAGCCTGGATCCGGTAGTGTCGGTTGCATTATTATCAGAGGAAGAGCTGTTTCCATTGTTGCCAGATTCCATCTTCTTGGCGCTGGACTTTGTGGACTTGTTGTTGGGCTTGCTCTTTGGTGCTGGCTTTTTACCCTCGGACTGCTGCAACTCAAGCCCCTTTAGGGACAGCCTCCGCTTCCGCTTTGAGCTTGCCCCTTCCACTCGGTCTTCAGCAGCAGATTTGTTAACTGCAACAGGAATAAAACCAAGAGCATTATTGTCCATGACAGAAACAGTTAGCATTTACACTGATGGTGTAGCTTGAAACATGAAAATTTCCAGGTTTTCAAGGTTCTATCCATTACCACAGGTGCTCTGGTGCTAGTAATGCAACTTGCTCTACTTTGAATGCGTTGTAACCTTGTAACCTTAGTTTCGTTGGTGCATCATCATTGTGTCACAGCATGTTTATGTAGTTCTGTAATTTCTATGATCTAAACATAGGACCAAATTAATTCCATCAATTTTTCATCCATGCACGACTTGATTTTCCTGGTATGATAGTCGGCAAGTTTTTCTATATGAATACAAGACAAACCACACTGATAGAAGAGGCTAATGGAAAAAACAAATCAGAAGCACAAGGACAATATCACGCTGAACTAATAGCAACTGACGCAAGAAATTGCAGAAACAAATACCTTCCATTGGGCTTGAAGCCAGGGGAATAGCTTGACCATCCTGTACAGCATCCATTGAGGATGAGGAACCAGAATGGTTGCTATCCTTCAACTTTGATGAGCTTTCAAGGCATTTCTCTGGCTGCTCATCAGGAACATCTGGGCAAGGAATTGCTGGTAAGTAGACGATCTCATCCGCAGAATCCTCCACATCACTGAACACCGTATCCTTCTCAGATGTCTCGATATCAACTTCAGCATCCTCATCTATTGCTACTTCAGCAACTTCCTCAGCCTGCATAGGGGATTTACAGAGAAAAATGCTTAAGTTGCATACAATGAACATGAATAGAAGTTAGAAATATGAGTAGAGAAATTTTATTCACCTCATCTTCACGTGGGTTCAGATCAAATTCATCCTCTCTTTCAACATACTCTTCATTTTCTTCTAATTGTTCAAAATCAGGAGCAAACGCAGTCCAGTTCTCTACATGCTCCTTGGCCCATATGTACACATTTCCTGTTACAGATACTGCTGCAATTGTAGGTTCAGCAGGATGCCAGGCAAGATCAATGACAGCTTCTTTTGGACCATCAAGGATCTTTACAAGGGGTCCTTCTTGCTCCCATATCTGCAGCCTGTGTTCCCCTTTATTTGCAGAAGCGCCAACTACCCACTGACCATTACCACTGAAACATGGCGCCCTCCACTGTGTCCTAGTGATGGAATCCAACAGTTCACAAGAAAGAGTTAGGCAGCTTGCACCATTTGCTTTTAACTTTTCATAGTGACTTCCATAGTCCCTACTGTTTTTGCTTATATTTCTGATTTCCTCTCCAGAACCTTTAACAAGCAGAATATTTGTGTAGACTCTAATGACTCGATCATTAGAATTTGTCAGTAGATATTGACCATCCCGGCTAAAAACAATATCCTTAACAACAGCTCCACCAGGAATGGGAATTACTGCATGTACCTGGATGCTTCTGGCATCTACGATCAACACTTCTCCCTTGGAGTTGCCCACATATACCAGATCCCCATGCTTATCAAATGTTGCAGCTGTAGGTGTAAAAGGTGGGGTACCATCCACAAATTTATTACGGGGGTTACTGTTCTCAGATACAGAAATAGGGAGAACTGTGGTACTTCCTGTATCCAAATCAACAAGAAGAGGAGCAGAAGACAGAGGGCAAGCCAGACAAATTGATGGGGTGGGAGAACTTGGTTGAAGACTGGCACATAATGGAGTCTTCGGAAGAGTTACCGGATCCAGGCTCTTTGCCGTGAGCCTGGAACTCTCGGCAAAGAGGACCATCCTCTCGGCAAAGGCTTTGCCGTGTGCACCGGAGGTATTTGCCGAGAGCACGTAGCCTCTCGGCAAAGACCTGGCCCTAACGCCGGCGAGACGGCGTTGCGCCGTCTCTGTGGGGCCCGCAGCTGGGTTTGCCGAGAGCCATGTGCCAGGCTCTCGGCAAAGAACTCAAGGTTTGCCGAGAGTCACGTGCCAGGCTCTCGGCAAAGAGCCCATGGGGCCCACACCGGGAGAAGCAGGCGCGGGGCCTCTGCACATGGCTTTGCCGAGAGCCTAGCCCGTGCTCACGGCAAAAAGTGGTAGTTTTGCCGAGAGCTTGGCCCTGTGCTCACGGCAAAAAATGGCACCTTTGCCGAGAGCCTGGCCCCATGCTCTCGGCAAACCCCTGGGTTGAGGCCTTTTTTATTTTTTATTTGCTCATATATGGTGCCCAACAACTGAAATATATCACACATACATCTCAAATACATCACAGGCAATTAATATAACCAATGCACAAACACTTCATGCACATAACATACTGTTTCAGGGTGTGTTCAGATTTCCAACTAAACACTATTCATTCCAACTTTTCCCTATTCATACTATTCCTCCCACTCACAGAACACGCTTCCCAGTACTTGCTACAGTATTTTTATCTAAAGCTACAGTGAATACTTTGAAATCTGAACACACCCTCAACGGCAAGTTTAACCAGAAGTTCAACAACAAGTTATACCATAAGTCCATGCACATAACATTCAAGTTCGACCACAAGTTTAACCACAGATAGTTCAAACTCCAACGTCCGTCAACTACCTAATGGTGGTGCCGCCATTCCCACGGGTTGTGTGCTTGGGAGGGGTTGGAGCGGTCGCGATCCTGTGAGCCCTGTCCGTCCTGCTGAGTTCCCCAAGGCGACCAGTCCGACACACGAGGCGCAGGCGACACACCAGGCGACATGTTGACCATTCCAGCGGGATCATTTGATCTCGCCGAGAGACCCTGCAGAAAGGAGAAATGTTTTCACGTGAGACAAGATTTAACCAATGAACTTACAAACCAAAAGTTTTTATACTCACAGGGGTCGGTTGCCGAGGCGGTGGCTGAAACTGAAGCTGTGGGGGAGGGACGGACACTTGAGTGCCCACGCTCTGCATCCAGGCGTACATCTAGGTCAAGTTGGCCTGTAGGCTCTCCCGTTCGGTCCTCTCTTGGGCGAGCTGGGACTGCAATACATTCAAAATATATATGTTAGAATGCAAAGCAATCGTACATCAAAAGCAATGGAAAACAAAGTAAAAAAGAAATAACCTGTAGAGACGATATCTGCAGATGCTCCTGTGTCATGCGTGGGCGGATTGTGTCGCTTCCGCTCGGCCCTCTTTTGCCGAATCTGGGGGAGTCTTGGCGTCGTGGTCGAGTCCATGACGCTGTCACCCATCCAGTACCGCCCATGCTTCTTCCCTCCGCCCACCTCCATGACGACTCGCCCATCAAAGTTCTGGGTGCTTGGAGCGTAGTCTGGCCCATGGACCTCCCTTGACCTAGACGTGTACGAAATGACCCTCGGAGGGATGGTGGGGTTGGTGAACGCCGAGTCGGGAGTGTCCTTGCTGTAGTCGATGTCGTCCGTTGCCTTGCCCATATGAGCTAAGCCCCACGCCTTGAACTGAGGGCAGTCCCGGTTGCCATGTGCTGCCGATTGCAGAAAAAGAGAACAAAGCGGTTAGAATGTTTTCATAATGTCTTGCATCAGAATAAACAATTAAAGCCGCTTACCCATGCCTTCGCGTATCCCGTGACACAAAATTACCCGAAACCTCGTCTAACTTTTCCCACACTCTTAGTACACCAAATCATTGAATGTCTACAAAAATCATGATTTTCGGACTCCATTTGCTATTTTTAATAATTGCAAAACTATTAATCCACGTGGTCTTTTCCATGTTTTCATCGAAATATACTCTTATTTTGTTGGTAAGGCTTCACATCACACTTACTTACATGAATCTCATTAGTTAATTCATTTTTTACCATTTTTCAAATCGTTTCTCTATTCAACTTAGAATTATTCCATAAACCCAACAAATTGATACAAAGAAATTAAAAATAGCAAACAAATTGGTAAAATAGTCAAATGCTCACATGTTGTACTTTGTAGGATGTGTGAACTAAGAAAATTTGTTTGGGCGTTGAAATGTGAAAAATGTGGGACACGTTTGCCGAGAGCCGCGAGGAAGCTCTCGGCAAAGCACGCTTTCGCCGTGAGGCTTTGGAAAGCTCTCGGCAAACCTTGCCTTTGCCGTGAGTCTTTGCGAAGCTCTCGGCAAAGAGGCTGCCACGTGGCCATGCCGACCTGACGGATGTCGTGCCACGTGTCCAGTTTTCCCGAGAGGACGTCCTCTGCTCTCGGCAAAGAACCCTTTGCCGTGAGCTCCTTGTAGGCTCACGGCAAAGAGGTTGACGGCCGTTAGCCGCCCCACACGCCGTCTCTGGCGGCGAGAGCACGAACGTGGCACGTGATCACGTATGCCGAGAGGTCCGAGTTTGCCGAGAGTGTCTTTGCTCTAGCTCTCGGCGAAGTTTGCGTTCGTCGAGTGTGCAAACTTTGCCGAGAGCCCAACCTTAAGGGCTCACGGCAAACGTAGTTGTTGCCGACGGTTTTTTCTTTGCCGAGAGTCTAGGGGCAAGGCTCACGGCAAACGTCTGCTTTGCCGAGAGTCCGACGTTTGGCTCGCGGCAAAGATTGTTGCTCTCGGCATATTAGGATTTTCCGGTAGTGACTGATGAGGTTAACATTGATATATAGTATTTCAACTGAAGACAAATAAGCATGGGGAGTACAAAAGGCTATCCTGTGTTCCCCCCTGAAGTGGAATGGAAGTACAACTGTTGTACATTATGTTGTAAGAGAATGTACCTGATACCAGTGTTGTTTACTGAAATGTTGTATGCGTAAAGTACCTGTTGTATGTTTAAAGTAGATGGTGTATGTTTAAGTGCCCGTTGTATGTTTAATACCTGTTTTTATGTCGAGGCAAGATAAACATGTATGGTATCAGTGTTGTTGACTGTAAGTTAATGTATGCTGCACCCATGGATGTTCGATTGGTAGCGTAATTCGTTTTTATTTTTCGAGATTTATTTTAAGATTAATACCTCTGATGGTGGTGTGTGGTGGCAAGAACCTTTCTCGCCGCTGTCCATCTATGCCCGGCCGCCCGGGTGGGTTGGCCGGCGGAAGCTCAGGGTCGTTGGGCGCTGCCATGGCTATCCTTGCAGCTCAGTAGTCAGTGCTATTGCGGACAGCCGGCTATTTTATATATGGTCCAGAGGAAGCACCCGCACAGCCGCGTGAGCTTCTAGTGTTCAATCTTCATTTAGGAAGACTTCTCTTCTTTTATACATGTCCATGATCGATCAGCCGGAAGCACGCAACTTTCTTGGTAAGAAAAGGTACGCAAGCCATTGAATCAAACTTTTATCTTACTACAGGACCTGAAGAATAGGATAGATAATGCACGGTTGATCCAGATGCTGTACTTATTGACCATAACTATCTCTCCAGAAGGATTTAAAAATTACAGATCCACAAGGAGCCAACAGTAGGAGGATACATGTTAATGGATAAATGCATCTCACGCCAGTGACAGTCTGCCCATAGCAAGATCTGGAAAGATAAAAACCAAAATATACCTCAGCTTTTCATATATTTAATATGCATACATTTGAATTACTATAGAATTGAGGTCAGCACTTGTGCATCAGATTGGCCTTAAATTTGAGAATAACACACATGTATAAATTCATATATCTAGCCAAATTCAAGAAGTGTTCGTCCATATATGAGATGGGCAGCTTTCAGTTCCATACATTTATTTCAGTGTTAGCCTAAACGCTAAACGGTGAACGGTCGGTGACCCATCGTTTAGCAAAAAGTCGGTCTACACGGCCGTTTAAACAGTCTTTTAAATGGCCGAAACGGGTTTACACGGCTAATCGGCCTACACAGCTTGCCATCGTTTAGCGTTTACACGCCGTGTAAACGGCCTAAACGGCCGTGTAGGCGAACACTGATTTATTTACACAAGAACGAGTATCTCTAAAAAATGAATAACTTGGTGCACATGAAATTGCAATATTGTAATTTCACAAATCCATTGGTCCTGATGAGTTAAAAGTTTACATTGGTAAATGAAACATTACTTATCTCACTATGACTAATAAATAAACTAATAAAATATATTTTATGGTGGATTCAATGAAACAAACTTGGTATTCTAGATATATTTATACTTTTTTGTAAGCTTGATCAAATTGGAAAAGCTTGGCTAAGACAAAGTGGATGTGGCAGCATGTAAATAAAAAACATAATGTAGTATGATGGAGGTAATTTTGTTAAAGAAAGAAACAAAGTTTAATACCTGGAGTATAGAAGCTCATGTAAGGTAAGATGAAAAAATAGGCGCCACTTTCGCCTACCTTTTTCACCTTCCTCGACTTGAGATCGAGCATAAAGACTCCCACATGAGATCCACTGATGAAAATAGTATCCGTGCCTTCCACAAAGCCAACCACTTCATATGTTGTTTGTGGGGCAGGTCTTGGGAGCACTGTCTCAAGCTCCATCACCATGTGTTCTTCCCATCTACGCGTACCATTAGCGTCAGCTTGCCGCACCCACATGTAGATGCAGTTGTCCAATTCGGAAACAAATCCCAGCGCTCCATCCTCAACCTCCATGAAAATAACAGGCCCAAACACAGGCAGCGGCTTGATCTCGCTAAGCTCATGTCGACCCAAGTCATACTTGAGGATGCTTACACCATACCCAAGGCTGAAGTAGAGCGCGTCTCCGATCAACAAACTTCGTTTCCCGTCGACTTGGTTAAACCCAGTATCAATGGAGACCGAGGGACCCCACACGCCTGTCTCCGAAGAGTAGATGCTCACCCATGTCTCAAGACCAGATGGCGTCCCGACAAAGACCACGAGGAAGGGGCCAGCGTGGCAGTCGAGGTGGTCGCAGCCATCGACGGCGCACAGCACGGCTCCGGCGTAGGCGTTGAGCGCGTAAGGCGGCATGCCCAGCCGCTTCGTGTCGCCGGAGATGGGGTCCCACACGACGAGGTGATTCGCCACCCCCAGCGGGTGGGAGTAGATTAGCATGCGGCCGTGGCGGCTGTCGAGGGCCCACCAGTAGCCATGGCGGCCGAGCGGCGGTGGGGACAAGGGGAAGAAGAGGTGGTGGTGACGAACGATGGGATCGGGCCCTCGCTGTTGTGGTAAAGGTTGTGGAGGAAGCCCAACAGCGGCGGGGATCGGTGGAACGAGCGGTAGCGGCGGAGGAAGCCGCCGCCATGGCCGGAGAGGATGATGCAGCGCCAGGTCTTGCTGACGAGGGCGGCGCGGACGAGGTGCGAGGGCTCGTCCGGTGGGATGCGGAGGAGGATCTCCTCGATGAGCTCCTCCATCAGCGCCGGCGGCGAGCAAGGGTGGCGGGACGGCGGCGCCATGCTCGCCGGTTGCGTGGTCGTTGCGAGGCGGGTAGCGAGATTGATTCGCACGGGCAATTGGGCAAAGGCACGATCGATGAACTGACTCTGACCGTGTTGGAAAAGTTTGGGCCCACATAATTAGCCGGACAGAGACAGGAGACCGTATTGTTTATGGAAATTGGAATTTAATAGGACGTTTTATTTGAAGAATTTCCAGCTCAGTTATACTGAATTAATGCCGGTTGTTGCATTCAACCAAGGTAATGCTCCACTTCAGACAAAGACTACGTGCTACTGGGCTCATCCGATGTTTCAATTTCATATACAGATTTCAAGCTTAGATCAAACTGTTCAAGAACAAAAAAAAATATAGACATTTATAGTACAAAGTAGAAGATGTTTAGAATTTTGGAACCTATGGCTGAGTCTCATTCTGTTAGTAGCAGGCTAGCAGCGGCAATCTGAACCTCTGAACTCTGAAGTGAACACGTCTTTGGCATAATGCCGCAGCTTTCAGAGATATGTCAAGTGCAGTTGTCACCGCTTACCTATGTAGTCTTCTGATTTCGACAGAGAAACCACTGAATCGTCCAAATTTTGTTGGATATTTTGTGAACAATGCAGGATGTGTAAATTGAAGTAGAAACCATTTGATTGTACCATTTACTACAGCAGTCTGATGAGCTCAAATCAAAACAACATTGAAGCTAAAAGGCACACTTTTTTTTGGGCTCTGCACAGACTAAGTTTACCAGCAGAGCAAGGAACGAAGATGTTTAGCGGTAGAGCACGTCTTAGTGTACCAAAACTTCGCCGCAAGAATTCTCCAGCAAGACGCCACCAGAGGGGGAGAGCGGCTTCAGGGCTTCAACTCGTCTCCAGCAGGGCGCGCCGGCGAGGCGTACACGCACCTCGGCTGACCCATCACCATCTGAAGATTCAGGGTTCATGCAGGAAAGCCAAGCTGAAGATTTCTGCAAGCAGCGTTCGGATTTCAGAGTTTCAGATTTGCAACCAAGTCACACAACACGAGTTTAAGACAAAGGACCTGCTCTGTCTGCTCATCTGCCTTCTCCTGTCAAAATCACATTAGAAGCTCTCTGATACACTGATACTGTGCTGTCGGCCACACAGGTGCCTCTGCATCAGGTACCAAGCAGCCGCCTGCGCCGTCGCGTTGGCACACTCACGACCTCACCTCGATGCCATGGAGAAGAACGAGAGGAAAGTAAGGAGCATTCGGGCAGCTCTCATCACCATGGCACATGGCTGCCTCTTCTGATCTGACCAACAGTGGAAATGTATGGGTTCAGTTAAGAAACTACAACCCTGCTGACTGGCTGAAGCTTTCAGCATTTATAGACTTCAGAGCAAGCAAGTCAGAAAATTGTGAACTTAATGTTTGCACTGAGGCTTCTGCCATTATCCCGTCAAATCAAGAAGTGCTCTGATTTTGAGCATCTGCGCTACTGAACATGTGCAACAATGAACTGAATATTTGCTCCTGCACAACTGATTTTTTTTAACATTAATAACCGAATGATACCAGGTCACTTGTGTGATGTGTCCTCGTAGTACACGTTTACCATTGGATCCCTTGTGTGTTGGGTCCTCGTCACCGACGTCAATTTGTGGAAAATGACTGTTATATCATTTTATAATTTCAAATTTTATTTGTACTGAAAACCTAGTTTCTCAAAATGTAGTAATGTTGGCCATGCTAATTATTTTAACATGACTAAGTGTCAAGAGGCATGTTACTCCATGGTACTTGGCATGACAATATAATTTTAAAATCATGCCATTCTGTTTGGCATCTTCTTCAGTCTCACTAAACAGATTGGCGTGACTAAGGAACTGAGAAGTCATGCCAAAATGATTAACATGACCAAAAGGAATATGTGACAGTGACATTTAGACAAGAAAACATTGCGCAAAACATACTATTTAGCTTGCTCAAAAGATGTATTCTTTGACCAGCGAAGTATTAGGTTGATTGACAAATAAAACACTAGATCAAATGTCCTAGTAGCAATTGCTGGAATTAGAGCCACAGTCAGCCTCCTTGCTATCCCGGCTCCCCCGGGGCCTATATGTCATCACCATAAATTTCATGAATTGTTTACTTTTAATCATGGTATGATTATGCTTTCCTTGATCTATTTGCCTCTATGCCACGAGACTGAAAGTACTGCTTGTACAATAAAATCAGAACTGACTGAGAGATGAAATCTCCCTAAAAGATGAGAATATCCAGTTATGCCAATCCAGGCATGCTTGCCAAACATGAATTGAGCATTCACAAGAATTATAACAAAAGTAAACCTGACATAAATCTTTGGCCTCAATCATGAAAATGGCGTGTTAAGATATATAAATGTATCATATGTACAAACTAGTACTTCAATGACTGTAGAATGTCTCATAACTTAAACTATCCAACTGAATGCAAGACAGAGGAACTTGTGGCCTACTTATTGACCATGAGTAACTCTGAAAAAAAAGGAGAAAAAAATTACAGTTCCACGAGAAGCCAACAGTAGGAGGATTCATGTTAATGGATAAATCATTGCATCTTCATTCCAGTGTCAGTCTGCCCATAGCAAGATCTGTAAAGATAAAAAAAACAAAATATACTCCATTTTCCACATATTTAATATACATACCTTTGAATTTTTATGAGGATGGGGTCAGTACTTGTGCATGAGATTGGTGTCAAAGTTGAGAACAACATATGTGTGATTTCATATATCTGGCCAAATTCAAGAATTGTTTGTCCATATGAGATGGCCAGCTTTCAGTTTCATATGTATTTATTTACATAAGAACAAGTATCTGTAAAACGTTAATATAACTTGGTGCACGAGAAATTGCAATATTGTAATTTCACAAACCCATTATTGGTCCTGAGTCAAAAGTTTACATTGCTAACTGAAATATTACTTATCTCACATGAATAAATAAATTTGCCCACAACATAAGGCCAGAAATAAGCATGCATTATTCCCTGCGTTTTTCTAGATGTGAGATATTTTTTAGATGTGAGATATTACTTAACAGAGTGAATTAGTGATCAACGAAGCAAAGATAGGACCGAACCGATTTATAAGATACATAATAAATGAAGGTTAAGTAGGCCAAGGTTTTACAAAAACATGTTTATCACATTTACAGTCAGGCCAGTACAGTAATCCCAGGCTATTTAGTAAAATCCAACTCCTGTGATCTCCCTCACCACCCTCGGCGAACATTGCATTCAGCAGTTTGTCAAGCTATACGTCAACTACGTCCGAGCGATGAGCTAAGGCCTCGAGTCCGCCAGTGTCAGCTCCGCCGAACTCCATTGAGTCACGACTGAGGGCTCCCTGCTCGAACACCCACCCATAATCCCGCTCGACTAAGTAAGCAATGTACTCTCCGATGCCAAATCCAATAACAGACGCTGCAATGTTCAGCCGACGCTCGAACTTTTGCCTTCTCTGCCTTCTCTCTATAAGCCTGCGGACAGCTCTACAGAAAAAAAAAAAAAGAAATGCCCAAAAGTTATCATCATTCTGATTCAATGGAATCAGATCATTCTGATTTACAGAATTAAACAAGGAGTCGGACAACTCAGAATCCACGTACTCAAAGGCATCATCCAAAGCTCTGCTTTTGGCCAGTAGTTGTTCGTTTGTTTCTTCATGAAGTTGCTTCCAACCAGCATCTCCATTACAGCTGTAGTATCCCACCTAAGATCAAAGGAATCACAAGTGAAAAAAAAATGTAATTACCGATATCTCCGTATCGGTAATTCAATCTAGTGCAACGAACCACGCAGACTGATGTTTCGATCGAAGACAAGAATTAGTCGATGATCGCACCTGAGAGGAGCGGGAGGCGAGAGGTCCAGAGCCCGCTGACTGCGACACGCGGGGTCCTGAAGGCCGGCGAAGAGCGGGGATGGCGAACCTACTGGCCACGTAGCGTAGCGCCATGGCTGGAGATCTGGCTAGCTGGAGGACGCCGCGCCGCAAGGTGGGAGAGACGGAGACGATCTCGACGCCCTAGGGTTTCGTTGGTTCCGGCTCCTGTCTCATGGGCCCATGAAAACTGGAGAGCCCACGGCTGGTCAACAAAAGATATATATGGTCGTTGCGAGGCTGATTCGCACGGGCAATCGGACAAAGGCACGGTGATCTGATCGACTTTGGCCGTCTCGGAAAGGTATGGGCCCACATGCATAATCAACTGGACATAATCAACTGGACATAAAAGGAATCTAACACGCTAACAGCAATCAAGTGAATCCGCAACTGATGGACTGCTAGCCTACTGCCTCGCAGTGAACCCATAATTGGAGGGTACCAGGAACCAACCAAAGAAGTAACGAAACCACACCTCATGGGCCACACGTCTGTCCACCAAACATACATGATTGTACATCAGAAGTCAGACTCGTCATGTTATGAACTACTCAGCAATTTAATTCCAAATAGCTCTGCTAAAACGGTCAACAAACAGCAGGCCACGTTAAGTCATTAAGTGAAACTCCAGCAAGTTAACATAAGAGACACGGCTAGTGAACTTTTAACTCTACTTCGACACTGATTCATCGCCATTCTGTGTTGTAGGAAGAGCGTCCGAGCTGTTGCTGCTGTCGCCTTTCGCAGATGCTGAATCCAATGCAGGCTTCTTCGGAGCAGGTTCGGCTGAGATCGGCTTGATGTTCGCTCGCTTAACACCTCTGCCTACAACCCCGAGGTCAGTCACAGTACTCCCAGTGCTTCCAGTTGTTGCTGCTGTAGACATGACCGAGTAGTCAAAGCCATTGCTGGAGGCGGCCATCTGGGAGGAAGTAAAAGATGCAGCCCTTGGCATCCCATCACTGACTTTCTGACCAGCAGTTTCCCTGGACGCAATTGCCTTCATGAGCTCATCCATAGCAGGGCTTGGGCTCGACATGGCCTGCTCCAGGTCTTCAAGCTGAACACAGCAATGGAGAGATGTCATTATTCTTTAGAAGCAAGACAGATCATATTCATTACTGACACAGTACAAAGTTCATGAAGGGGGAAAAAAAAGGCTTTCATTGTTTTACCTTCTTCTCAAGTTCAGCCAATATGCCAGTAAGCTGCTCCATCTCAGCATCAGGAGAAGATTTCTCTGAGCTTCCTTCAGCAGCAGATTCCTCACCATCTTTACCAGCCAACAAAGCATCCTTGGAAGCTTTCAGATTCTGTATGCGTGACTTGCATAGTGTAATCGCTTTTGCACAATATGGGATTGCATCTCCAATCTTATACTGCATCTCATAAACCAAACATATGCGGAAGTTTCTATGACTGATTTAAGGAAATTAACAAAAGAAGAGCAAAAGGCTATACATGATGTCTGAAAGCAATTATATCTACATTAACAAGAGCATTCAGGTTACACCTGCAATATCTGATGAACAAAAAAGAACTGATAACAAGTAAACTAATAAAAATGGCACAAAGGCACATATTTAGCAAACCAAGTGTACCGTTTAACAGGCTAGATACTATAATGTACCCATAAAACAGACAGAGCAATAGATGCATTCAGGCTCAACATGATGTCAGGAAGCAATCGTATATGCATTAGCAAGTGCCTTTATAAGTAAATAAAGCTACACACAATATCTGATGAACCAAAATGAATTGATAACAGATAGACTATTAAAAATGGCACAAAGACACATTTAGCCAACCAAGTCAGCCATTTAACAGGCTAGAGACTATGTACCCATAAACCAAAGAGATCGACCAATAGATGGATGCAGGCTCCAAAGCAGTTGGGTCGCAAATCTGCTTTATATAATAGTACTGTTCTATGCCACAAAAGATGGTATAACTATGACTGGAGGATACAGTTCCACAATTCGACGATGATCAGGTTCAACCAATTGGTCCAACATGGCTAAAGCTTTCATGTAGTCACTGAGAGAGTTGTCTATGTCCTCTGAAATTGAAAAAAAAAAAAAGCCATGAGATTAATAGCATGTGACCAATCTAATGCAGGAGCATAACATAAGGTAACTACGACTACCTCTTTCCAATGCGACTTCACCAAGAGCAGAATAAATTTTTACTTTCTCCAAAGTGTTGTCTGGGCTCTTCTCAGCTATTGCCCGTGCAATGTCCAACATTTTCCAAGAAAGATCCAAATCAGAATCTTCTTCATCTCCCATCTTATCATCATCATCGCCGTCGTCATCATCCTTCTCAATTTCACCATTCGCATCCCCATGATCATTGCCATTTGAGCTTTGACCTAATAAACGACTATATCAATATGTACCACAGCCAAAAGAAAAACACAGGGAAAATAACCATCAATTTACTCACTATTAGTTTGGCCTAGGAACTGCTAGTACTGGACTTGAGAGAAATAAAAAAAAAAAATCAGCAACAGAAGGCTAAGTCATAATACATAACACATCAGCACCAAACTAAGAAAGAAAAACTATACTTAGAAGTCAGCTCATGCAAGCACGCTCACTAGTTGCATGAGAATCAAATGAAGCTAGTGCTCGAGCGATACTTGTCCATTTATTCAAGTATAGAGGATAAACACACCACTAAATACACAAATCTAGAAGAAAAATAGCTGGAATCGCACACAGTTTCAAATATAATCACCAAATAGACAAGCTTAGATATGAGCATTCAAAGTATTGTCAATTATATCATTACTCATTCACTATCAATAGCACATAACTAGCTTGAGAAAACAAACATCTTTGATGAAACCTAATCCCAGGGAACGCTTCTGGAAATTCTAGAAAATCGGTCCTACAGCTTAACTATCACTTTGCAAACAGCCAAACACACAGGAGAAAATTATTGATTAGGAATGCCTACAGCAGATTATAAGCAGGTGTAAACAGATGAACAGAATACAGAGTTTTGTTCAACATAAACAGGATAATAGTGTGTTTCAGTGGACAACTGGACATAGCTATATGATGTAAGAGTATACCTTCTTCATCAACTTTCTCTGAAGAGACAGCATCCTCTGCATTGCTACCAGAGGCCTTTGAGCTTTCACTATCATCTTTACCTGTTGTACTCTTCACTGATTCTTCATTTGGTGCTTCTTGGGAACATTGCCCAAAGGATCAGTCTCCTCCTGAGCTTTGTATAGCAGGGCACATCCGTATTTGTAATATGTGCTGGCACACTCTGGAGCAAGCTCTCCATAATGTGCAGTCCTAGTTGGCAACAAAAAAGGAAATTATCAGCACACCATTGCAAAGGTTATTAGCATAACTTACGACAGGCCACTAGTAGAAATGTAAGGCATGTCAGATTGTGAGAACAACACAACAACAATAAGATTGAGCATAACAGATTTCACCGACGATGCTAACCATACAAGGTCCTAGTTTTGTTCATTTGTTGATTGGCTTCGAGATAATCGCATATTCTCAAAGAGACAGCAGCTTTTACTCCACTATGTGCATTTTAATTGATGGTGAAAACAATTAACACATCATGACAAACGATGGCCAAGCATTGGTACCAGCCAACCAAGCAACACAGGGCTCGCGATTCCAAACACATACACAGGGCTAATAGCCAAATCTACTAATCCCTGCCAAACGCCAGCCTGCCTCCATCTCGCTCGGCGACAAAAGGAATCGAAACCACTCCGGCCAAGTAATTCCCTGTAGAACCCCTTAAACCCTAGTGACCCGAATCCCCAAATTACCCAAGCGCCCGTGCAAAACCCACCAGATCCCGAGCGAAATGCACCTTACCGACCATCAATTGCTCCAAAAACACCCACCATCACGCGGATTCGCCTCAGGGAGCTAGGTGGAAGGAGGAGACGGCGCGGGGAAATGAGGGGGAGAACGAAACCCTAACCTGATCTCGAGCGCCGCGGCTGAGGCAGTCGACGGCGTCGACGAAGTCCTCATCCTCGATGGCCTTGGACCCCCTGTCGAAGAGCTCCTGCGCGTGCTCTAGGGTTTGGGCTCCTCCTCCTCCGCCCCCTCGACGGCGGCATCCTCGCTGGGGTTCGGGTCCGGGTTCGGCGGCGGCGGGCCTGGGGCTCCTCTAGCGGCGCGCCCGTGGGCTCCGACGAGGAGGCCATGGGTGGGTTACGGCGGCGGCGGTGGATTGCCCCTTCTCGGCGCGGCGAGTGGGGAAGAGGAAGGAAATGGGGAAATTTTGTGGGCACTGAGCGCGAATTCTCTCTCTCTCGGGGGGTTTATCTTGGCAGCTTGCCGCCAACTGGGTTTCGGGATGGGCCTGTTTTGGGCTTGTTGAGTGGCGGTGATTATGGGCCGTTGTAATGGGCTGCTTGCGTGCCCAATTGTTGTTGCTTATACTTTTTGTTTTATGCTTTTACCGTCCCTAGTATATTCATTTATTAAAAGAAAATATTTCATTCTGTATCTGACAAAAATACATCTTCTCCTTTCAAAAGAAAATTTTTTGTATGCTCGTGCTTTGGAATTTAATGTGTCTAAAAAAAAGTAAAAGCCATGGTTCCATTATTTTAGTCCAAAAAAATGTCCCCTGAAAAAGAATTTACTCTATATCTCATCATTTGTGAATACAGTGCACTCGTAGAATCGTACCGCTAAAATATTGGCATACAGACATATGGAGTATACATATCTACTACTAGTCAAAGTGTCTATTTGATAAAAAGAAAAAAAACATCAAAGGACGACTGTGTCTGCGTGGGGAGGATGAGCGAGAGCTCTCTCAGGCTCTCAGCAGTGGCCGAAGCAGTCAACGAGGATGGCCAGAGCCGTCTCGGCAGCCGCCGCATGAGCATCGCCGCGGCCGGTCCCCGTGTTCCTCCCGGTGTCCCCGAGGTCGGACCGGCTGTAGCCGGAGCCTCCGACGACGAGGAGGAGGAGGAGGGCGGCGGCACGAGCATCCCGGCCAGGACGCCTCGGCCTGGCTCCTCGTCCTGACCGGCGGCGGCGGAAGAGGCCGGCGAGACCGAGGCGGCGAGGGCCTGGAGGAAGATCGCATCCGGCCCTGCCACTGCCAGGCCGATCCTCTCCGTCGACCACCAGCTGCTGATGCCGGACACGCTCGACGACGACATCGCGCGGCGAAGACCGACGTATGTAGCTAGCTAGACGAAGACGACGGAGTTGCCGAGCAAAGGAGATGGATGGATGGATGGATGGATGGATGGATGAAGACCTCGTCAGATCGGAGGAGCCTCTGGATCGTCTTCTCCGACGCGTTCCTTCTCACGGCCGGCCGTTGGGATGGGAGACGCGGCGCCGTGGGCCGCTCGTTTTATAGAGGCAACAAGTGGTCGGCACGGCGCGGCGCGACGGTGAGAGGCGCCTCTGGTGTTTTGTTTGGCCACCTGGATGGATGGGATGCAACGACAGAAAGCAAGAAAGAAAGAAACAGAGGAACCTGCGCGCGTGCTGCGGTTTTGCAGGCAACACCACACCTTGTCTCCGCGTCTTCAAGTTTCCTTTCTCTTTATGTTCAAAAAAAAAAAGTTTCCGTTCTCTTGGAAATTAAAACACATAGTAGTAGTACACTACAATAGGAGAGAGAAAGGAGATTTGGCGAAAGGTGGAACCAAAGAACCAACGAGAGAGCGTGTGATGACTCTTGGGCTAGGGCCGTAGTACGTCATCTTCTCTTTTTTTTCCCAAAGAATTATGTCAACTTGTCGTTCGTTGAAACAAAAAACAAGCAGCAGCAGCGAGATTTTCTTTTTCTTCTTCCCGAAACCACACCTTTCTCTTCTCTTTTGTAACGAAAATGGCGAGATGAAACAATTGTGTCATATTATTATTCAATTATCGATTTATTAGCACATTTTTTGCAACTTCTCCTAAATTTCCATAAAAAACAATAGTACTACCAGTTGCAAGCGAGTAAATTAGAAATGGGCGTACAAATTACTAAGTAGAAGCCGGTCAACAAAATAGATAACATTTGGCTGATTATCTCCCAGCAGCAACAGAAATGATTGTCCTCGCCATTAGGATTCCAGCATTTTGTAGCAACCCTGACCTTAAATACTAGGGTGCATGAGAGCTGTGAGGCAACGATATACGAGAATCTTTGGTCCATAATGGTAATAGTGAGAAACCTTAGTCTGATGGATTTGATTTGTAGTGCAGAGGGAATTCTTGCGCTTGGGGGACAACGGCGGTGGCGTGGGCGCTAGGTTGGGTGATTGGGTCGGAGGGAGCGGGAGAGGTGTATAGTGTTGTGGGGGGGGGAGTGGAGCTGAAAACAAGAGAAATGAAGTATTTTTTCTCTAACCCGTGGCAGTGGTGGGAAAATACCTCCATGCTTCATGTCTAGGCCCACATTTGAGGGTTTGGAGTTGGGAAAGAGGTGCTCCACCCAAAATGAACTATAGCTCCATCAACTTCATGGAGTTTGGATTGCTCCAAAAATTTGTGGAGTCGACCTGTTTGGCCCGTTCCAAAAAGGATTTTCGGTTTGTGAGACATTGCATGGATTATGCTATGCACATTTTAAGGATGTTTTTTTAAAATAAAAGGCACATGCAGACCTTATTATGCCCATTAAGAGCATCTCCAAGAGATTATGTAAAAGGAGTTCAATAGGTAAAAATACATAATCTCTTCAATAATCCACATCCAACCGCCTCTTCATATGCCTTCCCCTGATATCTCGCTAGGCATCAAAGCTTTCACATTACCTTTCTTTGCCTACTCGCTCCCACTCGGCATCCCGCCTGCACGCTCCCCACCCGGCGCACTACTGCTCCCCGTCGTCTGAGCTCCCACAGAGAGGAGCACGCTCCCGGAGGAGGAACGCGAGCTCCTAGCGGCTAAATGGGGGCGTGCGAGTCCACCGGTGCTCCTGCGACGTGGTCAAGCTCGCACAGAAGCTGCTCACCATCCACCACGACAGCTTCATCATGCTTCGATTACCTTCCTGTGTCACTGCAAGTCTCCAATAAAGAGCCAAATTCTCATCATGACAAACAACGAACAACCCCGGTGATCACTTCAAGTACTATCTAGCTAGCACAAACGCATGCACATCTAGCAATTTCTCTGGACGCAATCCCGACCGTGACAAGGAGCAAGCCGCTCGCATGTCCTCTGTGGCAAGCTCCGCCGGTGGGGTAGTGGCTCGACGGTGTGCGAGGAGACGTCCGCTGGCGAGAGGCATGTTACATGGACACGGTCGGGTGTCAGAATCCGACTCGGGTGCGGGGTCCGATTCGGCAAATCCCAAAAAACAGGAATTCGAGGATTCGTCTAATACTTTTTATATATATTTAAATAAATAGAGGAAATAAAAAGAAAAAGGGAAAGAAGAAGAGAAAAAAGGAAAGAAAGAGGGAATGGGCTGAAGAATTCGGCTGGCCCAGCCCACTAGTCAGCCCAACATACACATATACCCTAATCTACTTCTCTCCCAGTCTCCTTCCGTCCATCTCCCTCCCACCCGCCGCCACCAGAACTCGTCTCTCTCTGTCTCGGTCCCTCCCTCCGTCTCCCCTCCCTCCCTCTCTCTGTAGAAGGCGATGACCAGCGGCGGCGCCCAACATCAGGGATGACGGCCAGCAGCGGCAGATCGTGTCACTGGACGCCCGTCACTGGACGCCCGCAGGAAGAAGGGTCGCCGCTGCCGCCATGAGAAGCGTTGGATCGAGGACACCACGAGACGCTGCCGCCCGCAAGAAGGGATGCGGCTGCAGGGTGTCTGATACGTGTCGCATCGTGTCCGACGCGAATCGACTCGCTGATACGCGTCGACGCGCCAAAATTTTTCCGACACGCGAATCCATGTAACACTGGCGAGAGGGCAGCAACCGCGACTCGGAAGTGGGTGAGGCAGCGGGCTCCACAGCTGCCGCCATGGATGGGGATTGGGAAAGCAGAGAGGATGGGAGAGAAAGGAAGAGTTGTGGGGGCCCTAACCATGCATTGAGTTGAGGGAAGGAGAGGATGGGAGGAGAATTGGTATGAAGAAAAAGTTAATTGAATAGGCTAAATGACTAGGTAAAGGAATTAGCTAGTGTTGGTTTGGAAAGAAGCTCTGGAGATACTCTAACAACTGTAGGAAAGGGACAACATGATTTCAACGCCACTAACACATAGTTTTATATTTCTTTAGCTTTATTCCATCGTGGTACAACATGCTCAGTATCCACATACAAAGTAAATAACCCAAGTCATGTTATTCCAAGCATGTCATGAGCTACCTGGTAAGAAGCAAATAACACCATATGGAACAGATAAGTTCGAACCTAACAAGAGCGGTGCACATCCCTGCACTTTTCATAGATTCCATTAGGTAGAACATACTCTCTCTCTCTCTGTTTTTAAATATATGTCATTTAGGATAAGCTAATGAACTAATTAGCTTATTGTCATATATCTAAAAATAGAGGGGAATAATTTTTAGCTAAGATAAACAGAGAATTAACTGTTACTCAATAACCTTGGGCTGTAGATCCTCTCATATCTAACCCTATGTTGAGAACCCATCTATTATTCTAGCTCTAATAAGAATATGTTTACTTTAGTATTTGGACAGATATGTCCACTGCTATGGTCGAATTCCCAACATTTAATTTATTCCCTACAAAATTCCGTATCCTTTATTCTTTTAAAGCTTGTTTCCATCCATTATGGATCCATGTTAAATGATCTAGAATTTCAGGCGTAGTGGTGAAAATGCTAGCTGAATTTTTCCCATTTTTCTGAATCCAGTTAATGATCGAGCTTTGCAGCTGGATGGGTGCGTGTGCAACCCATAAATTGAGCGTGTGAGGAATCACATATGGATAGTTCTGCAGCTCCTGATCCTGTTGCTGCAAGATCTTTTCTCCCCGGATCATTCGCTGTGCGCTTGCCTTCATAACATGAATATATGAAGTTCCCTGTTTAGACTTCCAAAGCATCTGGTAGACTGATGCTTCTGTGTTTTGGCGGAAATACTCGACAGCCTTTGTCAGTGTATGTCAGACCTCAGCCCGGCGTTCTACACCGCCGGCGAGGGCAGAAACACGACGGAGATGAGCTGGGAACAACTCAAACGCACGCAGAACACTTGGAACACGGGGTTGTTTTTGTGCTGCTAACAACTTGCAGCTTTTCTCGTTGCTTACTTCTCCTTTTATTCAACGAGATTACAGAAACGAAGTTCTCGGTGGATTTCCTAGCATCTCGCTTGAACGTGTCCATCCCCACGTCAACCTCAACGCATCCATCACCGATCACTCCCGGGTCGTGCGCCGAGCTACTCTCGCCACGCCCTCCTACGCGCACGGCAGCCACAGGTTGGTGCTCATGCGCATGCAAAGCTGTAACAGAAACATGCCCAAGCTAACTAACTAATGCATGAACAAGTAAACATGCAGATACTTGCGTGCAAGGTTTACTAACAAATTCTCCTCCTAATCCTTGCACGTATTCTTTAGATCAATGACGCCAATCTTGGAACGTAGCACACAGAAGCGTTCACGCCCCAAGGCCTTCGTCAGAATGTCTGCCAGTTGCTCATCAGTGCCAATGGTGGCAACAATCACCCTTCCTTCCTCGACACAGTCACGAATGAAATGATAGCGTGTGTCTATATATGTTTACTCCGATCGTGGAAGACTGGATTCTTGCTGAGCTGAATGGCGGACTGACTATCAAATATGGATCTTCACTGCTCCTTCCTTCTTTGCCTTTTAGCTCAGACAGGAGGCGCATCAACCATATGCCTTGGCAGGCTGCAGCAGTTCCTGCAATATACTCCGCTTCACACGAAGAAAGTGCCACAACCTTCTGCTTCTGACTCTGCCAGGTAATGACGATTCTTTCCCAAGAAGAGAGAACGCCTGAAGTGCTCTTTCGTGTATCAATGTCTCCTGCATGATCACTGTCACTAAATCCCACGAGTTGTGGCATCCTTCAGCTTCCCTGGTGTTAGTGGCAACCAAAATTCAGTGTAACCAGAGATGTATCTCAGCACTCTTTTAACAGCTGCCATATGTTCGGTGGTTGGTTTCTCCATGAAACGGCTCACATAACCTACCGAAAAAGCCAGGTCAGGTCTGGTGTTCACCAGAGATACCTCAGGGAGCCCACAATACTCCTGTATGCTGTTGTATCCACAGAAGGTGCAGTACTGTCCTTGCTCAGTTTCAGACGAGGCTCCATAGGAGTAAGGCTAGGACTACATTCAGTTAATCCCGCATTCTGTAAGATCTTTGCTGCATATCCTCTCTGCCCCAAGGTGATCCCTTCAGCAGTTGTCCTGTGACACCTCCAAACCGAGAGAATAGTGCAGTAACCCCCAGATCACTCATTTGGAACATGCCCTTCATCTGTGATTTGAACTCAGTGATGTCCCTTGAACTGCCCCCTGTAATCACCAAATCGTCGACATACACACCGACAAACCAGGCGGCATTCACCATCACCACGCAGATATATACCGTGTGTTCTGAACTGCGCGCGACGAAAACCGAGTTTGATCAAAGAGCTGTCCAGTTTGGCGTACCAGGCTCGTGGAGCTTGACGAAGTCCATAGAGTGCCTTGACCAGGCGTAATACCTTGTCTTCATGCCCCTTGAGAACAAAACCCGGTGGCTGATCAACATAAACCTCCTCCTGCAGATCACCATTCAAGAAGGCTGATTTCACATCCATGTGGTGAACGAACCAGCCCTCATTCGCAGCATGTGCAAGGAGAAGCCTCACGGACTCCAGGCGTGCCCACTGGCGCAAAGACTTCGTCAAAATCATCATACCTGTGCTTCTGAACATACCCCTTTGCAACCAACCGAGCTTTGTACTTGGAGATGATCGCCAGCAGCATCTTTCTTCGCCTTGTAGACCATTTGATCCAATAGCTCGAGTGCCCGGTGGTGGTTCAACAAGCTCCCAGGTTCCATTAGCTTCAATCGACTCCAATCTCATCAAGCATAGCATTCCGCCAGCACTCGTGGCGCAGTGCTCGCTGTAGGATGTGGGCCTCGACGTCGCTTTGCCAGCCAGCACAACATGCTCTCCACCTCCCTTGCAGCGAGCCCGGAGCAGTAGCTGGTCCAAGAATGTTGTCGAGTAGCGGTACCGTAGAGAGGCGTCGTGCGTGGTCGCGTCCAAGGTGATGCTCGCCCCTGCTTCCGGCGGTGTGGCGAATCCACACCTCTGCTGCACGGCGCAGGGGTCGGCGCTCCTGGTGATCGAGGCTGCAGCTTGTTGCAGCAAATTGGCGTCGCTGGAGCTGGACTGATACAGCTGGGTGGAACCTGATGGGAGGTGATGCAAGCGGCTTCGAGTGTGTCGGTGGTGTGATTCACCGCCGGTTCACCCACAGCAGGTTGCTCGATGACGAACTCCCTCCGCTGATGTCTATCCCCGCGGGCCAGGCCCACTGTGCGCCTTCGTCGAAGATGACGTCGCGGCTTATGTGCACACGACGCGTCGCGGGAATCGTATACCCGGTACGCCATGATCTGGCTCGTACCCGCGAGATCATCGCGTCGGCTTCGATCATCCACGCTTCTTTCTGATGCGGACGGCGTACTTTGACAGGTGACACACCGAAGGTGCGAGGTGGTGAACGGCTGGCGTTGTCCAGTCCAGAGCTCGTACGGCGCTTCACGGCCATACTCTTCGATGATGAACGGTTCAGGAGACTACACCGCGGTGGACACGGCCTCACCCCCAAACACACCCGGGAGACCTTTGGCCTCATGACACTCCCTTGCCGTGGCCCACAACGCTCCTGGTTCCGTTCGCTCCACGACTCCGTTTTGCTGTGGGTGATAATGAGCGGTGAGCTCACAGACGAACTCCAAGCTCGGCGCAGTACTGAGTGAAGCCGCCTCGTCATTCCCTCCTCCGCTGATCAGTGCGGAGAGCCAGCAATTTCTCCCGGACTTTCTCTCGGCCGC